>JANAVB010002600.1:6235626-6835626 GCA_029216955.1 Iris pallida
AAATTGTTGTATACATAAAGTATTAGTAGTAAAGCAAAGAATAAAATAAAATTCAAAATAAAAGAGTTAGTCAAAATCAAACATAAAACAAGCACCCACACAACACAGCACCTAATTTTCCTAACCGAGGGCTTCAGCAAGTCGAAACCCGACCCCCCCTTTTTATATAGATGTGTTAGAGAGAGAAAGAGAGATTTTTTAGCGAAACCCCAACCCTAGCCGCCAACACCAGGATCCCGACCTTTTTGACTACCTGCGCGCCGCCCTAGCTGCCAGGAACGGCCGCCCATCGCCAGTCAAACTCGCGCGGGACAGGTATGATCCTAACCTATACACCTTTAATTCTCTTCCTCGCTCAGTCGTTTTGCGAACCACTTGGTTAGGTATGATCCTAACCTATACTATACACCTTTAATTCTCTTCAAATAGTTCGTGCCGATTCGCATCAAGTGCGACGAAAAACGAGTTCCAAAATCGAGAAAAACTCGATTTTCTGGGTTTAGAAACTGTTCCGAAACTCTATATTTGCAGTTGATTTACGACCAGAATATCGCTAACTTTGGAAAAACTTCTGAAGATACTTGTAGACAACATATAGGAGATCAAAACCCTTCTTGTAGATTTAATTTTTATGCATTATACATGAAGTTATTGGTTTGTGAAGATTGAGAAAAAACTGTTTTCAAAAACTAAAATTTTAGAAAAATTGTCCCGATACGACGTCCGTCCCGTCAATCCGGGCGACGTGGTCGCGAAACAAAAGTATCGAAAGGAGCGTATCGACTTCGTGGACGTGTGGGACTTGACGAAATGCAAATTGGTCACGTGTGCGCAACGAATTTGATGCGTATCCGTCAAAATTTATCGTATCAACATTTTTGCAAATTTGTCAATTACTTTGTGCACGCTCGTTATATCGAGACAAAACTTGCGCCAACAGAATCGTATCATTTTTCTAGTCCTGTATCCAAGTTTGGTCCGAATCTGAGAAGGTCGACCGGAACGCTATTTTGGCGGGCCCGCGACCCGGTCCAATCGGCGAATTTGTGCACGGCCCACCGAAATGTAACTTTGGATATACGGTTGGGTTCTTCTTGTCAAACCGGACCTGTAGACTTATAGTTTGATGACTTTAGAGACCGTAGGTTCTTGCACATTTTTTGGTGCAGTGGATCCAATGGCGGACACCATTTTTGACCCGAAATTATCATTTTGGTCCTGTGTCCCGAATTGGACTTATGGATAGGCATTTCTATCTAATTTGACTATTCTGAGAATGCTGATAATGTCTGTTTCAGCATTAGGAGACGGTTGTGCGAGTTGACCGTTCGTGGCTCATTGAGTGGTTGGTAGTTACGATTTTCTCAGCTCAGGACCTCAGGCAAGTACATTTTCTGATAGTTTTTATTGCTTTGATATCTACTATATCCGATTTAGTTGTAGTGTTATCCTTGATTCTCGATACGAGGATACACGGACTAGTATACGTGAATCTCGTCATGAGATGTTATTCCAGGTTACCTAGTATATAAGTACATTGTTCGATATTGTTTCATGTACTTGTATAGACACCGATTTGGGAGTGAGCTGGCCCCCTGCTCTTCGAATTTCGTGTCATGACATGTCATGTCTGGATCCATTATACTACTCGGGGATGGAGAGTTATTAGAGGTTATGTGATCATTATCCCTACTTGTTTATTACTTATGCATAGCTCTACCCTCACCACACGTAGGGTGTCGCCTGACCTTATACTACTTGTGCATAGCTTTCCATTTTGGCCGGCCTGATCCCTATACTATTATACTACCTGTGCATAGCCGGTCAAATGGAACAGCATGATCTTGACCAAAGCCGATCACATAACGCTCTAATATCTCATGGTACTTTCTTTTTATGTTTACATCATACCTCAGATTACTTTCCACTGTTTATATTCCAGTTTTATCTTATATATCACACATGACATGATATCCAGTTCTCTTGTACTGTTTTACTTTCAGTCTTGATATTTCATCTTGTATTTTATTATAATTGTCTCTTGTAGTATTTGTCAATTCACATGAAACTTTATTAGCGTTTGTACTTGCTCATATCATGACAGGATAACCCCCGTTGTTTTTTAGAAGATTTAGATATAGACTGCCTGACCTACCACGGGTTTGACATAGATGGAGCCTACGACCAGGACCAGCCTGTGGACCCGGTGCTTATAGAGGACGCACAGCCTGTAGTGACTTAGTTTAGCTAGATTTTATCTGGATTATATTCCAGCTTGATACTTTGAGACTTGTAGTATTTATTTGGGATCTTGTTTTATGTCTTGGATTCTGAACTTTGATTGTGGCTCGGCAATATTTCAGACTATTTACTTCATCTTTGTCTTTATCTTTATCATCGTGCTTATCTTCCTTAGATTATGTGATTGAATGGAGATTATATTCCTCCATGCGGAGATGACAGTTATATTATTGTGTCTTAGATTCTATATATTCTAGATGACCTTTACAACGTTCTACAGCCGATACTGCGATGTAGGCTGGACGTACCCACGTGTTCGTGCCCCTAAACAGGGTGCGGGTCGTGACAAAAACAGCGTTGTTTTCTTCCAGTTTTGCCTTCTTCATTTGTGAGCCTCATCGAGTTTTTCTAGAGCATCAAACACTTCGATTCTTGGCATCGTAGTATTTTTCTTTGCCAAGTTTCGAGTGTTGAACACTCTGTTGTTGATTGCACAAAAGAGAAGTCGCTGGGCTAGTAGAGCCCATAACGGTATGCGCCTTCTTCGTGTCAGGAGCCTCTGTGGTAGAGCTATGCGCCCACAGGGGAGCTCCATGCACCCACGTAGAAGGCCTATGCGTCCATGTGACAGAGTTCTTCGGTTGCATATCTTCTATGACAGTTGCAGGATATGCCCCACGAGCCTTCGAAAGCCAAGTCTTGCGAGACTTGTTTGGCTTCACTGATTTTGAGGGAGTAGAGCCGTCCCTCGAGAGCATCTCTTCGAACGCCTGCTGATTGAACTTCTCGATCAACATCTTCTGATTGCTCCCCACTTTATCGGTATCGAATTGCATCACCACCTTCTCGTCAGAGAAAAAGGTAGTCTCCAACAAAGTCGCCATTTTTATGGACACACAAAAAAAGTAGAAGAAATGCTGTCTTTCCTTATTGGCGCAAGGCACCACAAATTGAGTACGCCTGAGAGATCCTGCGCTGAGGATCCCCGAGTACAAAAGAATTCTGGAAATGGGACGATGGAGATCGAGCGGTAGTTGATCCTTTACTACGTTGACACTCCGATTACAAAGTAGAAGAAAACCTAAGAAAATTGCTAACTCTCGGCTCACTGGTAAGAAGGATAGCAATTTGGCTCTTGAAATGCTCTCCTTTCTGTCTGTCTTTGTAAAGGGGGACGTCCTCTATTTATAGTCGTTTGGCGCTGAAATGACTGTTATGCGCCCACAGGTGGAAAAATATACTGATTTCACTGTGGGCGCATAACACCCCTTTGGGCGCATAGGGTGTAGGCGCATGGACACTGGATGATCGTGGGTAGATCATGGAGATTGACGTAGCCGCATGCTTTGGTGCATGATTGCTCGTAGAGAATGACATGGCCGCAAGCTTCGTTGCACGATTGATTGTGGAGTTTGACTGAGTCGTAGGGATCTGCTGCCTTGGGCGCATAGTGTGGGAGTAAGTTTATGCGCCCACACTTGGGTGCATATTTGATCTGTATGAAAATAATGTGGGCACATAGACCCTCGTTGATCATGTGGGCACATAGCCCCTCTTCGACCACTATTGTTATAGACATAAATATAGTGTCATTTTTATGTTATCATGTAAAGCAGAGGGATGCTGTTATATTATCTTGTAAAGTATGTTATCAGAGGAATATAAATATGAAAAAGGTTTAGGATTGTTGAGTCGTCAAGGTGAATTGGGAAGAATAAATGTAAGTGTGATGAATCGAGGAATGTTGTAGTAAAAAAGTGAATGTGGAGATAGCTATTTCAAGTTTTATGTTATTATGCATGTTATATGTTTAGTATATAAGTTTTATATGCATGCATGGTCATGGACAACTTGTGCATATTTAGTTCCTCGAACAGTTGTCGAGTAATCGGGACTACTTCGACATAGGGGAAACAAGAATAATAAGTGTTGATGTACTAGCACAGGTAATTCGGAACCTCAATGAGACTAGCTAGCTATACTGGAAGGATCATCGTCTTACCATAGATAGTCCAAGATGGCGAGCTTACCAGTGACCTTTATATAGTTAGGTTGCATGCTAATATCATCTGCTTGTAGGCTTAAAAATGACACATTTATATATTTTATGAAAGCTAACAAATGTCTTATGCATGAACAAACTTAGGACACATTTATATATTATGAATGATGAGGGAAAATGATGGTAGCATTGGATAAGATTCAATGTGTCAAGCGACACATTTATGTTATATATATACATTCTTATGAATTGTTAACTTATATTAAGACAGTATTAGAAAGACCACTTAATAATTTGCTTGCTCTCATGTATACTCAACCATATTGGTTTTATGTGAGTTGAGTTAAGATCGCTCACCATTGCATTTCTGTCACGATCCGCTTCTGAATATCCGGATATGAGTCGGACACATCCAGCCTACGTTATGAGACACAACTTAGTAAGCTGTTTTAAACCTTTAATCATCTTCAAAAATTATATTATATTATATCATATTAATCACAATGTCTACATCGAGAGAAACTAGAATAAGTCCAAAATGTCACTAAGTTACATTCCCAAAGCAAAACTAACTGGAGACAAATCCAACCAAATTAATGTAACTAGTTATTACAAACCAGGTTCAAAAGTGAAATGTAAGCTAAGCTATAGGGTATTCCCCAGCAGGGACAACCTCTGAGATGTGGGCTAGCATCTCAGTGGCAGGTCCATAGTATAAATTGCAAAGCAATTCCTCCTCAGTCAATTCACTTGCAACGTTCCAATAAGGAAAGGAGCAAAGTAGAACCCTATAATTTATGCTACTTATACATGACATGATAAGAATGAACTGATAACGAAAACATGGTTGGTTTGATAGAAAAAGGCAACATGTTTCGTTGAAAAATAAAGGCAACATACTCAGGAGATTATATAAAGTAAAGACAACATGTTCAGAAGATACTTGTAAAACAAAGATAACGTGGTTAGGAGATACTTGTAAAACATGTTCAGGCTAGATAGACAAAGTGCGACTTGGAAAAGCTAGTAGACACGTGATCAAATAAAATAAAACGGTAAAATAAATACAATTGATATGGCATAAAGCCGGTCTGGCAAAACCCACACGTGCACGATGTGTGAGTTAAGCTATCCACTCATATTATACTATGGGCTTTGATCACATATTACCTAGACAATTTTCTCTTCCCAGTGTCGATAATGTGTACAACTTGCAACATGTGATACAATTCTTGTTAAAGAGGCTCGTTGCATGAGAAACAAGTTATAATTGCAATCTTGGAATTTAAAGACAACATGCAGTGGAAAGAAGATACAATTTGTTACAGAAACATGCAAATCATATCATGTATAGTTTTGCATGTTGTAGTGTACTTGCCTTGATTTACCGAAGGATTGATATTAAATGTTGATTTGATGTCCAAAGTCCTCAAGCTGTCATAAGGTATAATTTTTCATAGTTTAAAGGTTAAGTGCTAACTAGGTATTGTGCTCTCTAACTATGTCAACTTACACTAGGTTCGGATCACAAAGTCATGTCACACTATTCCTAACCTTGATCATAAAGTCTAATACAATATTTATGTAAATGTAATACACATCAAAAATAGTTTTGAACATGTTAAAATCACAAGTTATTGTTTGTCACAATTTACTAGGATTTAATATTAATTAAAAATAATTAATTTTATTTATTAAGAAAATAAATCATTAATGGGGCAAGCCTCACCTTCCCTCGTTTTAATGGTTGGAGGCTTCTGAATACCAAGTTAATATTTTTCATTGGTCAATTAGTGCAAATTATGAAAAGTATTAATTTCTATAATTTTGGGCTGCTACAAGTATTTATAGAACTATTTGTAGAAAAAAACTAATTTAATAATAATTATTTATAATTAATTGTTAACAGAAACTAATTTTTAATATGTTAAAATAAGTCCAAAATCTACATGTAAATATACAAACTTAGCCTAAATAAAATCTAGTATTTAAATATAATTTTCAATTAATTTTTAAAAATCATTTGTTATTTATGGAAATTGAAAATACTATAAATACATATAAATGTATTTATAGTTTTTATTTAATTAAAAATATAATTATTAAATAAATAATTCTGAGAAACATATAAATAAATACTACAAATAAAAATAAAATTTACCAGTATTTTACATCACACAAATACAATATATAATTATCAAAATACAAGAAAATACATAAATACTACATACAATAATACCATAAATAATATAATATATATTATCCAAAAAAAAAAAAGCTTAACATTGGATACGAACTCGGGTCTGCTGGCTCAAGTTTTAGGGTAGTCGCATTGACCAGTAAGGTCATGACAGTTTTTGCTTTCTTATGGAAACCAAATTGGAGAAATATATATATATATATATATATATATATATATATATATATATATATATATATATATATATATATATATGGTTTCCATAAGAAAGCATGGGCCCTCCCCCGGGCTCGTCGCGGCAGCTCTGGCCGCCAGATCTGCTGGCCCTCCTTGGGCTGCCACCCGATCCCCCATCTCCCGGCTCCCCCTCTCTCCCTCCTTCCCCTAAGTTGGTCTCCGGCCAGCCTCGTCCTGACCTCCAGCCCCCCTCTCCGCCCTTCGCCGGAGCAGATCCGGCCGACCTCCTCGCTGGCCAATCAGCCAGCGCCTTGGAACCACCGCCCGCTATTGGCGTCCAGCCCCAGACGACAGACCCGCCCCTCGGGGGTAGTGCTGGTTGCCTCGGGCGCCCCTTCACCCGTTCTTCGAGGCTTGAGTCTGACCTGCTGTCAGACAATTCAAATACAATTTTGCTCTCCCTAGTGAACTCCCTGTCCGATTGGTGCACTTCCCCACTTCAGATGGGTGGCACCTTAGCAGGTGCGCAGCATGCCCCCGCGCCACCTGTAGGTGGAGTCCACTTGCTCCCTGAGATCCCTCCTGCTAGCGCCCTTTTGGGCGCCCAACTCGCCACTTGTGCTAGTATTGGCGTCCCTTTGGGCGTCCAGCTCCCCGCGCCTAGTGCGTACCTCACCCCTGCTCCGGGTGACGCGTGCTAGTCTTTCCTTGTGGCGCCAGCCAACAGCTTATTTGCAGAGCCCAGCTCCTCTCGGCGACGCGCCCCGCACCCCCCCGGCTTTTTCTGTCGATCTTTTGGTGCTCGCTCCACTTCTCTCATCCTCGGGCTCCTCGTCTGCTTCGACTGGCACCCCTCGTCCCAACCTAACCTTGAGCTGACAGTGGCCCGTTCTTCTGTTGCACCACCTCTAGCGGTAGGGTCGGTATTGCCTGCATATCCACCCGTCCCAACCGCTCGCTTGTCCAGCGTCCCCATCACCATGTCTTACGTCGACAAACTCAGGCCAGATTGGGCTGCCACCTCCTTTCCCCCTTCGACGGATGTAGCCCTTTCGGACATCGATTACCCTACTCTTCCTGATATCTAGGAGATTAATGTGCCTTTCACCCAGGCCAAGATCTCAACATTGTCCACATCTTTCCCGCACACTGTCCTTAATTTCTCTAATGGCTGACCGAAGCAGATACGGGTTCAGGAAGTCATCACCAGCTGGGGTCTCTCCTCGGGGTACATGGTGGTGCCCATGGACCCTAAACACATGTTCCTCCACCTGTCATCGGTCAGCGATGACAAAAACATCTGGAGCAGAGGCACTAGCAGAATCGACTCGCACATCATAAAAATTATCAAATGGACTCCGGACTTAAATCCTAATGTAGATTTCGAGATTGTTTCTGCGTGGATCACCCTACCGAACCTCCCCCTCATATGCTTCGCCCCTACAGCTTTGAGAACGATTGCCAACTCTTTCGGGACGTTCGTAGCCATTGCTGATTTGAAGCGAAACCTCACCTAAGGCAATTATGCCAAAATCTGCATGGAACTGGACTTATCGAAGGATCTCCCCAAACATATCTATATCTCGCTCGACAATATGAATCATACTCAACAGATCATTTATGGTAACACCATCATCTACTGTAAATATTGTCATATGCAGGGCCACACCACCGAACACTACTTTCGTGCGCACCCAGAACTTAAGAAGAAAGTTCACCGAAAGAATGGCCCACCTCAACAGAACATGAACATGCAACAGTCCCATCAACCCCCTCCTCCCCTTACCCAATTCCCACATTCGACTTGAAGCTAGCTCAGGAAACACTCAATCCCTCCCCCAAAAATGTACCTCCACCGAGAAAACTATCATTCCATTCACATCACCAGTCCTCAACCTCTGCAAAAAATTCGATATCCTAACACCTCTCCCCCCAAACGACTCTCAGGATATGGACATTACCGAATCACACAACCCTAATGAAGTCCAAGCCGCCTCGAGGCCACTTTCCAAGACAGACACGTATGACTCCAATAAACCCACCGCCTCTACCACGACTCCTAGAGTTCACCAGGAGACTACCATCCTTAAGAAAGACCAAGAGGCCAAGTCTCCTGACAAGGCACCTGAGGATCCCAATGAGGAAGATGTGGTAGCAGTTGATGAAGACTCAACAGGATCAGTTTCTGACGACGGCCAAGCGTCAGATGAGACCACAGACACAGAAGATGAAGTCGAAGAAGAACAGGTTTCAGATAAAGAGACCAAGAACAGATTAATGGTCTTCTTTGCAAAGACCTTGGACTCCACCCCAGAAGGCAAGGATGTCAAAAAGATTAGCCTTCTAACAGCCCTCGCTCTCAAATCCCAGCAGACCTTCCCGAACAGAGTCCAGAAATCAGAAGCTTCCCTGGCATCCCTCCCGAATCTCCACAAAGTCTTCGTTGATTTCATTTAGGCTAGGCGCGAGGCGCTCACACCACGTCGCTCTCTACGCTCTAACAGTAAGAAGTAGTAAGTAGGGTGTCTTGTTTCTCTGGCTTAGTCCTTTTTGGCTAAGTCTCTAGGGGCTCCATCCCCACAACTATAGGAGCAAAGGCTATCTCCCTACTCCATCTCCCCTTTCCCTTGTTTTTAATGAAGGCCTCAGCCACCACGATTCTCGTGGTTTTAAATATATATATATATATATATATATATATATATATATACACACCAGGTACTATATAAATATATTCATTTCAAAACAAGCTTAACAAGGTGCTCAAAATCAAGTCTGTAAGGACTGGATGCTAGGGCCGGTAAGGTGACCATTGGGCCAAGATTAGTTTGGTGTTAGCATAAGGGATATATAAATATATATATATATATATATATATATATATATATATATATATATATATATATATATATATATTCATTTCAAAAAAAGCTTAACAAGGGGCTCAAACTCAGGTCTATAAGGACTGGATCCTAGGGCCGATCAGGTGACCATTAGGCTAAGATTGATTTTGTGTTAGCATAAGGGATCCACTTGGATTTAAACTATACCAAGGGCTAGAGTTTAGTTTCTTACGGAAGAAGAAGAAGAAGAAGAAGAAGAAGAAGAAGAAGAAGAAGGTGGTCGCGGTTACGTCGATTTCGTCGTCGGCTCATCGTCCTCTGTCGGCTCGAGCACATCGGCTACGAAAAAATGAGTGGAAGGGAGGAGGGTGGTTCGGCAACTTTGCCAAGATGGATTGTGAAGATGAAGTAAAGTGGGAGGAAACCTTTATATAGAGTTCGTAGGAAAAAATGTGAGCGAAAACATAAATGGCACTCGGTTACAGAGCATGAAATGAGAGGCTCTTTCTCTCCTTCTCCATTCAATGCAAAATGGTTCATTCATTATCTTAAAATGAGAGACTCTCTCTCTCTCCCTTTCCATTCAAATGCAAAATGGTTCATTCATTATTCATAGATCATATAATCCAATGGCTCCCACTCTCCCAGTGTAACGACCCGCTCCGCCCTAGCGGAATGCCAATTCAAACGGTAAGTGCAACGACTCATTTGAATCATTGACTGGAAGAGTTGCGTTGATCCGATGAAGTATCGATGCGAATCGATGCAAGAGTTACGTTCGCTTGAGAGAAAGCATTGAGTCGGTTCGAAGGTTCTAAGAAATCGAATCGATGCAAGGCACAAGTCCGAGTCGATCGAGTAATGATTTAGTTAGTTTCGTATGCAGGCTACGCTTTTACGCTGAGTTATAAGAGGTCAATATTTTGTCTTATTCGCAACAGTATCCGTAAAACCAAAATATTATCATACAATGAACTAAGGCAAAAGTCAATGGACTTGGCCCTTCAGAAGAATCCAGACATAGACTTTCAAAGGCGAACTCGGATCTCGCTCCGCAGATGCAATCATCGCTAAGATGGGTGGATCCGATGAACTTGTCTTTGCTTAGCATGGACACATAATAATATGGATAATATTGCTAGATTGCTAGGCGATAACCTCCTGCATGCTAATAAGAGAACTCAATGCACCTAGCTAAGGGAATAATCCCATCGTGTATGCTTGTGTAGAAAATAGAAATGAACTTGGGAAATTACTTGAACTCTTTCGTACCGCACTCCATGCTCGTGCCAAGGCACAACTTACTTTTCGAGTAGAATTGTTTATGCGTTCACTTATGAACGAAATGCTTGTCACTTATATCGTACCACAACTTGAGGTACGAAATAATTAATGGTTCATTGAATTAAGGCAGAAAGACTATCAACATAGTCGTTCCGAGCCGACAGATGAAAACATGGAAGGGCTTCGGGACCATTGGTTCGCCAAGACGGTTCCCACACAGGGAGCTGTATAATAAATGAATGTATGAATAAATTAATAAGTAAATGAATAAATGAACAAGTGAAAGAAAGAAAGGAAAGAATGAATAAATGAAAGAAAGAAAGATAAGAAGGAAAGTATGATTAGCGACAGGTATGTCGGGGACGTGCAATGAGGCTCACTACTGTACTGCAGGGCTCTCTATTGCGCTGTACGGATGTCGCCGCCAACCTAGTCGATAATCCATTATGGCTCATGACAGCCCGATAAGTTAATCCATTATGGCTCATGACAGCCTGATAAGTTAAACTAAAAATGAGAATACGAAATGGTCGCAGATAACTCGTGCACGAGAGACGGGAAGAAGGATTCTACGGACGATCAGAGACTTCGTGCCGGCCTAGGCGAAATTATGGCTTACGGGTGGCTTGTGTGCGGGCTCGATCACATAAGTGACGTAAGGCCGAATATTGTGTAGCCAATCATGGTGCACCAGCCATCACGCTTGATAGGTAACAACACTACGAATACCATAAGTATAGTCCAGATGGCTTATCGTACCAGCGACTGGTGCATATAGATTAAGTGGGCTCACTGGTGGTAATCAACATGTAAGTCCTTGTATTGAAACAAGTAATCTGAGAAGCTGAACAACTATGTAACTGAATGAAACACTTCTGAACAAAGCTTGAGTATCACACATAAAAGAACTTGAGTACTTCGTTCAACCGAGGCAGAAATATGTTGATGAAACTCATATTTTCTTATGGAATTCGTCAATTTGTAATGTATAAAATGTTGGATAACTTGCTTTACCTTGAATAGGAAAGATCGTATGTAAGTATGGTAAATTGTGCATGTTATTCTTATGCGACACTTGATACCCGTAACACGAGATAGGTTTTATAATATACTATAAAATTGATCCTAAGGCAAGATTAGTAAAACAATAACTGATAGATGGTGCACAATAATAAATTGAACGTGTTTGGTAGTGATATTGAGCGGGCGAGCTAGCCTTTCCACCAGTGCATGCAATGTACAGTCAACCAAATATATTGCTTGTAGGGTGCAAAAGAACCTCGTCTAGTGCGGAGCCTTCCCTCGAACGTGCAAGGCGCGGAGCTAACTCTAGAGCCTTGGAGCGTTGCAAAGGAGCTGAAGCACCATATATAGGACATAATATATCGGAACATCGCCATGTATCATTCCATGTTGTAAGCCACTTAGCACGCCTTTTATGTTTCAGGAGAGAGAGCTTGAGAAAATTATAATCTTGGCCTAGCGCCGCTTGTAATACTTCTTGAATATCAATAAAGGCTCTTGAATTTGTTCCAACTTGTGTTCATTTACTTTTTGCTGCAAATGGAGACACTTTGTGCGACTCTATGGCCTAGCTTCAATCGGCCATTTCTGGACATAGCCTTGCACGAGCGCCCTAAGCTTGTGCAACATCACACCCAAGCGAGGACGATCGCTCCTCCGAGAGCGGGGCGTAACACCTATCAATTGAGAATTGAAACACGTAACAAGCTATTTGCACAAAAGTCCTCCAATTATCCAGTATTTACACCAAAGCCTATTACACATTCTAATGTAACATATAGATATATGCATTTAAAGTACCAAAGCTAAGCTAAAGCTAAAGTTCACAATGTGCTCACAAAGTGTGCTGGAAGTGTCCGTGTGAATAGTACTATGCAACTTGTATGGTGCATACTAGCTCCAAGCTAGCAAGTTGCTAGGCTTATACACAAAATAAATAAATAAATAAATTTGGTTGGCACTAAGCAATAAAATAAATAAATAAATATTAATAGTAATAACAATTTAAATTTAATAATTTAACTTTAAATATTTATAAATAAAAAATTAAAGAGTTACAAAACTTCAATCCTAAAAAAAATTCGTCCTCAAAATTTCCAAAGGCAGGGTATATAAAATCATACCTGAAAAAGGTAGGGATATTCCTTCCTCTTCTTATCCTCTCTCTCCCAAGTCGACTCTCCCGGAGAGTGATGCCTCCATGCAACTCCGACCAAAGGTATAACAGTGTTTCTCAACCTCTTCTCCCTTTGATCCAGTATCTTCACTGGTTGTTCCGAGTAGACGAGGCTAGGTCCAACCTCCAGCTCTGAGTAATCCAATACGTGACTAGGGTCTAGAATGTAGCTCCTTAGTTGAGAAATGTGAAAGGCATTGTGGATGCCATCCAAGTTTGGTGGCAATGCAACTCTGTAAGCCACATCTCTGACTCTGCTAAGTATAGTAAAAGGTCAAATATATCTGGGACTCAGCTTCCCCCTTCGACCAAATCTGATCGTCCCTCGAGTAGGAGATATTTTCACAAATACCATATCGCCATCAGTGAACTCCAAGGGTCTTCGACTGCTATCGGTCCAATGTTTCTGCCAGTCTTGGGCAACCTTGAGTCTATCTCTGATCATCTTGACCTTATCTGCTGCCTTTGTGATCATCTCTGGTCCAAGCATGACTCTCTCTAACATCGTCCCAAGAGAGCGGTGTCCTGCATCATCGTCCGTAGAGCACCTCAAACGGTGTCATCCCAATGCTAACTTAGTAGCTGTTGTTGTATGAGAACTCTACCAAGTGCAGATGATCCTCTCATGATCTGCGAAGTCCAAAGTACAAGTACACAACATGTCCCCCAAAGTCTGTATCATCCTCTCAGACTGCCCATCTGTCTGAGGATGATATACAGTGCTGAACTTCAACTGAGTACCAAGTCCTTCCTGCAGACTCTTCCAAAAGTGCAAAGTGAATCAGCTGTCTTTGTCGGATACTATGCTGACCGGGACTCCATGAATTTTTACTATCTGTCTCATCTACAGCTCCACCAACTTCTTAGTGGAAAGTCCCATTTTGAAGAGGATAAAATGAGCTGACTTGGTCAGTCTATCGACTATGACCCAGATGGTATCCTTCCCTCCTTCGGAACGAGGAAGCCCCGAGACAAAGTTCATCATAATGTGTTACTATTTCTACTTCGGAATAGGTAAAGGATGTAGCAATCCAGCTGGCCTCTGTCTTTTTGTCTTCACCTGTTAGCAGACAAGGCATCGGAAAACGAATCTAGCAACGTCCCTCTTCATACCGTACCACCAAATATGTTCCCGTATGTCCTTGTAC
This sequence comes from Iris pallida, assembly GCA_029216955.1. NCBI lineage: Eukaryota > Viridiplantae > Streptophyta > Magnoliopsida > Asparagales > Iridaceae > Iris > Iris pallida. Next base: position 6,249,722 of record JANAVB010002600.1, read on the forward strand.
ATCTTATTGGCACCAGGATGTATAGAATACTGAGATTGGTGAGCTTCTTGCATTATATTCTCTCTCAAGCTGCTGTCAGGTACGTACAGTCGGGTGCCTTACCTCAATGATCCATCATCAGATGTACTGAAATTATCTAGAAGTCATGCATCTGCTTGTACTTTGAGTTGGAAGCCTAATATCAAGGAACTGAGTTTCCTTGATCTTCTCCATTAGGCTGGACTGGATCTGCAATCTCATCATCTGCATCTTCATTCTGGGTAGAATGATCTCTATATCAAGCTTCTCCAAGTCTTCGAGTAGATGTATGTCCCTAGTCAAATACATAGCCACCGGGTATCTGCTAAGTGCATCTGCCACAACATTGGCCTTCCCAGGGTGATACTGGAGGTCAATGACAAAATCCTTCATCAGCTCTCGCCATCTCTATTGCCTCATATTCAGCTCCTTCTGGGTAAACACATACTTCAAGCTCTTGTGTTCTGTGAAGATTTTCACACGCTCTCCTTATAGATAGTATTTCCCTAGCTTCGGAGTGAATATCACTGCTGCTAGCTCTAAGTCGTGGGTAGGGTAGTTCTTCTCATGAGTCCGTAACTGCCGAGATGCATAAGCAATTACTTTTCCATTTTGCTGGAGAACGCATCCCAACCCCTTTCCCGAGGCATCACTTTAGATAGAAAATCCTCCACTGCCCGAAGGTAATGCCAATACTGGTATGGTTGTCAATCTTTTCTTCAACTCTTCGAATGCCGCCTGGCACTCCTCTGTCCAGATGTACTCCTCATTCTTTATTGTGTCACGACCCGCACCCTATGTAGGGGCATGAGAATGTTGGTACGTCCAGTCTACGTCGCAGTGTCAGCGGTAGAACGTTGTATAGGTCATCTATGACACATAACATCTAACAACAAAAAAATATAAAGTGTCATCTCCGCACGGAGGTATAATATAACATCTTAACTATATAATCTCAATCACAAATCTAAGAAAGATATAGCACGATATGAAACCAGATAAAAGGAAGAAACTAAATATAAAGTAGTAGAGTTATCACAACACACAGTAGATGTCCAACACAAATAATACATATCCAGAATATAAATAAGTCTCTACTGACAATCGAAATAATTCGATACAAACTGAAAGCTAGAAGTTCTAAGCTAATACTAGGGCACTCTCTACTTGACTGGATCCTCCTCTGGCTCCTGAGTGCCACCCTCGTAGGACTCATAGAAAGTGGGGCAATCATCCATATCATCTGTAATATTTTGTCAACATATCCAGTCAGGATGGAACGAGCACATCACCTCTAACAGTTCAAAATAATTGACAAGTGCTATGAGTATGAAATAATAATGAAATTCTCGATGATCAAGTTATAGAGGTAATGTACAATAAAAATACAAGCGTATAGAGAATACATAAAATGTGACAACAGGCAGATATATAATAATGGTAAACCTGTCATGAAAGGTATGTAATAGACAACATAGAGAATTAGTATTTTGATCAGTGATTTAAAATACCAATTTGTCGTATGAACGGCTAGAGGGAGATATCCGGCAAACCATACACCTACGTATGTGGCTGCTATTATTCACGCAAGATCAACGGGATAGAAAGGGAATGTACACATGTCTTCTAAGTATTTTTCCGTCCAACTAGTATAAATGGAATCCAGGTTCTTCGACACACATTTTATTATTCGTGATAGATACATTAGTCATGATTTACATTATTCGTGATAATCATAAAACCACGTATCTCCAGTCAAGGAATCCATAAAATACCAATCCGTAAGTCCATCATGTCAGAATCAAGATAGAACACTCGTATAACATGCATCACAGGATATATCAACATAATAAAACTATCAGAGAATGTACTCGCCTGATACCTTGAGCGACTGATGTATACAGATGTCTGAACTGGAGTCACCAGGTCTTATTTAGAGCAAAGCAGGTTATAATTATAGAAGCATGGAATTTCACAACCAGAAAGCCCATGCACCAGACACTACATGCACCAGAACTCGAACAGAACACTTCACAGCAAAGTCAATAACCATAGACATTTGAAGAAGGACTTTTTATTTATATATAAAAGTCTATTATATGTCTAGAAAAGGTTGTATAAAGGAGTATTTCTACAAAGAAAAGATCCTAAGTCTACAGCCAGCGGCCACCATGCGCCTCCAGATAGGCGCAGCAGTCATCATGTGCTGCCAGTCACCATGCGCTGCCAGTTAGGCGCAGCAGATACCATGCGCCTCCAACCAGGTGCATCCTACCATCTCCTCAGCAGCTCAATTATGTGCATCCAGCTCAGTTATGTGCATCCCTTCAGCAGCCCAGTTATGTGCCACTCTTCCAACCAGGCCCACTTTGAAGGAAGAGAGAGCCTAGCACCGCAATTCTGATCTGCGGCCCTTCCGGAATAACGGAGATGAGGCTCGAGCATCCCCATCTTTGGATGCAACAGACACCTTCCGCCTGCCTCAGAAGCCCTCGACTCCGTCTTTTGGATGTAACAGTCACCTTCAAGAGCATCAACGACGACATGGCGTCTCATCTTTACCCTCGGGAGCACTTCGTTAACAGAGTGCACCCGAATACTCAAGTTCATGTCGGAAGTACGTGAGGGAATGAGAAGCAAACCTTCTCTCCATGCCACAATTTATAGACCGGGCAGATCAAACCCACGCGCCAAGTGGATGGCTCTCCGAATTCCGTGCAATGAACTCACATTAAATGGATGAACCGGACACCTCGACTTCAGATAAACGGCTATTTAAAGGCACTCGAGAAGCGAAACAGCCGCATCATTAAAGACGTGTCGGATGCGCCGGCTGGACAGCACATCACACCCCTTCAAACATCAAGCGCCTCCAACAGATGCGCCCTGAACCGAGCGCATCACAGGGGATGCACCCCCATACGTCCCCATACGCTTAGTGGAACGTCAACCGACGCGCCCACTCAGCTGTCCATCGAATGTCACAAACATTAAATACTGGACTGACAGAGTTGGCAGCACGCCTTCCCAAGTCTGGACGGTGGACAGCTTTTGCAGAAAACGAAGCATCCACAACGTCAGCATCATCATGACTGTACCCCGACGGCTACTGCCACGTGGCCACCCAACCATCCGCATGCGCCTCAAAAGCCATGTGCCTCAGATCCTTTACTGATCCCTAAAGACAGAAGAAGAGTCTCCAGTTGAAGTTTTGCATGCGCCTCAAAAGCCATGCACCCCAGACTGATCTCTGATCCCGAAAGACAGAAGAAAAGTCGCTTGCATGCGCCTCAAAAGCTATGCGCCCAGAACCGCTCGTGACTCCTAAAGGTCACGAGCCAAAGTCTCATCATGCGCCCAATCCAAGGCGCATCCCACCAAATCATCCCCCCATCAGATCCGAGATCTCCGAGCCATGAGTCGACGACACGTGTCCTTTGACTCAACTCATCCAAGATTTCAGCAACGGAAAGATCTTCTCCTCTGCTACGTGCCGGCTCACAATAGCAGCATGAAGAATTCAACCCCTCGATTAGGGCGCATCATCCATGCGCCTCCATCAGCAGTCTCCACGTGGCGTCCCCACGTACCGGCACATCCTACATATGTGCGCATGAGCAGCCAACCTGTCCAGCTATAAATAGAGGAATCATTTCCTTCTTCCACACACAGACCTACACATACGGACAATACAGACAGATATCACCAGAGAGGCAGATACAGACACTCAACGTCTTCCTCCTCTCAGCAAGCTCCAGCACCCAGAGCAATCTACACCTTCAGAGAACCGATAACCGTCGTCAGCCCGTCAACGGAGTCAACACATTACCACTCGCTCCATTGGCACTTAGGACCCAGATTAAACAAAAGTGTACTCCTAGGACTACATCCAAGTCCTATATTGTAACACTGTTCTGTTTGTATTAAGATTTGCAATGAAATGATTTTAATGGCAAACAAGCTGGCGACTCTGCTGGGGACTTCTTTCTCCTCTTCCGAGAAAGTCGTGTCACAGGCCAACGATGTGAATGTGGGCTCCTCCCACAAGACGCTGGTCGTGCGCCTCAATCAACAGGCGTACGAGGAGTTTATTTCTGAAGGAAGCGCGAGTCCTTCGAAGCGGCTGCCGAAGCCGAAGAAGACCCGCCGTGTCTGGGTGCGCAAGGTCGATGCCTCGGGCACCACCATTGAAGGGGATACGCCAATCCAGCCCTCCCTTCCTGCTGACGTCCTCAGCAACCAAGGTGCGCCCGCTGATGCAGCGCATCTCTCGGGGAAGCGTGCGGCTGACCACGTTCCCCAGCCATCTTCCTCTCAGGCGAGGAAGATGCGTCGACGGAGCAGGGGCGCAGCCAATGCCCCGCGCATCACTTCTAATGCGCCACAAAAAGTCTCTGTCTTTGACAGACTCACTCGCTGTAATGGCGAGGAGAATTTGAATGCTGAGTACTATGCGCCCCAGCGGGCTAGTACAAAGAAATCCAAGGCGGCACGGGCCATGCGCTACAAACGTGCTATGCCAGCAGCAGACCAGAGGCACGCGCTCACAATTACGCGTGCTGCCGATGGCAAGCTGTACGAGGTCGACTCAGGTGCTTCGGCACCAAAAACGAGTCGATCTTCAAAGTCCTATCTCACTTGGGCGCATCTACTGCGTGCACAACCAAGTCGAGTGCGGCAAATTCAGTGGTCTTGAACTCCCGCGCCTCGTCTGGTTGTGCGTTTGAGGTCCGTTCAAGTCACTTCAAATATTCTTGTTCCCCCACTACTGATCATGATGCCTGCTTGGTATTAGATCAGGGGGCGTAGCACTCACCTGTTCGCCCCGGCGTTTGGCCTTGCCATGCGCCTGAAGGGGGTGTGAAGGTAGCACTCTCCTCCAACGACCTGCGTAATGTGATCGCTCACAAGCGTCGGTCAGGAGAGTCGACCAACAAGCACAATGAGCCTCTCACGGGGCATACTTATGCGGTGGTCACTATCAACTGCTGTTGCAAGGCGGCAGTACCACCAAGGCAGTCAGTCTTTCAGCGGCTGCAGTCAACGACACCCCTCCGACGTCACCTTGGGGAGAAGGTGTCAACAGAAGAGGAGCCAAGAGTTGCTTCGTGCAATGTGGTCTCCAACTCCTCATCACTCCGAAAGATGACTGGTAATTCCTCGTCTTCATCCAAAAGACAGCCAAGGAAAACCAAGGCAGCAGTCTCGACCTCTGGGGTGTTCGAAGGCACTCGGTCGAAGAAGAAGTTCTTGGAGGAAGCTGGGGGTAGTCAGACCCCTGTTGAGCCTCCTTCCGAAGACGAAGATGTCCAAAGCACAGCTGTGGCGGATCTTCATCCTCGAGGCAAAGTCAGCCTCCCAGAAGCACCTTCAAACGAGGATGTCCCCCAGGACACAGCTGGGGGTAGAGACGAAGAGGCCCTTCAAGACGGAGCTGAGGACAATCAGGCCCTTGCGGATGCGCCCGTCGAGAATGACCTCCAGAATGTGGCTGGGGGTGGCCAAGGTGAAACACCAGGAGAGGTAACTCCCCCACATGAAAGTGAGGCCGAGAGCGAAGCCTCAACCAATCCATCCACTCCTGGCCGTGTCAGGACAGTATACATGGCTGGGGATGATGCCGAGTCTGATGCGCCATCGCAGGACATTGTCCAACGCATAGACTCATTAGAGGGAGGACTCAAAACCCTCTCTGCCTCTATGCAAGCACTGACTCAAACAGTATTTGATATTCGGTCGGCCTTGACCAGAACACCTTCAACCGGTCCCGACCCAGGAGTCAATGGGGAGTCGAGTGTACCCCTTCAACGGGCACCCTCCGACACAGAAGCACCTCGGACGTCGGAACCCTCAAACACTCCGCTCCAGATAGTGCCACCTTCCCCGACTCCTAGCTCCACGGAGGATATGGTCGAAATGATCAAGGACTTGCGGGAGCGCTTCGAGTCCAAAAACAGGCAAGAGGAGCGCCAGAAGATGGGCATTCCCCAGCCTTATCCCCTCGAGTGGAACAAGGTGGTTTATCCTCCAAAATATAAACCACAAACACTCACACCATACGATGGGAAGGACTCTTCGCGTCGGTACCTGACATATTTCCAGTCACAAACGGGGCATCTTCTAAAGGAGGACGCGCTCCTCACCAGCATCTTTGTTGGGGCCCTAAAAGGGGTGGCGTATGACTGGTACTGCAGCCTCCCCGACAATTCTATATCGTCCTTCGACGACTTGACGCGCCTCTTCCTTGATCGCTTCTACGACAGCGGGAAGGACATGACGATGGCATCTCTCATAGAGATACGCCAGAAGGAGAAAGAAACGGTTCGGGTGTTCATCGAACGCTTCCGACAAGCCTGCTTCAGGCTACCTCCAGGTATGCCAGAACATGCGCTCCTCTCCTCTTGCAGCATGAACATGCTGCCCACAGTGAAGCTCTGGCTCAACTCTACTCCCCCTTCCGACTGGAGCTCCCTGATCATCGAAGCTGAAGCCGCAAAAAAGAAGGCGGCCAATGCACGTCTTCTGGGTGTCAGCTTCCCCGTCTTTGATGATAAGGGGAAAAGGTCAGCAGCCAACAACTCCGGGAGAGAAGCAAAGGGGAAACAGGTATTGACTGTTAATGCCTCGAAGGGCGCATCTGCGCCTACTCAGAAACCTCCACTGGCGCCGAGACCCAAGGAGGTATATTCATTCAATGACGAAGACACTCTGCAACTCTTTGAAATACTGAAGCAGGATGACAAAATCAAACTTCCGAACCCAAAGCGGCCCGATGAAGTCGGGAAAGTGGACAACCCAAGGTACTGTCACTACCATCGATTTGTCGGACACCCGACCAAGGACTGCTACGTCCTCAAGAATTACATCCAGCGCATGATCAATACGGATGTAATCTCCGTCGACTATGAAGAGAAGACGGTGTCAGCCAATGTGGTGTCACTCCAATTCGGTACCTTGCCGTCGACCACCGCACAAGATGGCGTCGTCCCCATCCCTAAGGCGACAATGGAGGTGGTGAACTTGCCACCTACCCGTGACAATGCGAGTGGACTCATTCCACTCACCACATCTCGAGGAGAGGTCCTCTGGGTTCATCCCGACCTCGTCTTCGAGGTGACTCAACCGGAGGTACGCTCTATCTCCAAATCAAAAGGCAGGAAGATCAAGTCTTGCCGTACGGTCTCTTCTTCAACGGAAGAGGCACTTCCAGTGCAGACGCGTGCACAACAGAACGCTCAACCCGACGAAGCTGCCGCCGAGGTGGTGCCTCCTGGCACCATCCCTGAGGAGGGCCCGTCTAAACCCTCAGCAGCCAATAAGCAGAAGCAGGTGGAGGCTCGTTTTGACAGACCTCTATGGAAGGAGAATGCTTCGGGGCTGGCCAAGCCCCACAACTTTGACATACTGGCACAACTGGCCAGTACTCCTGCACGCTTGTCTTTGTTTGAGCTCCTGCATCTTTCCAAAGACTCCCGAGAAGCTCTCTGTGAAGCTCTGAAGGAAGCTGAATCCTTTCTCAGTCAGGTCAAGCAGCCTGAAGACCTCCCAACTACTTGTGCGCACTGTCATTGTGCGGAGGAAGTTATCCTAAACATAACTTTCACCCAACAGGACATGCTACTCAAGCACCACTGACATAACCGACCGCTGTATTACACAGGGTACATCGGTTCAGTGAAGGTGAGCCGGATTCAGATCGATCCAGGGTCCTCCCTCAGCATTATTCCGAAGGCGCTGCTATCAAAACTGGAGATCCCAATGTACCGGCTGGCGTCCTCCAACACAACCATCAGTGGCTTCAACGCTAGCAAAAGCGAGCCTCTGGACAAGATCCGACTGAAGTGTCATATAGGCAACCTCAAAACTGAGATGACTTGTTATGTGGTGGATGCCGAAGTCAACTACAACATCCTGCTCGGCCGACCATGGCTACATGAGTACATGGTGGTGCCTTCCACGCTCCACTAATGCATGAAATATGTATCCACCAATGGCGTCATCCGGACGGAGTTCGCAGACATCGATCCTTTCAAAGGGATTTAAGCTTACTTCATCGATTCTGACTTGTACAAGCCACTTGACGAGGAGGAAGCCAACGATGCTGATGATGAGGCAGAGACGGCAACTAAGCCGGACACGGAGCCTGAGACGAATCCAAATGCCCCACTGAAGATCCGACTGAAGGGCAAACCACCCCAGAAGGTACCTCCAATGAGCATCAAGCTATCCGGGAAAGCACCGACTCCTGAGCCTCCCCTGAAGATACGTCTCAAGGGAAAGCCGCCTCAAACATCGGCTCCCCTGGTGGCGAAATTACAGGGGAAGGCACCACTCACAGGAGGCGCAGTTGAGGCACCTTTGAAGGTGCGTCTTAAGGGCAAGCCCCCGCAGTCATCCAAGATGCCAGAGAGGGCTCACATCGTCCTCTCAGACCCCAAAGCTGTGGTGGATTCTCCTGATCCGACCCCAGTGCTTACAGATGAGGAGCTTGGCGAATATATCTCTGCTGATGTAGATGCACCCTCCTTAGACAATGTAATCCCACGAGATAAGATCTCGTATTTTATCAATAATAGAGTGTCTTTTAATTATTCTTGTCTTCCGTACTGGAATGCCATGTATACATTAGATCATGCTCTACAGTCGTTGCAAACACAAATAACGACCGTAAATCATGTAAATCGAGTAGTCCCGTGAGTCTGTTTCATAGCCCCTCGACGAAGCCGAGACGAAGGATCCATCATTTTGGGCAAAGTCGAGCGTCATCAAGACCTCCCGCCACTCGAGCCAGAACCTGATACCGGCAGAGTACAAGTCTATCGGTACACGAATATGGCAAAGCATATCATCCAAAAGATGGGCTACGACCTATAAAGCAACAAAGGCCTAAACTACGGCAAAGGTCGACATCTCCCTCTTCGGTTTTCAACCCCCAAAAGAAAGCCGCAAGACTACTACAACAAAACTCGATGGGGGATAGGCTATGTCACGCCTCCATCAACTCCAGAGAGTTCAGACGCAGAAGACGTAGAACATTCCCACTCGTCCGAAGCGTCGACTTGGGATTCCGATACCAGTATCGGATCAGTTTTCAGGAAAGTGCTGTCAGCTAACATGACGTCAGCACAACCTCAAAAAGGTGACGGCGAAGACCAAACGCCGGAATCCTTCGAAGAAGAACCCTGGGCTCAACGCCTAGGAGAGCAATGGGAGTCTCGTTTTGAGTTACGTGAACCTCCCACCAAAGACGAAGTCGAACAGATCGACCTTGGGGACGTATCTTCTTCCAAACCCATCTTTATCAGCAAAAGCCTAGAAGGAGAAGACCGAGAGTCTTTAATCCAGCTGGCTAAAGAGTATATCGACGTTTTTGCCTGGAGCTACGAAGATATGTCGGGACTCGATCCACAGATCGTAATGCATAGGTTGAATATCTTACCTGATGCCAAACCTATCAAACAACAACAGCGACGCTTCCGTCCAGATATTATGAACGCCATCGATCAGGAGGTGGATAAACTCTTGACCAGCGGCTTCATCCGTGAGGAACAGCATCCAGACTGGATAGCCAACGTAGTACCTATCACCAAGAACAACGGGAAGATACGAGTCTGTATCGACTTCAGGGACCTCAATTCTGCTTGCCCGAAGGACGAATTCCCACTTCCAATCACTGATGTGATGATCGACAACACATGTGGCTTCGAACGCATGTCCTTCATGGACGGGTATTCAGGCTACAATCAAATCAAGATGTTCCCCGACGACACAAAACATACGTCATTTAGGACTCCAAAGGGCATTTTCTGCTACACAGTGATGCCCTTCGGCTTGAAGAACGTCGGTACGACATACCAACGAGCCATGAGCACCATCTTCCGTCAACATCTTCGCAAGACAGTTGAATGCTACGTTGACGACATCGCGGTCAAGAGCCGCCTCAAAGGAGATCACTTACAGGACCTGAAGACAGTCTTTGATCTCATGCGGGCACATCAACTCAAGATGAACCCCGTTAAATCCTTCCTGGGGGTTTCTAGCGGCAAATTCTTGGGCTTTGTAATCACGGCGAAAGGCATCCATGTTGATCCTGAGAAGACCAAAGCCATCCTTAACATGGACCCTTCGAAGAATCTTCGAGAACTTCGAGGCTTACAGGGACGTCTGGCATACATCCGAAGGTTCATAGCAAACCTCTCCGGTAAATATCAACCCTTTACTCAGCTCATGAAGAAGGGAGTCTCTTATGTCTGGACAGAGGAGTGCCAAAAGGCTTTCGACGACATCAAAGCCTACTTGACGAGCCCACCAGTCCTGGTAGCACCAGTCGCCGGTAAACCATTTCTTCTCTACGTCCGTGCCATGGATCATTCTCTTGGTGCTCTGCTGGCTCAAAACAGCGATACAGGCTATGAGCAAGCAATCTACTACCTCAGTCGAACGCTCATCGGGGTCGAACACCGGTACAACCCCGTTGAAAAGGAGTGCTTGGCTTTGGTGTTTGCCATCCAGAAGACTCGTCATTATGTCTCGAGCCAGACAATTCATGTTATTTCCCGAGTCAATCCGCTCAGAGTCCTCATGACGAAGCCAGGATCATTGAACTCCCGGCTAGCCACATGGGCGATCTTGCTAACACCGTATAACATGGTGTTTGTCCCACAAAAAGCTGTTAAGGGTCAAGCTCTGGCTGACTTTTTAGCCGCACACCCTATCCCAGAATCCTCAAAGCTCTATGAAGATATCCCGGATGAGGTCCAAGAATCCAACGTCACCGAACGAAGCTTCGTTTGGCGGATGTTCTTCGATGGTGCTTCAAGAACAGGCCCCAAAGGCCAAATCATCGCAGGAGTAGGGGTAGTCTTAGTCTCCCCCGATCAGCTGGTCATCCAGCGTGCTTACTCCCTTTCGAAGCCGTGCTCCAACAATGTTGCCGAGTACAATGCACTCGTCATGGGACTCCAGCTCGCACAACAGCTGGGGGTCGACCATCTGGAAGCCTACGGCGACTCAAAACTCGTCGTGAACCAAATTCGGGGGTAGTACGAGGTTCGCCATAAAGATTTGATCCCTTACCATGAAGTTACATTGAACATCATTTCAACCTTCACCGGGTTCTTTATCGAATACGTACCTCGTCTACAAAACTTGGAGGCTGACGCTCTGGCTGGCCTCGCAGCCTCATTGGCAGCACCCTTTGGGACTCAACACTATGTCACGGTAACAGGCCGAGACTTGATTTGTCCTAGAAACAACCTGTGCTTGCGAGTGGCTCACGCCATCCCAACGAACACTGGTGTTAATGTTCGAGACTGGAGGTTCCCGTTCATCGACTTTACTGTCTATGGAATCCTTCCAGAGGACCCGAAGGAAGCTGTCTCAGTCAGAAGACGCTCTCTTCGATTCTACTACGATACAGCTACCAAAATGCTGTACCGACGCTCCTTCGATGGGCTCCTCCTTCGATGCCTGTCCAACGAAGAAGCAGCCGAAGCTCTTCGGAAAGCTCATGATGGAACTTGCGGAGCTCATCAACCCGGTCCTAAGTTGCAGGATCGACTGCGACGTATGGGCTACTACTGGCCAACCATAGCCGCCGACGCTGTTGAATATGCTAAGAAGTGTCACGCATGCCAACTTCATACAGACTTCATACATACACCGTCTGAACCGCTACATCCTACAGTCGCCTCCTGGCCCTTCGAATCCTGGGGCATGGATATTGTGGGACCAATCACCCCTCCTTCATCAAGAGGACACCGCTTCATTCTGGCCATCACCGATTACTTCTCCAAATGGACAGAAGCAGTCCCACTGGCGGAAGTAAAGAGCTCCAGGGTGGTCAGCTTTATCAAACACCATATCATTTGCCGTTTCGGAGTACCCCGGCGGATCATTCATGACAACGGTCCTCAGTTTATCAGCCACATTTTTAGCAGGTTCTGTGACAAGAATCGCATTCAAAATGTGGCATCCACCGCCTATAATCCGGCAGCAAACGAGTTAGCAGAGGCGTTCAACAAAACCATCGTCAGGCTGCTCAAAAAGGTCGTGTCATCTAACAAACGCGACTGGGACGAAAAGCTTGGCGAATGCCTTTGGGCCTACCGCACAACGGTACGGACCCCAACAGGCAACACACCATTCTCTCTGGTCTACGGGAGCGAAGCGGTACTGCCTCTCGAGATCCAGATACCCTCACTCTGCGTAGCAATAACAAACAAACTCACAGAAGAGGACAATCAACGTCGTCGTCTGCGGGAACTGGAGGCACTCGATGAGAAGCGTCTCCTGGCTCAACAACATATCGAACTCTACCAAGCCCGTATATCACAGGCTTTCAACAAGAAGGTCAAACAGAGGACTTTCCAAGTTGGCGACCTGGTTTTAGCAGTCAGAAGGCCAATGGTATTAACTCACAAGACACCAGGAAAATTCGAGCCCAAGTGGGAAGGACCTTTCATCATAGAGACGGTGTACTCAAACGGCGCTTACCGCCTCGCCAAACTCAATGGAGACTTGTTTATGATGCCCATCAACGGCAAGTTCCTAAAGAAGTACTATTCTTGACATCCTTCAGACATGTACTTCCCCAAAGGGGATCTGTGGGCCCAATCATCAGGGCTCACACACAATCTCCTTCCACAAACTCATCCGCTTCTGGAACCCAGCTGATCCGTGGCTTCCTTCAGTAGAAAGACAACCACGTCCACATCACCTCTGAGTTGTTCCTCTATACCCTACAAAGCAGAATCTTACGCTACGTAAGCCAACGTTACCCTTCATGTTTACCACGTCCACATTACCTCTGAGTAAACATCTCGTACAAACAACCCCTGCATTGTTGTACATTGATCGCAGAGCTTCCACGTCCACATCACCTCTGAGTTGTTCAGCGTATCCCTCAGGATCATTCCTACCATGTCCATCACACCTCTGAGTAGGATGATTCTATTATCTGAACCCTAATGATTGCCACGTCCACATTACCTCTGAGCAAACATGTCAGTTCCTTCAAACTTATTATCTGTGCCTAAAAACCAAGGTGCACAAAAGATAATAGGTCCACACAAATCATCAAGTTCATAATAACAAAAATGAACACATCACAAAAAGTTGCGTACTTCTTTATTTTCTGAAAGAGAGAGTACAAAAACTACACTATCCCCCAGCAAAGGGTTGCAAAAGAACATAAAAAAGGGAAAAGCTACAGTCCCTGAACCTCCCCAGGGTGGGCTGAGAGCTCCCTGACTCGAAGTCTTAAGTCGGCTGTACGGGCCTCCACAGTCGCCAGGACTCGTCGCTCAGCTTCTTGACGCATCAATTCAACAGCCCCAGCGGAAGTATCGCTCTCATGCTTCTCATCAAGCTGTTGTCGCTGCTGCGCCAAGGCAAGAGTCTGCTGAGTAAAAGTCGCTTCTTCCTTCTTGAATGCTGCGTGTTCAGCCCGGACACGCTCGACATCTAACTGGAGTCGGGCCCGTTGGTCCTCAAGGCGGCGCATCTGGGTGTCGATCTCCGCGATGTTAGCATCCAATGCAGCTCGAGTTTCCACCGTCGTCTTCATGGACTGAGACAACTGCTCTACCGCAGCCTCAGTCTCAGCCACCTCGTGCTCCCAAATACCCACAGTGGCCTGGTATGAAGACTCGATCTCGGCAATCAGCTTTCCCTTCTCCGCATCTATCAGGACGGATAGGTCGTTTCGCTGGATGCGCTGAAGTTCCGTGAGCCACTCGTCCAGCTCGATCACCGAAGCCTCCAAAATTTCGGCCATATGGTCGTAGCCTTGGTGAATGCGGATCAGCTCGATACAGGACATTGCTAGAGCTCTTGCCGTCGCAAAGCTCCCGTTGGCATCCATCACAGCAGATACACCCTTCTGCAGTATTTTGTACACCTCCTCGACGAGGAATTTCACATATTCGTCTACATCCGCCAGGACCTGCGACGTTATAGCAGGAGTTGGAGGAGCGACTACAGTTTGCGGACCAGAAGAAGATCCGCCAACCTCAACTTGCGAGGCTTGAACCTCGGCATCAATGGGCTCTTCATCAACAGGGGCTGGACTGCCAGCCCGAGGAGCCGAAGGAACAGAGGAAGCCCGCACAGGCGTCGAAATAGTACCCCAAGTAGGAGGGGCAACAGAGGGTTCCATACCCTCGCCCTTCTCAAGCCCGGAGGGACCACCGACATCAACGGCCACCTCTTCTACCCCCAACGTCCTATCAACAGCTGGTACCTCCCTTGGCAGAATAGGGAGATTATCACTTGTCTCTTGACCCGCCTCAGCGGTCGTGACCGGCAGATGGGTCTCGTCATCAAGTCCCTCCACAGGGACAGAATCTGTCGCTACCTCCTGATCGGTAGCCGCCTCAACTTCCACAATTGAAGCTGGGGTAAGACTCGGCAATGATATAGCCGACCTCCCCTTATCATGACAAGGAGAGGAATCAACCCTCTCCTCTGTCCCTACTATATCTGTTGCCCCCGCAACAGACTCTTGCGGATCTGCGGCAACGTCATCCAAGGCCAACGCTGTGGCCTTCATCTTCTCGGAAGCTGCTGCATCCTCAGCTTCCCGTCTGACATAATCCGGAGATGCTGGAGTCTCTACAGCAACATTCTCGGTGTTCTCCTCCATGGAAGATATCATAGTGGGCGGAATACGCACTTCAGACGAGCCCGCCATCTCCTTTGGCCTGCTCCCACCAAATTTTGGAGTGCGGGGCTTTCTTTTCAGCGGCTCCTACACAAAAAAAGAGAAGCATGATTACATAAGAAGCTGAACTTGAAAATAAACCTTACGGGACATCTTACCTCTGCAGATGCTGAGTCCGAGGACACCGTCGATGACGACGCCCTCTTCTGCTTTTTCGATACAGGAGAGTCGACCTTTGTATCTGCACCCCTTTTCGTTTGATCAACCGAGGGTTTTGCCTGACCCCCGGCAGATACGGCGGGGGCGCCTCGATAACCCGACTCGGGCGGACGGTACGACCGAGCCTTCGCCAAAGTGTCTGCACCCGCCGCTAAATGGGTGCCTACAATAAAACTGGTCTTCCTATCATATCCGGTGGACGGAGCAGCCATAGCACAGTAAAATCTGGCGGCTGAGTAAAGAATCGGCGGCTGTGGATTCTGGACAGGGAGCGTAAAGCGGGCTCCAGTACATCCGGCATTATAGTAATGCCAAGCTCGTGCACCATCCAGCAAACTCTCAGCGTACCCCAAGGTGATACTGGGATTATCCAACATCAACTGGGCGTACCCGAATTGCCTCGCAAAGCGGCTCGGCAGATATGGTTTCAGGTAACACTGGTTCCTGTTCCGATATACCAAATAGGACGGCCAGATACTTTGCAACCAGCGAAATCCTTATGGAGACAGAGTGGTGGCATCCTCATCCGAGTCCACCAGATCTTTGTTGGCCTCAAAATCGGAGAAGACAGGACGAACTTTGGCGATCTCCCATCCCTGAAGATGGGATAAAACTTTCCTGCAAACAGGAACACCGGTGTGTAACCAATTCCTCCGGTGGAAACGCCGGAGGAATGCATCTCCGGACCTGTAGTCTTCCTCCGAACCTGGGCTCATCACATTGGGATGGTGTAAAATTAACCACCCCATCAAATAATGAAACGGCAGTTCGGCACGCGGGAAGTTGTTGTTTTTGCCCCGCTCGTGAACGACATCTCCCGCAAACTCTCGAAGACCCCGCAACAGGTTACACACCATTGCGGGAAGTAAAGCTAAAGGATGGCCGAAGGCCAACTTCACGGCCGACAGAATTAAGTTCCGAGTCACCCTCTCTACAGAGCCAGACCCGCCTGAAAAGACGTGGTCCCGGAGCCAAATCATAAGATACGCGACTAATACTGCTTTTGGCGACATCCGATAGGTGAGATGCCAAAAACAGCTATAGAAGCGTTCATCCGACTGCTGGTCCTCGTTCTCCAAGGGATTCTTCTCGCCTAACCTGCTTATTTCAGAAAGCACCTCGTTACGAGAAAGTGCCGACGGAGTAGAAAAATGGGAAGGATCCTCCTTGTCCTGCCTAAAGATGTGATCTCTCCAAGCAGTCACATGTGGCTGCGTCCCACCCCTATCCTTCTTCTGCATATAGTAGTGATGACTCGCTACTTCTTTGAAGACAACCATCATCTCATCAGCTTTGTCTCCCAAGACCTGGAATTCTTCATTGGTCGGGAAGTACTCCTCGTAAGGTTCCGATCCCCAGGGGAGTTTTGATACCTCGTACATTTCATGAAGCGCGGGCCCTAGCTCCCCCACTGGAGTGAAGAAGGTCCCGGTATGGGTATCAAACATCTCCAAAAGCGCAAGGAACATGTGCCTGTTAATCTCTACACCTGCCTGAGTGGCACGGATCGCGGCGGTCAGCCCAATCTCTTGGAACTCAGTCTAAAACTGCGACAGAATCCAGTGTGTCAGTTTGTCCCATTTTGAAACATAATGACACCAACCCTCTACCCGAAATTCTCCCTTGGGGTATGATTATTCCATCAACAACATGCGACGAGCAAAAGTCGAGGCACCCAAGGCAAAAGTATTGACGGAAACATCGCTATAAATACTCCCAAGACGAAGAGTCCGCCAGGTGTAAGAGGTACCAGCTCGCGAGGCGGCCAGAGTATCCCTCTGATCAGAAGAAGAATTAATTCTGATGACGCCTGCTACCGCTCCTCCTTGAGATGGAGTAATGTCCCAGGACATTCTCCTTTTGGAAGCAAGATGACAGAAAGTTAACAAAGGCCATTGACGTTCAAGCTGCCTGACAGTCATATGCACACCCCTGGCTGTAAAGAACCAGTCTTCTTTGACCTTCAGCACCTTGGCTTCAGTAGAAGAAAGGCGGTCTCCGAACAGGAACTCGGGCTTCAAGAAGGTCACTTTATCGGAAGTGGCAGATTTCAGAACGCCACGTTCCATCATCCGTTTAAGGAACCCGTGATGTTGTTCCCGAATTTGAATCATTCTTTCGGGATGCTGATCCAACATAATAGCCACTTGAGCAGGGTTTATCACCTCTTCATCATAATCTACTCCCATCTGGCAGAGCAACTCATCCAGGAGCACTTCGTTCAAGAGTGGGATAGTCATTGACACTGACAAAGAAAATGCAAAGATATTAGAGACAACACAAAGATCAGAGCTTCGTGCTCGTCAGATGCGCGTATCAAGCGCATCTAAAAAAGGAGCCTCAGCGCATCATCAGGGTGTAAACCCATACGCGTCAGCGGTAGAGCCTCGACGCATCACCAAGGCGTAAGCCCATGCACGTCAGCAAAGGCTTCGGCGCATCATCAGGGTGTAAAACCCATGCGCGTCAGCAATTAAAGCCACGGTGCATGATAAAGGCCTGAGCCTATGCACGTCGGCGGGAAAGTTCTCAACATCGATAGGAGACAATAAAGCTCACCGACTACCGCCGGCCGAACTTCGACAGGCGGGCGAGGAATGTCACTCACGACAGCCTCTACGGGCTCATTCTCCTTCCCCTTTCCTTTGCCGGCACCGCCGCGAGGAATCTTGGGAGCCATTCTATCAGAGAGGAAGAAATTAGGGTTTTTAGAAGAACTCTAAAGGAGGCAAAGACACAGAGCAGAAGAACTCTCTCTCTCTCCATCTCTCACCTATTTATAGGCCGTGGTCGCACGCGTGAACCGATGACGAGTGATCTCAGTCGTCGCCTCGGGTCTTATGAAGATAACAGCAGATAAAACCAAAAGATCATCATTAATCTTTTCGGTTACCGAGGCATTATCATATTCATTAAAAAGAGCATGCGGCTGAACAGGCATGCGCCCCAACAGTCATGCGCCCTGATCGCCATGCTTCTTATTCAAAGTATTCCAAAAATTATTCAAAAGTTTTGAAAACTTTGAAGGGGGTCTTGTAGAAGCATAAAATTTTACAACCAGAAAGCCCATGCGCCAGACACTACATGTACCAGAACTCGAACAGAACACTTCACAGCAAAGTCAATAACCATAGACATTTGAAGAAGGACTTTTTATTTATATATAAAAGTCTATTACATGTCTAGAAAAGGTTGTACAAAGGAGAATTTTTACAAAGGAAAGATCCTAAGTCTACAGCAAGCGGCCACCATGCGCCTCCAGATAGGCGCAGCAGTCATCATGCGCTGCCAGTCACTATGCGCTGCCAGTTAGGCACAGCAGATACCATGCTCCTCCAACCAGGCGCATCCCACCATCTCCTCAGCAGCTCAGTTATGTGCATCCAGCTCAGTTATGTGCATCCCTTCAGCAGCCCAATTATGTGCCACTCTTCCAACCAGGCCCACTTTGAAGGAAGAGAGAGCCTAGCACCGCAATTCCGATCTGCGGCCCTTCCGGAATAACGGAGACGAGGCCCGAGCATCCCCATATTTGGATGCAACAGACACCTTCTGCCTGCCTCAGAAGCCCTCGACTCCGTCTTTTGGATGTAACAGTCACCTTCAAGAGCATCAACGATGACATGGCGTCTCATCTTTACCCTCGGGAGCACTTCGTCAACAGAGTGCACCCGAATACTCAAGTTCATGTCGGAAGTACGTGAGGGAATGAGAAGCAAACCTTCTCTCCATGCCACCATTTATAGACCGGCCAGATCAAACCCACGCGCCAAGTGGATGGCTCTCCGAATTCCGTGCAATGAACTCACATTAAATGGATGAACCGGACGCCTCGACTTCAGCCAAACGGCTATTTAAAGGCACTCGAGAAGCGAAACAGCCGCATCATTAAAGGCGTGTCGGATGTGCTAGCTGGACAGCGCATCACACCCCTTCAAACATTAAGCACCTCCAATAGATGCACCCTGAACCGAGCACATCACAGAGGATGCGTCCCCATACGTCCCCATACGCTTAGTGGAACGTCAACCGATGCGCCCACTCAGCTGTCCATCGAATGTCACAAACATTAAATGCTGGACTGACAGAGTTGGCAGCACGCCTTCCCAAGTCTGGACGGTGGACAGCTTTTACAGAAAACAAAGCGTCCACAACGTCAGCATCATCATGACTGTACCCCGACGGCTACTGCCACGTAGCCACCCAACCATCCGCATGCGCCTCAAAATCCATGCGCCTCAGATCCTTCACTGATCCCTAAAGACAGAAAAAGAGTCTCCAGTTGAAGCTTTGCATGCGCCTCAAAAGCCATGCGCCCCAGACTGATCTCTGATCCCGAAAGACAGAAGGAAAGTCGCTTGCATGCGCCTCAAAAGCCATGTGCCCAGAACCGCTCGTGACTCCTAAAGGTCACGAGCCAAAGTCTCATCATGTGCCCAATCCAAGGTGCATCCCACCAAATCATCCCTCCATCAGATCCGAGATCTCCAAGCCATGAGTTGACGACACATGTCCTTTGACTCAACTCATCCAAGATTTCAGCAACGGAAAGATCTTCTCCTCTGCTACGTGCCGGCTCACAACAGCAGCATGAAGAATTCAACCCCTCGAGTAGGGCACATCATCCATGCGCCTCCATCAGCAGTCTCCACGTGGCGTTCCCACGTACTGGCGCATCCTACATATGCGCGCATGAGCAGCCAACCTGCCCAGCTATAAATAGAGGAATCATTTCCTTCTTCCACATACAGACCTACACATACGGACAATACAGACAGATATCACCAGAGAGGCAGATACAGTCACTCAACGTCTTCCTCCTCTCAGCAAGCTCCAACACCCAGAGCAATCTACACCTTCAGAGAACCGATAACCGTCGTCAGCCCGTCAACGGAGTCAACGCATTACCACTCGCTCCATTGGCACTTAGGACCCAGATTAAACAAAAGTGTACTCCTAGGACTACATCCAAGTCCTATATTGTAATACTGTTTTGTTTGTATTAAGATTTGTAATCAAACGATTTTAATGGCAAACAATAATGTGTTCTATATGTAATAATTGAAGTTTGCAGTACAATCTACATGATTCTAGGTCAATTTAGGTCAAAGTCAAATCTTAGCCAACTTTGGCTAACCGTTAGTCAAACTTGGGTCAAACTTAGACTATTTTGTCAATCTTCTAGTGTTGGTCAAACTTAGTCAACTAAATCAACTAGACTACTACCAATAATCTATGGTTTTCCTCATACCGTACTTATATGCCAACTAGACCATTACCTACATAGGTATACTCTAGCCTCACAACAAAAATCTTGGTAATAACCCTACCTTACTTAGTTAGGTGTACCCTCATTACATATTCTAGGTTATCTACTATAGTAGGACCCTCTATCTATACATGTTATTATCGTATACCACATTATCTTGTACTTTTAATTATTATCTACCTCTATATAGATTCTCAAGGTAAACCCGCATCCTCATTGTCAGGTTAAACCAAAGCTCCTACCAAACTTCGCATTCTAAGGACCTACCCATGAATACATAGATGATATACTGATATATATATATATATATATATAAAGTTGAATCCCCTATAGCCATGTGCAATGGTACACATGATAACTCTAATACAAATCTCCATTTCTGATACATTCCCACATTCCTCTAATAACTATGACCCCATCTCATGCTCACATGCCTATAGTTAAATGAAAATTGCTAAGAACCCATGGCCAAAAACTCTAAACATAGGACACTCAAACTCTGAGATCAACTCAAAGCCTAAGCTAAAACCAAAGGCCACTCAAGGCTTTGCTCTGTTGCCATAAGCTGCTAATGCCTAGGCTACTGCTATGCATTTGCTAGCAAATGTAGAGCCAACATGGCTGCTGCATACTGCTTGGCAGCAGTCCCCTCTCTAACCAAGCCACCTACCTAATCCAAGACCAAATCTGAAACCAACTCAACCTCTAAAACTAACTGATACTAGGCCAACCTACTAACACATCCTAACATTCTAATTCACTCAATCCTACCAGGATACTAACATACCTCAAACTGATACAT
The DNA here is from genome assembly GCA_029216955.1 of Iris pallida. Taxonomy (NCBI): domain Eukaryota; kingdom Viridiplantae; phylum Streptophyta; class Magnoliopsida; order Asparagales; family Iridaceae; genus Iris; species Iris pallida. Next base: position 6,270,692 of record JANAVB010002600.1, read on the forward strand.
TGCTAACTGTCTATCCTTCACATGAACTAACTAACCCCAAGTCATCCTAACCCGACACTCCCATTCAAAATCTCTGATACAAGCATAACACACACACACATACACACACACACACACACACACACATATAACACTAATTTTACTATCTACACTAATATATATATATATATATATATATATATATATATATATATATATATATATATATATATATATATATATATATATATAAACTAAAATATATATATATATATAAACACTAATTTAAAAAAAAACACTAATTTTACTATCTACACTAATATCTGATACTCTTAACCTCTCCAAAGCTATCCATCCTACTAATACTTCAACATCCTTCTTCATTCTACCTATCAAATTACATTTATACCCAGACATACAGACCCCTCTTCACTTATACAAAAACGGTTCACTCCCTAACATTCCCCCTACTGATACTTACACTAATCCACCATCCTGCATTCTCACTAATATGCTAAGTATCCTAATAATACACTATGAACACGTGGCCTATGGCCAAGTCAAGCTAAGCCTTTGGCTTCCAAGGTCATGGCTGCCTGGCCATGTTGCTGCAAGTGCCTATGCCATAGCCTCTGCCAATAAGTGTTCACCCCTTCCTAATATCAATCTGATACATATAGACCCTCGACTATAGGAGCCTAATACCTTACCTTGCTTTCCTTACTCCTACTGAATTAGTGCCTAACCCAACCCCTCTAATACAAGCCCAAAAGTTATTTGTATACCTATATACCTGGGTATATATATACTGATACACTCTACTTGCACTAATGTATGTATCCCTCTATATACAATACATTCTTTCTCTAATTTTCTTTCCTCTATAATATCTGATACAGCCCCTAATTCCCTCATCTAAATGATACTTCTCTCGACATCACTCCAAAGCACAACACTAACTGATACCAACAAGTCTTCCTTGCCTTCATGGCAGTAGCCCAAATCCCTCTACCTCGAGCACATGGGAAAAGGCCAAGTAGCCTCACTCATGTGTCCAACATGTGTGTCCATAACTGTCACGACCCGCACCCACTTTTTTGTATATGCGACGTGTCCAAGCCAGCCTACGCCGCAGAATCGGCGGTAGAACGCTGTCAAGGCCATGATGCTCAAAATCACATAAGGGATAACTTCATTTCTCATTTACATTTCTAAAATTTATTACAACAATTACAAGATTTATATTTAAAGAAAATACAAGGTTCTTACAATTAATGAAAATAATACCACTTCTATCTAATTTCTAGGTTTCTGTCTGCAAGTACACCCGTATCTTCCAAGGCTAAGTGAAGCTACAACTAACCTAAAAAATATTGGTTTCCAGTCAGAAATGGAACAAGCACACAAACCGACGACAATACAAAAACACAATAGAATTCATAAGACATGAAAATAACATATGTGAGATGAAAAATAGAAAGTAACTGATATCATGGCAAGCGGTGAAGAAAACCATAAAACGAATAAAAGATAACTATCTATGTGTTTTGAAATATCTTGTTTGACATGTGAACGGCTAAGTGATAAATACGGCACCATGCAAGTGTCGTGTACAGCTGCTATTAGTCAAGATCAGACATTTTGGGATGGAATGGGTAGTTCACACGTCTACTAAGATATTTTTCCTCCCAGTTAGTACTCATGGAATCAAGTCGCAAGCATGGTAATCATGAAAATGACAGTTAAGAAGTATAATAAATCCATGATACTAATCTCCATGTGACGAGCATTTCAACAAGCAGCAAGACATATGCATAAACATGAAACGTAAAAACTACTATGAATCGAAAAGAAATCAGAAAGTGCACTTGCCTGAGGTCCTTTGCTGGTAAAACCGATAATGCTATACTACTCAGTGAGCCACAATAGTCAAACTCGTACAACAATCTCCGGATGCTGAAAAAGACATTACCAACATTTTCAGAATAATCAAAATAGCTAGAATTGTCTGTCCTTAAGTTCAATTCTGGACACAGGAGCAAAACGGTAATTTTGGACAAAAACGATGTCCGCCGTTAGACCCGCTTTGTACCAAAAAATGTGCTAGGGTCAATGGTCTCTAAAGTCATTAAACTATATGTTTATGGATTTATTTCGATGATACAAACCCAATCATATGTCCAAAGTTGGATTCCGGCAGGCCGTACACAAAATCGCCCGTTAAATCGGATCGTGGGGCCCGCAAAACGGCGATCCGATCAACTGTCTCAGAATCGAACCAAACATGGCACACATGACCAAAAAAATGATACGGTCATGTTGGCGCAAGTTTTATCTCGATCTGACAAACGTGTACAAAGTAATTGAAAATTTTGCAAAGAGGCCAATACGATGAATTTCGACGGATACGCATCAAATTCGTCGCGCACACGCAACCAATTTGAATTCCGTCAAAGCCCACACGTCTACGAAATGAATATGCACATTTCGATGCTTTAGGTTCACGACCACGTCACCTGGATTGGCAGGATGCACGTCGTATCGAAGGTTTTTCTAACTTTTGAAACTGTTTTTTATATGATTTTTTTCATGATTTTGAAAACATATTTCTCGATGTACGATAAATGAAATTAAAAACTACCAAAGCCTTTTTAAAGATGTATTGTTGTCTATGATCATGGTAAATTGGATTTGGAAAAATCTAAATAACCTGTCATGAATCATTCTTCTAAATAGGGTTCGTGGACTGAATTTCTGTCCTGTTTCCAAGCAAGTTTTTACTCGACTTTGAGTCGATTTATCGGGCAACCCAGTTTATTTGAATTAAAACTAACTGAAGGTAATTGAAGGTGTATAGATCGGGATCTTACCTGAAGATGTAGATCCTAAAACGATCAAGCACCGTGGAAGAACTTATGTCATGAAGTTGGGGTCGGACTGGGATGTTGTTGTCGTTGTGTGCGGTTGTTGCCTACTGCTACGTGCGCGGCTTGGCGCTGCCACAGCCGTCCGGCAACCGTGGCGACACACGTGCAAGGCTCGCCTGGAGGTTGGCTGGTTCGTGAAGTTTAGATTAGGGTTTTCTCTTGCTCCATCCTATCGGTCGATCTATCGATATGTATATATTGATGGTGTTGGTTCCAAATGGAGGGGGTCGAGCTTCCTGGGTTTAGGCCAAGCTTAGGGGCTTTGGCCCACTGTGCTGGTGTCCTTTTTATATTATTTTTTTCCTTTTATTAACATATATATTTTTCTATATGTAACTATATATACGCATATATTTATATATGTGTATTACTCCATAAATCCCAAAAGTCTTAATACTAGTTATTCCTAGTACAGGGCCTTGTATGTACACACACAACTGTATATATGTGCACATATCAATTTATTGTAAAAGTCCTATATGATAATTACATACCAAAAATATATATACCTATATTTGTTTATATATATAACCCTTATATTGATATATTCCTAGAATAATACCTACATATAAGATAGCAAGCAATATTTATTATACTACTCTAGACTAGTAACCAAGTAGATTAGCATATACATATATATTGTATTTTCAAAATAAAATACCTTTTAATAGCAATCACATATTTAATATTTATATAACTATCATTTATCCATAAAAGTCGTCTACTAGGTCATTAAATTAAAATACTACTACACAATGCTTGCCTACAAGGACGTCTTGGGATGCACTATATGACTACATAGTTTTAGGCTTGGCCTAGGGCAAGTCCGAGCTAAGTTGGTACAACTGAGTCTTCCAAAGAGTCTGTAATCTAATTAATAAATAATTAAATTATTTATAGTAGTCTTGTCACAACTTGGCCTGGTTTTCTTATTTAGGACACAATTATGGCTGGGTCTTCCCTGGCATGGGTAATACACTAGTCAAGGCACGCCACTGCACTATCCGTGCCACAATCTCTAGTCACTTGTACTACAATCCCTAACCATGACTAAAGTCATCTACCGTAATAATTAACTAAGTATTTATTTATAAAATTCTAAAAATCACCATTTAAATCAAATAAATAAATAAATATTTCAAAAAAATTTAGGAAGAGGAGTTACAAATCTACCCACCTTAAAAATAATTTCGTCCTCAAAATTTTTAATTCATAACTATTCCTTAAAATTCGAAGTCTACTATTACCTTAATCCCTCAAATTTAATTCCTCAAAATAATTTATATCCTCCTCCTAGCCATTTTGTAACTGCATAACCTCTAGGACTTCTACCCATATTTGGTCACACTACTCCTCAAAACTAAAATCTTATAATCTTCTAACTAGTTGCTAACAATCCTACCAACAGATATCTACTGCATATGGCATCTATAAGCCTATCCTATCTATCAAGCAACCCAAAATTTAACAAGCAACAAATTTACACAAGTAGCTAAGAAATATTGATAAATTCTAATAAGCATGACCATGCGTCGCTCTGAAATAGGAAGGACAGGAAGATAAGGAAGAATAATCGAGAGCAAATATGAAATTTTAAGAGCAATAGAGAGTATCTAATGTTACAGATAGAGAGAGAGAGAGAGAGAGAGAGTTTATGAACCATTGACTTATTTGCTAGATTGGGCTACTCTAGTCCAGTCATTTGCTAAATTGAAGAACCCTTGTTTCTTAGAGGGGCTTGCAATCCATGCAATACAGAAATTCCGTTCTCAAAGTTTAATCTAAACAAGGTTCCATAATAGAACGGAATTTGAGAAATCAAGATTGTGATCTTTTTCGCGGTTATTTAAACACACGAGCAAGGGATATAAATCGTATCGCGACTTCTAGGTAGATGGAATAAGGGTTACGAATGACTTCACATTATAAGAGGTGGAGACTACATAATTGGTATAGGGACCTATTTCAAATAGTTCGGTTTTATAGTCCAAATTTGGTGGTATGTATGGATGGGTTTTAATGGGTCTTAGTGGGTTCCCTATTTGGACATCACTCGTTGGTTGGATGAACCTTGGATTTCAATCTATATTGACTGGACAAGATACCAATGATAAAACTACTTTTACTAGGTTAGGGTAACCTAGAATAGGTTCCACCCAAGTGGTTGAGCTAGTTGTCAGTCAGGTTGGTTAGCTAGGTCCCTAAAGCCCCAAGATGCGCCTTCAGTGACTTTTGTGCTTAAGTAGTATATGAGGCCTCAATTAGGTGGCATACTAGTGGCATGTGCGTAGTGGGCTTCGAGTAGATCACAACCATATATTGGGTCGAAGGAATTGAGTCGAGGTTGAAGCTCTAATGGAAGTCGGAAAGTATATCGGTATTATGGTAAGGGTTATAGCTAGTCCTTTTGACCTGAAAGTCGTACCATAAAAATAGAGTACCAAGGAACGTGTTTGAGTGGGACATGATATATCTACATGAAGGTGAGCTCGTCTAGTTCTTACATATAAAATTTGTTGGAAGGTAACAACTAGTATTACACTCCAAATATTAATGTCACGATCAGGGACACCAAAGACCTAAATAAAAGTGGGTGTTTATAAGGCACAAATTTTCTATTCTAGTGGGAACCAACTTATCTGTTCAATCGGTAATACTAGTAAATCCTAAAATTTAGAGGCTGACATCCTATATACTTCAGGAATTTATTTCTCGAATTTAAACCAAGACAAAGTTTACGATGAATGGAGTTAGAGCAATTCAAGTCGTGATAACGGGGTAATAGATAACGTGATACGATAGATATGGATCAAGTTTGAAGTTCGTTTTCCAATTTCAAATAGACAAAAAGTGATTCTGCAATAGCTTTCATGGCCATAGATGATATGGCGAGCTAAGGTTAACATTCTGGGAATAACTTTGCTCAAATACGGGCATTTGCCTTTCTTCATTAAGTAAAGGGAAAAATACTAAAGAGTTCCAGGGAAAGGAATTCGAAGGCGAATACGGGGTTCCAAATAGGATCGAATAATTTGAGAGAGTTTTCAAGGCAGTTGCGGATGAGATCCTAGAGACATCTATATCTCAATCCACATAGGTTAATCAGAGGGAGAGCGAACCGAGTGCACTAAGGTTGATCAGACTGTAATACATCGATTCTGATTAGACAATATGTTAGTAGGCGTCCCCAATAAACATATTATCTTGAATCAAGCTCGATAAAAGAGTAAGCTTGTAAAACTAGGCTGAGATAGCAGCATTGGTCAAGATAGTCAAAATACAAGCATGCGAGATTTTGAAAGGAGGTACAAGTAGTTCAAGTTTTTGAGAGAATCAAAACTTTACCTGGTGTTATTGCTTATACAGTCATCCTACTATCTTCTTATCTATAAGGCCTTGGTCGACTAATGGGTTATGGACCTCTGAATTTTATATTATGGGTAAACCTATTAGTGTCAGTCAATTACCTCGTTAATAGATCACAAGGACCACAGAATGCTAGGTTGGGAGACATGCTACCCAGCTTACAGAACTTTTACTAGTATTGGCTTTGGGTCTTATGGGACATACAAGACATTTTTCTATTCTCTATAGTATCCTAAACTTGTAATCACATCTGAAAGTCATTTCACCGAGAATTATGCCTCGCCCGTATACTCTGGCTGTTGTAAACCCTTGGTTCCGTGATTCAGATGTAATATACTATCAGATACTCTACCTTATATTGACATAAGGTCTAAAGAGGTCAACGAAGATATAGTTTTAGCAATGTTCCATAACCTATGATTCTTTGAAATAATTTTAAATCTATGGGTCGTGCCTCGCTAGTGCGCTGCTGTCTAGCCATCGCAGTCGTTAAAATTACTCCAACTATATTCCTAAGAACTTCAAGGAGCTGCTAGAGATTCAAACTAATTGACTATGATAGAAAGCATAAACATCTGCCTATAAGTCTGAATCCTTAAATTAAAAGATTGATCGGGGAGGAAATAACTGAAGACAAGGGAAGTAAGAACATCCTAATCTTTATTTCATATGTATTTCAAATGGTTGAGGAAAAATTTTGAATCAATCTACCTCGAGATTCGTATATGAATAACAGAATCAGGAATTATAAATTAATTTCTTACGACAAAATAGGATTTTAAATAGGCAATTCTAACTTATGATATAAGGTTTATATCTAATAGAGCAAAAAAAAATTGAACCGTTTGTCAAGATTAAAGCCTTAATTCTAGGAAAGCCTAACTTACCAAGTGAATAGTATATCCACATTACATCATATCATCATATCAAAAGTAATAGTGTATCTATAGAGATCTAGCAAGCTATCTAAATTTAATAATTCCTTATCTAAATTGCATGGCCTATCTGACAACCTTAACTACCTAATAGTCAATTTGAACAAGGGACTCCTCGTCCTAGTCATTCTCTTAAGTCAATTTAACTCTAAGTTGTGAATGAGCATTTTCTAGTCGTAGGCTCGCAATAGTACGACTAACTTAAGTACCATCACGAGTTCGCATATTTTGTGAAAACTGACTTGCGTGGGCCACCACAAAAACTTGTCATGACCCGCACCCGCTTTTTTGGATACGAGACGTGTCCAAGCCATCCTACGTCGCAGAGTCGGTGGTAAAACGCTGTCAAGGCCATGATGCGCAAAATTATATAAAGAATAACTTCATTGCTCATTCACATTTCTAAAATTTATTACAACAATTACAAGATTTATATTTAAAGAAAATACAAGGTTCTTACAATTGATAAAAATGATACCACTTCTATCTAATTTCTAGGTTTCTGTCTACAAGTGCACCCGTATCTCCCAATGCTAAGTGACGCCACAGCTAACCTGAAAATTGTTGGTTTCCAATCAGGAATGGAACAATCACACAAACCGACGGCAATGCAAAAATATAATAGAATTTACAAGACATGAAAATAAAATATGTGAGATAAAAACTAGAAAGTAACTGATGTCATGGCAACCGGTGAAGAAAACCAGGAAACGAATAAAAGACAACTATTTTTGTGTTTTGAAATATCTTGTTCGACATGTGAATGGCTAAGGATAAATACGGCACCCTGCACGTGTCGTGTGTAGCTGCTATCAGTCAAGATCAGACATTTTGGGATGGAATGGGTAGTTCACACGTCTACTAAGATATTTTTCCTCCCAGCTAGTACTCATGGAATCAAGTCGCAAGCATGGTAATCATGAAAATGACAGTCAAGAAGTATAATAAACCCATGATACTAATATCCGTATGACGAGCGTGTCAACAAGCAGCAAGACATATGTATAAACATGAAACGTAAAAACTATAATGAATTGAAAAGCAATCAAAAAGTGCACTTGCCTAAGGTCCTTTGCTGGTGAAACCGATAATACTATACTACTCAGTGAGCCACAATAGTCAAACTCGTACAACAGTCACCGAATGCTGAAACAGTCATTACAAACATTTTTAGAATAATCAAAATAGCTAGGATTGTCTGTCCTTAAGTCCAATTCTGAACACAGGGGCAAAACGATAATTTCGGGCAAAAGCGATGTCCGCCGTTGGACCCGTTTTGTACCGAAAAGTGTGCTAGAATCAATGGTCTCTAAAGTCATTAAACTACATGTCTACGAATTTTTTTTGATGATATAAATCCAATCGTATGTCCAAAGTTGGATTCCGGCAGGCCGTGGACAAAATCGTCCGTTGAATCGGATCATAGGGCCCATAAAATGGCGATCCGATCAACTGTCTCAGAATCGGACCAAACTTGGCATAAAGGACCAGAAAAATGATGCGGTCCTATTGGCGCAAGTTTCTTCTCGATCTGACGAACGTGCTCAAAGTAATTATGAAATTTGCAAAGAGGCCGATACGGTGAATTTCAACGGATACGCATCAAATTCGTCGTGCACACGCAACCAATTTGAATTCCGTCAAAGCCCACGTGGCCACAAAATCGATACGCACCTTTCATGCTTTCGGTTCACGACCACGTCACCCGGATTGGCGGGACACACGTCGTATCGAAGGTTTTCCTACTTTTGAAACTGTTTTTCATATAATTTTTTCACGATTTTGAAAACAAATTTTTTGATGTACGATAAATGAAATTAAAAACTACCAAAGCCTTTTGAAGATGTATAGGTTGTCTATGATCATGGTAAATTAGATTTGGAGAAATCTAAATAATTTGTCATGAATCAGTCTTCTAAATAGGGTTCGTGGACTGAATTTCTGTCCTGTTTTCAAACAAGTTTTTACTCGACTTTGAGTCGATTTATCGGGCAACCCAGTTTATTTGAATTAAAACTAACTGAAGGTAATTGAAGGTGTATAAATCGGGATCTTACCTGAAGAAGTAGATCATAAAACGATCAAGCATTGTGGGAGAACTTCTGTCACGAAGTTGGGGTCGGACTGGGTTGTTGCTGTCGTTGTGTGCGGTTGTTGCCTGCTGTTATGCGCGCTGTGTAGTGCCCCGACCCGCAAGATGCCTTATGTTGGATGGTTGGTTCGATGAAGCCTTGTTGGACTTGGGATTATGCGAAGGATCGCTTGGAAGACTATACGATCGTGGCGGGAATCGTCCTATGAATGTGAGTAGTGTTGAACCCTTCAAAGATCCTTTAGCTTCATGCTTAAAATAAGGATGAGTATGCTATGTTTCTAGTTGAGTTTGCTCAATAACACCTTGCATGGAATTTGGAAAGATAATGAAAGATAATAACCACCTGAACGTAAACTGTTGTGGCTAGATGAATTGTATGCTAGATGAATTGTATGCTTGTACGCTGTTGCGATGAATTACATGACAGGTGAAGGCAAAGTCCCAAATACTTGGACGGTGAGTATATCGAGCGTTGGCTCAATGAATAGATGGCAAAACAGATGCTAAGACCCAAGAACTGGGCAGTGAGTATGCTTGAATTGTATTCAAATGAATGAATGCTAAACAGATGCTAAGTCCCAAGAATTGGGCGGTGAGTACATTGAGTTTGGTTGGAAAGATGTTTGGTATCAAAGATGTGGCAAGGCATTGGGTAACAACATTCTATTATCCTGTCGCCGATGTAGAATGTTGATTACGCCAAGACCCTGGATTGGACAGATGATAATGTGAGCATTGGCTCAAGGCAAGACGGCTGGATGGCAAGATGGCAATACGAAGGAGAATGATGGTTTTGCTTAGTTTTCCTTATCATGCATTATATGTTTTCTTCTTAGATAAGTTGCATATAGTTGCATGGTCATGGACAACTTGTCGACAAGGTGGTTTCTCGAACGGTATTCCTGGGCCATGGAACCCGGTTCGTCCTAGGGGAAACCAATGCCGAAGTAGTGGCAGTGCTGAAGTAGTAGCACAGTATACAGGACTTGCAGTGGGGCTAGCTACCTGCACTGGCAAGGGCGCTGTATACTTGTAAGACGGTCCAGGATGGCGTGTCGCCAGTGACCTTCATATAGATAGGTCAGGTGCTAATGATGTCTTATGCAGGCAGAGTAAGTTATTACTCAAATACAGGGAAGGATGTCGGCTGTTGGTAAGAATCACCTGAACGGTGATATTCATATTGAATCATGATATTGTTTCTAACAATGTCTTGTGCAGGCAGAGTAAGTATTATAATTGTACAGGGATGGCTACACGACCGTGGGTAAGAATCACCAAAGGGTGATAACTGCATACTTTAAATTATGTTGGCTATGAGATTTGCAATGCTTTACTTCTTGTCGGCTATAACATGAAATTGACCCTAAGGCAACAAGAAAGACCACTGTTAATAATGTTCTGTAACATGATTACTTAGTGCTGTCTTCTTAGGTGAGTTGGGCCAGCACCGCTCGCCAGTATATTGATGATGTACTGACCCACGTTGTGGGCAATATTACAGGTGTTTGCTTGGGGGAAATCCTGTGAATCAGTGCTTGGCATCGATGAATCGGATGGATGTGCAGAAGCTCTTCTTGCAAGACGATATCTTCTGCTATACGGGACATAATGTATGGAACATGGGAACTCAGTTGTACCAGTGAGATTGTAGCCATATTGGCAAGTTCATTGTAAAGAAGTCGGTATATTCATTTGTAGCCTAAAGGGCAAGTGTATACATTCAGTCGGCTATTTAAGAGTCTTGTAATCAATTGTAAACTCTGTATCCTGCTGCAAGTCTTGTAATCCATTTTGATTATCAATAAAGAGATACATTTCTTCATAAATTGTGTGACTTCAATTTATTTGCTTGGTTCCGCTGCCTTGTCGATGTTTTCTGAGAATTACCAGGAACTGTAATGGTTTTGCCTTGTACAAGTGCAATCTAGACTTGTACGGCATCACGCCCAGTGGCTTGTTTTCGATCCTCCGGGATCGGGGCGTGACATTAATGGTATCAGAGCACGGCTTTACGTCCTTGGATTCCTATTCGATTTGTTTCAAATCAATGTCGCTACTAAGATGATTCTATGCTGCTTTCGCGATGATTCAAAGAATTGCTTCTGCGATTATTCAAAAGTTGCTTCCGCGGTGAATCAAAGTTGCTTCCGCGAATACTCAAAGTTGCTTCCGCGATGAAATCAAAGTTGCTTCCGCGAATACTCAAAGTTGCTTCCGTCTCTATGATGACTCATAGTGCTTCTACGATTATTCTGTGTTGCTTCCAAACTATTCTATGTTGTACCCTTGACTGAAAGTCCGTTGATTATTCTAACCTCTCACTGGGTGTTCCATACAATAAGTCTAAATATGTGGGCTGTGATATATGTGCTTTATTAAATTTCTAAAAGATACCAAAAAGAATAACAATGATGCGATGCGTAAGTTTGTGATGTATGCTGGATGTCTTATGTGTGGGATTCTTTGAATCGATTGTTATACAGCAATCGACAGTGGGTGATGGCATGGTATGTTGGAACGGAATGTGCATGGATTTCAGTGAATGGGAATCGACAGAATCATGAGTCGGTATTTGTGGTCAGCATAACCACTGCAGGATGGATTGTCCATGTTGGACGTTGGTTCGATGAGAGAGAATATTGTGTTTGGAATGGCTTGAGCTCTGGGTGGTATATTACATATACCCTTGTCGTGATAAGATGTCCCTTGACCCTTGATGTGTTTATGATTTTGTGATTGCTTTACCTATAAGGTAGTAGATGGTATCGAATCGTAGCTGAGCTTACGATTGATACATGTTGGCTAGGCATGTTCCTTGATTGTTAAGTTGGATGACCCATTGTGAGATTTTGATGTGTTCAGATGAACCATCTCTAGACCTTGTCGGTTAGCATTAAGTTGGGTAATAAGAGAATTGAGAATGTGAAATGATGCCTTGGTTGGGAAAGAAAAGAATTTCAGATTCAGGCGAGTACTTGAATCAGTTGGATAAAAGGATTTTAGGCTTGGTAACGATAGTGTGGTATTGCTATCGAATGATTTTGCGGAAATAACTATGGACCGAATAGTGAACAATGTTGGAATTGAGTATAAGAAAAATGCATGTTGGATATCGAAAGAATTGATAGTAATGTTAGACGCTTAACGGGATGTTGCGAATGATTTAGAAGATGCAGAGAGTTGCATCGACGACCGAAAAGTTAGAGAATGGGCTTGAGGAATAGATGATCTTAGCACGTGGTGCAGTCAGACTTGAGAGAATTTGATGTGTCCCATTAACAAGTTATGACCCTTGACTATTTTGAGGCATAGAGAATGGGTACTTGTCCCTTGATGCATGAAAGAATAGATGTTCCTTACGAGAGTCGAATGGCTGGAACACAAATAAGTATCGAGGTGCAGCGATATGTAATAGACCCTGTCGGTAGATGATGTTGTCACATGGATAACAAGTTTGGTGGGATATAGAATTGTGGGATTATGACTTAGCTAATTAAGTTATGTCATATGCAATTGGATGATCGAAGTAAGAATGCTAGATGATTGGTGCTATAGAGATTGGATTGGTACATGAATAATAAATCTTCTTATGGAATCAGAAGGAGATGATACAAAACTAATATTGATGGTTAACGTGAATTGCTAAGAGATGACCGTGTTGGTGCTAGAAATTTATAATGATGCCTCGGAAGAAATATGATTATAGTTGCCTGATTTTTGTTGGTTAAAAGAGTACGGACCGTATCGATGATCTAAGAATGTGGGAAACGAATATGTCGCAAAGAGACCGTAGGAAAGAGATCATAAGTGATAAAGTATTGAAATAACAATGTCGGATGATGATTCGAAATAGTTGACCCGATTGAATAGACAATTTGAGTACGATATGAGGATACAAGTTGGATCGAACAGATGCTATGTCTATGCAAATGGAAATTGAAAGTTGAATATTCTATTGAGGAGTTTTATATGATAGCTTCGAGATTGACCCATAGAATTATGGGATAGAATTGTCGGATAGATTTGGTCGGTTGCGGGTAAGTCTAGAATGAGACTTCGTTGGGTATGACTCGAGTATGAGTACGGGTAGAAAGACTTGACCCTAGATTGTCGGTTGGTTGTCTAGATTGTTGGCTGGTTGCCTAGAGTGTCGGTTTGTTGCCTAGATTGTTGGTTGCTTGCTTAAGTCTCAGATTGGTTGGCTATGTTCTTCAGTTGTTCGTGTTGGGTATAAGTTCATAAGATTGGGGTGGTATCCCATGTCCCTAAGTTGGTCAGACCATAGAGTTGCCCTGTGTTGAGAATTGGTTGCCTCTAAGATAAGAGATAAGTATGTCCCTGATAGCTACTCATCTCATATGGGTTAGCTGAATGTCTGGTTTAGCTTAGATTAGCTGACCGTAGAGACTTGATTGTATGCTAAGTTGACTATTGGAAAACTGTAGGATGTCCCTATTGGTGTTGCGTGAGTATAGTTGGAATGAATAAGATGTGTTGGAAGGTAGGCTTTGGAATGGAATGGATATTTGGGAAATTTTGATGTTATAATGTTGGATGGGATGACGGATCATGTTGGTTTCAGAAATTGAGTTGCCTTGGTTGAAATGTTGGGAATTGTTAGAACTGGTTGGATTGGTTGATTGATATTGAGCTGCGAAAATTGTTGGTAGTGCTTTGAAATAGTTGGAATAATTTCATTGACCGGATCAAGATTGAGGATAAGTGTAATGACGGAATTGGATAGTGCATGTAGCCGAGATCGGCGAATGTGAATATGAATGACCCTCAGAATTAATGTTGCTGGAATATGATAGTTGCCTATACGAGAGGATAAATATGTTGGCTTGATCAATACAAAAAAATATTGGAGGACAGCAAGAAATGTTGCTAGAGTGAAATTGTGGTACAATTTGAAGGATGGTACGATTTGGAAGATGGATCATGATTGGGAAAATTACAAGTTGCAAACAAAGTATGGATGCGAACGATAATGAGTACAAGATTTGACCGATGAGAATCGGGGTATCGAAATAAAATGTTGCTATGGGATTTATCAACTTTGGTGGCATGGATGACAATGAACTTGAAGGGAATACTTGATACATCAAATTCGGAATATTTTGAAAATTCTGGATCGGTTGAGGAAAATTTCTCGAGTTGGAATTGGCAACATCTGTTGCGTTATTGGTTGGTCGAGATATTGAATAAACAAGTGGGATTATAAGAGATGCTTGAAAAGAATTACTGATGTTCGGAAGAGAAATTACACCGTCGCTCGTTCGTCTTCCCTATCACTGAACTTGGCTGAAGTACATGTATTTCGGGGACGCCTAAAATATGTGTATGATTCTAACTAAGTGGTATGCTGAATTCAAACGAAGCCACGGGAAGGATTATCATGTTCTAAGGATTTGCACGAGTGTCGGAGGAAAGATCAAAGATGGTAAACTATGTTGAATCAATTGAGATGCTATGTCGAGACGGTGTATTTACTTGAATTAATCGAGAGATTGCAGAAGAATATTAGATGGTGCAAAGTTGATCGTTGAGAAGTTTCATGAAGAGTTGGTTGAAATTTTGGGGATGAGTTTTGTTTTAAGTTTCGAGGACGAAACTTTTTCTGGGTGGTATATATTGTAGTGCCCCGACCCGCAAGATGCCTTATGTTGGATGGTTGGTTCGATGAAGCCTTGTTGGACTTGGGATTATGCGAAGGATCGCTTGGAAGACTATGCGATCGTGGCGAGAATCGTCCTATGAATGTGAGTAGTGTTGAACCCTTCAAAGATCCTTTAGCTTCACGCTTAAAATAAGGATGAGTATGCTATGTTTCTAGTTGAGTTTGCTCAATAACACCTTGCATGGAATTTGGAAATATAATGAAAGATAATAACCACCTGAATGTAAACTGTTGTGGCTAGATGAATTGTATGCTAGATGAATTGTATGCTTGTACGCTGTTGCGATGAATTACATGACAGGTGAAGGCAAAGTCCCAAATACTTGGGCGGTGAGTATATCGAGCGTTGGCTCAATGAATAGATGGCAAAACAGATGCTAAGACCCAAGAACTGGGCAGTGAGTATGCTTGAATTGTATTCAAATGAATGAATGCTAAACAGATGCTAAGTCCCAAGAATTGGGCGGTGAGTACATTGAGTTTGGTTGGAAAGATGTTTGGTATCAAAGATGTGGCAAGGCATTGGGTAACAACATTCTATTATCCTGTCGCCGATGTAGAATGTTGATTACGCCAAGACCCTGGATTGGACAGATGATAATGTGAGCATTGGCTCAAGGCAAGACGGCTGGATGGCAAGATGGCAATACGAAGGAGAATGATGGTTTTGCTTAGTTTTCCTTATCATGCATTATATGTTTTCTTCTTAGATAAGTTGCATATAGTTGCATGGTCATGGACAACTTGTCGACAAGGTGGTTTCTCGAACGGTATTCCTGGGCCATGGAACCCGGTTCGTCCTAGGGGAAACCAATGCCGAAGTAGTGGCAGTGCTGAAGTAGTAGCATAGTATACAGGACTTGCAGTGGGGCTAGCTACCTGCACTGGCAAGGGCGCTGTATACTTGTAAGACGGTCCAGGATGGCGTGTCGCCAGTGACCTTCATATAGATAGGTCAGGTGCTAATGATGTCTTATGCAGGCAGAGTAAGTTATTACTCAAATACAGGGAAGGATGTCGGCTGTTGGTAAGAATCACCTGAACGGTGATATTCATATTGAATCATGATATTGTTTCTAACAATGTCTTGTGCAGGCAGAGTAAGTATTATAATTGTACAGGGATGGCTACACGACCGTGGGTAAGAATCACCAAAGGGTGATAACTGCATACTTTAAATTATGTTGGCTATGAGATTTGCAATGCTTTACTTCTTGTCGGCTATAACATGAAATTGACCCTAAGGCAACAAGAAAGACCACTGTTAATAATGTTCTGTAACATGATTACTTAGTGCTGTCTTCTTAGGTGAGTTGGGCCAGCACCGCTCGCCAGTACATTGATGATGTACTGACCCACGTTGTGGGCAATATTACAGGTGTTTGCTTGGGGGAAATCCTGTGAATCAGTGCTTGGCATCGATGAATCGGATGGATGTGCAGAAGCTCTTCTTGCAAGACGATGTCTTCTGCTATACGGGACATAATGTATGGAACATGGGAACTCAGTTGTACCAGTGAGATTGTAGCCATATTGGCAAGTTCATTGTAAAGAAGTCGGTATATTCATTTGTAGCCTAAATGGCAAGTGTATACATTCAGTCGGCTATTTAAGAGTCTTGTAATCAATTGTAAACTCTGTATCCTGCTGCAAGTCTTGTAATCCATTTTGATTATCAATAAAGAGATACATTTCTTCATAAATTGTGTGACTTCAATTTATCTGCTTGGTTCCGCTGCCTTGTCGATGTTTTCTGAGAATTACCAGGAACTGTAATGGTTTTGCCTTGTACAAGTGCAATCTAGACTTGTACGGCATCACGCCCAGTGGCTTGTTTTCGATCCTCCGGGATCGGGGCGTGACACGCTGCTTGGCGCTGCCACAGCCATCCGGCCACCATGGTGACGCACGTGCAAGGCTCGACTGGAGGTCGGCTGGTTCGTGAAGTTTAGATTAGGGTTTTCTCTTCATCCTTCCTATCGGTCGATCTATCGATATGTATATATCGATGGTGTTGGTTCCAAAAGGAGGGGGTCAGGCTTCCTGGGGTTAGGCCGACCTTAGGGGCTTTGGCCCACTGTGCTGGTGTCCTCTTTTACTTTTTCTTCCTTTTATTAACATATATATACTTCTATATGTAACTATATATAAGCATATATTTATATATGTATATTACTCCATAAATCCCAAAAGTTTTAATACTAGTTATTCCTAGTATAGGGACTTGTATATGCACACACATGTATATATGTGCACATATCAATTTATTGTAAAGTCCTATATGATAATTACATACCAAAAACATAGATACCTATGTTTGTTTATATATATATATAACCCTTATATTGATATATTCCTAGAATAATACCTACATATAAAATAGCAAGCAATATTTGTTACACTACTCTAAACGAGTAACCAAATGGATTAGCATATACGTATATATTCTATTTTCAAAATAAAATACCTTTTAATAGCAATCACATATTTAATATTTATATAACTATCATTTATCCATAAAAGTTGTCTACTACGTCATTAAATTAAAATACTACTACACAATGCATGTCTACAAGGACGTCTTGGGATGCACTATATGACTACATAGTTTTAGGCTTGGCCTGGGGCAAATCCGGGCTAAGTTGGTACAACTGAGTCTTCCAAAGAGTTTGTAATCTAATTAATAATTAATTAAATTATTTATAGTGGTCATGTCACAACTTGGCATGGTTTTCTTAGTTGGGACACACTTATGGCTAGGTCTTCCCTGGCATGGGTAATACACTAGTCAAGGCACGCCACTGTACTATCCGTGCCACAATTTCTAGTCACCTTGTACTCCAATCCCTAACCATGACTAAAGTCATCTACCGTAATAATTAACTAATTAATTATTTATAAAATTCTAAAAATCACCATTTAAATCAAATAAATAAATAAAAAAATATTTCAAAAATTTTCGGGAAGAGAAGTTACAAGAACATGGTGAGGGTGTCACATGGTGTCCAAATGTCAGAACCCAAAGTGCAGTGTGAAGAGTGCTCGACTGGCACTTGTGGGTCGAACAACTCCTCACACACACAACCAAACTCAACCAAACTTGGTGGGTGCCTTGTCAGTCATTGCCCCAACAACCCCAACAAATTTCACCTCGAATCGTGTCGTATCCAGTGAGAAATGGACACGGAGCAGCAGGACAGTGCACGAAGGCTCGTGCAGTATCCCCGGGTCCAATCCCAACACCAAAACAAACCGAAAATCAACTCAGTCAAATATTACAATCTACATGAAATTAGCTTTCAGAATATATAATTTGTTTCAAAAATGGAGAACAAAAAGTTCTAAGAGGCATTTCATTGAACACTTTGATTAGTTCTCTGATACTCTTGCAGTACGCATACCAAATGGTTTCGATTTGAACCCAAACTTAGCCTGGGGCTAGAGGGACCCTAAGGGAATGCATCTATGGAAAGAAATTAGAATTTAATGGGTTTAGGGATCATTACCTATTGAGAGTTAAAATCTCAATATAAAAGCCCTTGAAATGAACCCACACCAAATTCCTATGATCAAAGCTTCCAAATCCTTGCTAGCTAGCTTCTAGAGGCTTCCTCTACACTATGGGAGTATATTGCAACTGATTGGGCTCAATTTGGAGTTGATTTGGAGAAAGAGGATGAATTTGGAGAAGAACACAATTTAGGGTTTGAGTTTTAATGAAAGAGGCAAGGAGGGAGGCTAATATGATGTTATATAGGCAAGGGGGCTGCCTCTTGGCTGTCATGGGTGTTCACTAGGGTTAGGATTAGGTTCTAGTTGTTATTAAAGGCCTTCTCAAGTTGAAATCAAGCCCCTTCTATTAAAGGCCCAAAGAAAATAGGGTTTCAAGCAAAATATCTAAACTTAAACTAATATCTAGATATTCCTAACATTGTCATCTAGTTGGAAGCTACTAATCAAATATCTAGGCTCATGGTTAACATCTAGATTAGGGAAATTCTAGGTTAAGGCCTAACATCTCACTTAGCACATTATCAATTAAATGAAATTCACAAGTAATAATAATTCACAAATGACCAAAATACCCTTAGCCTAAAAATTGGTAATTAGCTAATATAATCACATGGTTAGGTTTCCATGGTCATGGTTAGTCTCTAGGCTAAGTAGTTCTAAGGTTTCACTAGCAAGGGACACAATCACAATACATCTATTTAAATAATATTAAAATAATCTAAATTCACCCAATAAATTATTAACATGGTCAATTTCACAAAAGTTCAAAATTACTCTCATTTTAGAAAAATAGGGGTTACAAATCTACCATCCTTAGAAAAATTTTGTCCTCGAAATTAAGATGGTCGTACTCCTTCTTGGTTAAACCCCCAACAATCAAGGTCAAGAGAATTATATCCAACTGGTCGTGATATTACAGTCTTGATCAGGGTCACTATACTATCTATCACAGCACAAGCACAATTCAAAAGGTACTATTTGAAATATACAACAAGATGGAAGGACGAAACAAGAACAAGAAGACAAACCTGCTATCCCATCACCTGCAGCATCGGCCTCCTCGATCGTCAACGCAAAAGCCCTGCCCCTCTGGTGTTGGACATGATGCGATGCCACAGGTGGCCTATCTCCACCTCCCTGGCCTTGTGCTCCACCAGATAGGGGTACTTTAGGGCAATCCCTTATCTAGTGCACAACTGACCCACAAAACACACATATCTTCAGTCTCTTTCTGCAGATATCCCATGAATGACCAGGCTTCTTACAATAGTTTTAAAGAGAAGCCCGATCTTCCTTCCTCTGTTGCTGAACCTGAGCTTCAGTTCGCTGATGGTACTCCTTTTGAACGTGGGGATGCTTAGCCGGTCCCGCACTACTTCTAGTACCACCCATGACGTCACCGACCCTTTTGGGTCTAATACCGAAGTACTCCTCAGCAATCTGAGCATCCATCAATATCTGTTCAAAGTTGTCTCACAACGCCCAGATGTGCGAGAACAAACAGCGTGGTTCAGGCCCCTCCTGAACTTACGGGCCTTCTCTCCCGCATTCTGAACCATGCCTAGGGCGAATCGGCTCAGGCGAAAGAACTCTGTCGCATACTCGTCCATCGACGAGTTCTTCTGGACCAGTCCTGCAAACTCGCCCTCCAATTTGCTAAGAGCTACATCAGGGAAAACTTTTCTTTGAATAGCCTCCGGAAGTTCTTCCAGGTCAGCCCTCTCACTGACGCAAGAAGGTCCGTACGGTACCAGGTCAACGCGATGTCAAAGAACTGACTCGCTGCTGCTGATACCCACAGCCTCCCTGGAATCTCTGCCAACTCCAGGCTCTGCTCCATATCCTCTAGCCAATCATCATCATAAAGGATGCCCTCGGCTCCCTTGAACTCTCGAAGGTACATCTTCTTGAAATTTAATACAAAGCTAAGCCTCGTCTGCTGCTGCTCCTGGGTAGAAGCACCCTGTAGCGGAACAGTAGCCACCTTCTCGACTGCTGCCAGTACCAACTGATGAGCATTCTCCATGCTCTACCTCAAAACCTCTGTCCGATGCTGTGACGACTCTACCTGTGCTCGCTGCGACTCGATCATCTGCTGGAGAAGCGCGAACATCTGTAAAGCGTTTATCGGCAGTGCAGGTGTAAGAGTCTCTGGCACGATGATACTAGGCCTCTGAATTTGCTAAGAAAGACCTCCAGGTGCTGCACTGGATCCAGCTGCCTGAGCTCGAGTCACGGTCAACCTGGAGACAGATTCGAACAAAAGATCAATATGGCACAAGATAAGATATTATCAAGGAAGGTTAGTTAAATTTGAAAAATTTGCAATGAATGATTGAAATCGAAAGATTTGGAAGTTTCCTAGGTGTGATTGAGTAACTCTCCATACAGCCTAATCCTATATCCTAATAGCAGACTCGTAGCAGCACTCTAAGTCGAGCACCACTACGAAATCGTACTAGTTACGACTCTGACCTGCATGGGCCACCATAAAAACGTGTCACGACCCGCACCCTGTGTAGGGGCACGAGAACGTGGGTACGTCCAGCTTACGCCACAGTATCGACAGTAGAACGCTGTATAGGTCATCTATGACATCTAACAATAAAGAAATATAAACTTGTCATCCCTGCACGGAGGTATAATATAATATCTTAACTATATAATCTCAATCATAAATCTAAGGAAGATATAGCACGATATGGAATCAGATAAAAGGAAGAAACTAAATATAAAGTAGTAGAGTTATCACAACACACAGTAGATGTCCAACACAAATTATACATATCCAGAATATAAATAAGTCTCTACTAACAATCGGAACAATCTGATACAAACTGAAAGCTAGAAGTTCTAAGCGAATACTGGGGCACTCTCCACTAGACTGGATCCTCCTTTGGCTCCTGAGTGCCACCCTCGTAGGCCTCATAGAAAGTGGGTCAATCATCCATATCATCTATAATATTTTGTCAACATATCCACTCAGGATGGAACAAGCACATCACCTCTAACAGTTCAAAGTAATTGACAAATACTATGAGTATGAAATAATAATGAAATTCTTGATGATCAAATTATAGAGGTAATATATAATGAAAAGACAAGTGTACAGAGAATACGTAAAATATGACAACAGACAGATATATAACAATGGTAAACCTGTCATGCAAGGTATGTAATAGACAGCTTAGAGAATTAGCGTTTTGACCAGTGATTTAAAATACCAATTTGTCATGTGATCAGCTAGAGAGAGATATCCGACAAACCATACATCTACGTGTGTGGCCGCTATTATTCACACATGATCAACAGGATAGAAAAGGTATGTTCACATGTCTCTTAGGTATTTTTTCGTCCGACTAGTACACATAGAATCCAGGTTCTTCAATACATATTTTATTATTCATGATAGATACATTAGTCATGATTTACATTATTCATGATAGTCATGAAACCACATATCTCCAGTCAAGGAATCCATAAAATTCCAATCCGTGAGTCCATCGTGTCAGAATCAAGATAGAACACTAGTATAACATGCATCACAGGATATATCAACATAATGAAACTATCAGAGAATATACTTACCTGATACCCTGACCGACTGATGTATACAGATGTCTGAACTGGAGTCACAAGGTCCTATTTAGAGCAAAATAGGTTATAATGTGTTCTATATGTAATAATTGAAGTTTGCAACACAATCTACATGATTTTAAGTCCATCTAGGTCAAATTAGAGTTATCATGTGAGCATGTAATAATTAAAGTTTGCAATACAATCTATATATATACACACACACACATATTATCTTGTACTTTTACGTATATATGTATTAGAGTTATCAAGTTGAATCTCTACAGCCATGTGCAATGGTACACATGATAACTCTAATGCAAATCCCCATTTCTGATACGCTCCCATATTCTACTATTAACTCTGACCTCATCTCATGCTCACATGCCTATAGTTAAATGGAAATTGCCAAGAACCCACGGCCAAAAACTCTGAACACAGGACCCCTCAAACTCTGATATCAACTCAAAGCCTAAGCTAAAACCAATGTCCACTCAAGGCTTTGCTCTGTTGCCAGAAGCTGCTAATGCCTAGGCTACTGCTATACATTTGCTAGCAAATGCAGAGCCAACATGGCTGCTGCATACTGCTTGGCAGCAGACCCCTCTCTAACCAAGCCACCTACCCAATCCAAGACCAAATCTGAAACTAACTCAACCTCTAAAACTAATTTATACTAGGCCAACCTACTAACTAACACATCCTAATATTCTAATTCACTCAATCCTACCAGGATACTAACATACCTCAAACTGATACATTGTTAACTATTTATCCTTCACTTGAACTAACTAACCCCATGTCATCCTAACTCGACACTCTCATTCAAATCTTTGATACAAGCATAACACAAACACACACACACACACACACACACACACACACACACACATATATACTAATTTTACTATCTAAAATAATATCTGATACTCTTAACCTCTCCAAAGCTATCCTTTATACTGATACTTCAACATCCTTCTTCATTCTACCTATTAACTTACATTTATTCCCAAGCATACAGACCCCTCTTCACTTATACAAAAACTATTCACTCCCTAACATTCCCCCTACTATACTTACACTAATCTACCATCTTACATTCTTACTAATATGCTAAGTGTCCTACTGATACACTATGAACCCGTGGCCAATAGCCAAGTCAAGCTAAGCCTTTGGCTGCCAAGGTCATGGTTGCCTGGCCATGTTGCTGCAAGTGCCTATGCCAGAGCCTCTGCCCATTGTTGTTCACCCCTTCCTAATATCAATCTGATACATTTAGACACTCAACTATAGGAGCCTAATACCTTATCTTGCTTTCCTAACTGCTACTGAATTAGTGCCTAACCCAACCCCTCTAATACACGCCCAAAAGTAATTTGTATACCTATATACCTGGGTATATATATACTGATACACTCTACTTACACAAATGTATGTATCCCTCTATATACAATATATTCTCCCTCTAATTTCCTTTCCTCTATAATATCTGATACAGCCCCTAATCCCCTCATCTAAATGATACTTCTCTCGACATCACTCCAAAGCACAACACTGACTGATACCAACAAGTCTCCCTTGCCTTCATGGCAGTAGCCCAAATCCCTCTACCTCGAGCACATGGGGAAAAGGCCAAGTGGCCTTCCTCATGTGTCTAACATGTGTGTCCAGAACAATGTGAGGGTGTCACATGGTGTCCAAATATCAGAACCCAAAGTGCAGTATGAAGAGTGCTCGACTGGCATTTGTGGGTCGAACAACTCCTCACGCATACAACCAAACTCGACCAAACATAGTGGGTGACTTGTCAGTCATTGCCCCAACAAACCCAGCAAATTTTACCTCGAATCATGTCGTGTCCAGTGAGAACTGGACACGGAGCAGCAGGACTGTGCATAAAGTCTCGTACAGTGTCCCCGGGTCCAATCCCGACACCAAAACAAACCCAAAATTAACTCAGTCAAATGTATTTACAATCTACATGAAATTAGCTTTTAGAATATATAATTTGCTTTGAAAATGGAGAACAAAAAGTTCTTAGAGGCATTTCATCGAACACTTTGAATAGTTCTCCGATACTCTTGCGATATGCATACCAAATGGATTCGATTTGAACCCAAACTTACGTAGGGCTAAGGGGACCCTAAATGAATGCATCTATGGAAATAAATCAGAAATTTAATGGATTTAGGGATCAGGGTTTAGGGATCATTACCTATTGAGAGTTAGAATTTCAATGTAAAAGCCCTTGAAATGAACCCACACCAAATTCCTATGGTCAAAGCTTCCAAATCCTTACTAGCTAGCTTCTAGAGGCTTCCTCTACACTAGGGGAGTGTATTGCAACTGATTGGGCTCAATTTGGAGTTGATTTGGAGAAAGAGGGTGAATTTGGGGAAGAACACAATTTAGGGTTTGAGTTTTAATGAAAGAGGCAAGGAGGGAGGCTAACATAATATTATATAGGCAAGGGAGATGCCTCTTGGCTGTCATGGGGGTTCATTAGGGTTAGGATTAGGTTCTAGTTGTTATTAAAGGCCTTCTCAAGTTGAAATCAAGCCCCTTCTATTAAAGGCCCAAAGAAAATAGGGTTTCAAGCAAAATATCTAAACTTAGACTAATATCTAGATATTACTAACCTTGTGTCATGACCCGCACCCGCTTTTTGGACGCGAGCTCGTGAGCAAGCCAGCTACGTATCGAACGGACTCCAGCCCGACTCGAATACGTAAACGCTATCAAGACATGGTAGAGTGCCAAACCATGGCAAACAAATCTATATCTCAAATCCACAATAAGTGTGCGAAACATGAATGAACATTATGGGTCGTGGTCTACAGCCCACTAGCATATATGTCTGATGAGACTCCAAGAAATATAACAAGAGTCTCTAAACTGAATCAATAAGCAAGATATCTCATGATAAGGAATGTAAAGCATGAAAGGATAACAAACGTAATAACGATACCTGAATTCCGCAAGCATATCACCGCATCCGAAACCCACAAGAATCGCAAAATCATCCGCCATCCGGAACTACTAGCTAACTCCATGCAATCGCTAAACCTGAAGAGATCATCAGGTCCTCATGGGACATAGCAAGATACATAAAAACATGTCTATCTAGCAATTTATCATGTAATAAAGAAAATACAGAAAATAAACAGAAAAAGTCCAATCAACACGAAAATACGACTATACATGACTGGAAGAACCACTACGCATAAACGAACCGCTGGAGGAGAAACAAGAGAATACAACATCACGATGTCAACGAATAACCAATCGAATACTCAAACCCTCGCCCCTAGTGTGGACTCGCAGGTTTGAACAACTACTAACCCTCGTCCCTAGTGTGGACACGCAGGTTAGCTTCAAGAAAACGCCTTCGTCCCTAGTGTGGACTCGCAGGTGCAGACATATATCTACCAACCCTAGCCCCTAGTGTGGACTCGCAGGTTAGCTTCAGGAATCAAGACACAGATAACTACTAACCCTCGTCCCTAGTGTGGACTCGCAGGTTAGCTTCAAGAATTCAAGGTACAACAGTTCCGTTATGACTTATTCACCTATGACACGATGCAACTCAGTCCAAGTACAGGTGATGACACGACACGATCCAATCAAGATACATGAGAGAACCAATCCAAAATGAACTACAAAATTAACTATGAACAAGAACTATATATTTATATATCCGATATGAACTACAAAGCTAACTATAAACAATGACTATATATATATATATATGTACTAACATACACGATGCACAAATCACATGTCAATAATCCACTCGTAAAACTATATAACAATAGAAATATGCATGTAAATAAACTGTAGAGGGAGGCAAGATATCTTGCCTGGTGGTAGCGCGAAGATCCAATAATATACCGTCAACTGGTATGCCATAAAGTCAAAATCTCGTAACTGTTTTCGAAAGCTGAAATAGACATTGCTAACATTCTCAGAATAGTCAATTTAGCTAGAATTGTTTGTCCTTAAGTCCAATTCTGAACACAGGGGCAAAACGGTAATTTTAGACAAAAAACGGTATCGGCCGTTAGACCCACTTTGCACCGAAAAGTGTGCCAGGGTCAATGGTCTCTAAAGTCGTCAAACTACATGTCTACGGATTCGTTTTGATGATACGAACCCAATGGTATGTCCAATTTTAGATTCCGGTGGGCTGTGCACAAAATCGTCCGTTGAATCGGATCGTGGGATCCGCAAAACGGCGATCCGATCAACTATCTCAGAATTGGACCAAACTTTGCATAGAAGACTAGAAAAATGATACGGTCCTGTTGGCGCAAGTTTCGTCTCAATCTGACAAACGTGCACAAAGTAATTAGAAAATTTACAAAAAGGCCGATACGGTAAATTTCGACGGATACATATCAAATTCGTCGTGCACACGCGACCAATTTGAATTCCGTCAAAACCCACACATCCACGAAGCCGTTACGCACCTTTTGATGCTTTCATTTCATGACCACGTCGCCCGGATTGGCGGGACGCACGTCGTATTGAAGGGTTTTTCAATATTTCTATTATTTTGAAAATAGGTTTTTGCTAAACTTTGGAATCTAATTTCTCGGCACGTAGTCGATGAAATCAGATTCTGTAAATTGGGTTATGAATCCCTATAGGTTGTCTAGGTCTGTATTTAGTTTGTTTTTGAAAATGCCTACTGGTTGGCTCAACAACAACCTTCCAAGTTGGATTCCAAAAACAGTTCTAATACTCTGTTTTTGATAGTTTTTCCTGAAGTTTCAGGAATTTCTACAATTTATTTATGGCAAACCAAACAATTCCAGTTAAAAGGAAGGATAGGGGGTTATCTAGACAACACATAGAAATTTACAGAAGAGAATTTCGTTGAAGGGTCAAGGAGAAAACGTACCGCGAAGTGACCTGATGCCTAGCCGCTGCTGTTGTGGTTGTTGTTGCAACCCCCGCACGCGCGGCTTCTCCGGCCGGCGGCGGCTGCCCCTCCCCCCCCCCGGTGGCACGCGAGGTCAAGATAGGACAATGGTGGAGATGGTGGCGTGTCGAGTTTTTAGGGTTGGGGTTTTTTTCGACTCTTCCTGTTTCGATAAGTATATACGTATGTAAACAGAGTCGGTTTAGCACTCGGGCTGGCTGGGATCTGCTGCTTCTGGGCCTTGGGCTTGGCAGGCCTGGCTTGGGCCTGGGGTGTGCTGGCCTGGGCTGGGCTTGCCTGGCTTTTGGGTGGGTCAGCTGCTGTTTCTTCTTATTCTATTCCTATTTTCTATTGACACTATATATATATATATATATATATATATATATATATATATATATATATATATATATATATATATATATATATATATATATTGTATATTGATGCTCTAATATCTTGTGACTGTTACTAGTTGCTTGAGATTGAGACAATAGGCTTGTTCTTGACCATAGGAGACTGATGGCTTGTAGTTAAACCCTCATATATCTAGACAGCCGCGACCGAATAGTGACGTGGATTCCATTTCATTATACGTAGCTGGCTACGTCTACCCCCGCTCTGGATATATGAGGGTTTAACTACAAGCCATCAGTCTCCTATGGTCAAGAACAAGCCTATTGTCTCAATCTCAAGCAACTAGTAACAGTCACAAGATATTAGAGCATCAATATACAATAGTAAGGCGTCTCATACATTACATATTGGATGATCATGAAGCTAGTCATACAAAATGTCAGGACTAGCAAGAGTTTCAGTCATATATGATCAACCCTAGGATTTGTCAATCATGTTACAGCCCGTAGGCAAACAGTAAATAAAGGTGCAATACGAGCTAACACGTGCTCGTCGGCTAAACGCCTCAAAGGAATAATTTTTACAATAAAGTGGGAGGACAAAAGAAACCCACTCGTTGCCAGGGTTACGCCTGGTGGTCACCATCTGGCTGGAAGACAGGTGGATCCTCGGGTGCTGCTCCGATATCTGGCCACACAAAACTAGCTGGGTCACACCCCAAAAAGAGCAAGTGCCACAAAGGAGGCTTCACTTAGGAACTAAAACCAGCATATCACAATAGAATATTAAAGATAACTTATAAGAGAAATTGATAATAATAGGAATAACAATAATAACTTGAGTATGAGGAAATCATTCAAGTAGCCAGACTGTAACCCTTAAACCAAATAAGGACCGAGGTTGCAGCCCTTCACCTGAATAGAAACCCTTCTCAAATACTATTGGTACAATAAATACAATAAACGAAGAGAGAACACAGAACTGCTCCGGGAGCCAGATTACAACCCTTAAACCAAACAAGGACCGGGATTGTAACCCTTCGCCTGAACAGAACTGGACCCCTGATCTTTATTGCTAAGGCCAGCATAATTAATCATAGTATTAAGGTAAGGTAAAACATGACGAACATGACATGGGGTTGCAATAAGCCAATAACAAAGAGAGGACACAAAACTGCTCCGGGAGCCAGGTTACAACCCTTAAACCAAACAAGGACCGGGGTTGTAACCCTTCGCCTGAACAGAACTGGACCCCCGATCGTTATTGTTAAGGCAAGCATCAATAATCATGTCGTGTCACAATCTTGCACAGGATCAGGATAAAACTAAGCTGGAATAAACTACATCCAATCAATCACGGCCAATCAAGAGTACGGCTTGATACTTTTAACTAACTAGGGTTATCACAAGCCTAGTTACTAGCAAGATGTAATGAGATTATCCCAACAGCCACAAGCCCTGCAGACCATCCGGTTGTCCAGGTCGAATGTCCGTTTAGGAAGAATGCAACACACAACTGTGTGCTGGAAATGTGCCCTACTCGTCGGTAGGCTACAAGTCCACTGAATGCGCCCAGATAACGGGATTGCCTGTAGCTAGGAATCTCTTCATGTCTACTGAATTATTCTAGTTAATTAGCCTTAGTCAATTTCAGTAGGTACCCCTGACCGTGGTACTCAGGGGTCCCCATCCTAGACATGATGCAAGACAGTACTAGTTTATTTTTATAAACACAATCGTCCACGGTGTCCAAGTCTTTCATACTTGTCATGTCAGGCTAGCTGTCGTAACAGCATGCCGAGATATATCATGTCAGTTTACTTGTCAATAGTGCGCCGCAGCGGACCACTATCGTGTTCTATTCTTACGATATCTTGAATGAGAGAAACTTGCATAAAATAACTAGTGACATATTCTTGATGCCAAGGAAAAGATCTACAACTTCCACGTTGGGAGTTGGAAGAAATTCGAGCCACGATTCAGTCAATTAGGACATATAACAGTTAGAAATAGTCAAAATATGCATTATGCGGCCTATTCTGTGACACCATATGCGGCCAACTGCGACATGCGGCTCAACTGCGACATCATATGCGGCCAACTTCGACATGCGGCTCATGCGGCTCAACAGCGACATCATATGCGGCCACTGCGACATGCGGCTCATGCGGCTCAACAGCGACATCATATGCGGCCAACTGCGACATGCGGCTCATGCGGCTCAACAGCGACATCATATGCGGCCAACTGCGACATGCGGCTCATGCGGCTCAACTGCGACATCATATGCGGCCAACTGCGACATGTACCTCATGCGGCTCAACAGCGACATCATATACGGCCAACTGCGATGCGGCCAACTGCGACATGTGCCTCATGCGGCTCATTTCGTGACATCATATGCGGCCAACTGCGACATGTGCCTCATGCTGCAGATGAACATAGAAGTTTGACCAAAATTATTTTGGCCATAACTTCCTCATCCGAAGTCGAAATCCAGCGAAACAAAAGCCAAAACTGTATGAAATTGAATTCTCTACAACATAGAACCATTAGTTTTCGAAAATAACCAAGTTTTAGAGATCAAAACCGAAAAGTTATAAACTTAGATCTATAAGAAAATATCCATCAAAATGAAAAAGGCCAAGTTCTAAAGAGTCTTAGAATCAAGTAAGGAAGAGAATGGAACAATAAAACTTGAGATCCATCATGAAGCAAGTTTACACTTGCCTAGCTCTCTTTCCTGGTAGGTGGAAGAGTAAATGGTGGAGAAGAAGAAGTGAAGGGGAAGAATAAATGAAGAGAGAAAGAGTTAGGTGGAAATATAAATGAGGGTGGTGGTGGTAGGTAGGGGTTCACCTTGGTTCATGATGAACCAAGTAAACCAAGCCAAGCCGAACCAACCCAATCCTCTCCTATCTAAATAAAACCAAGCTCCGAATTAATCCATGAACAATAAATGAAAATTAAACCACAATGCTAATTATAAAAATAAACCACAACTAACTAATCAAAGAAAAAAAAGAAATACGGGTCAGAAATACGAACACGTATAAAATACGTATCACGATTTTTGGGGCACTACATCCTACCCACCTTAAAAGAATTCCGTCCTCGGAATTTAATCAAGAGGCTAGAGATGTCGGGACAACTATACTATCACAAGCAATCTACGCTACCAATCAATCATACAATTATACATGCAAGCAAGGAATCGAAGTGCAAGGCATAAGGAAGATATTACACCTCACGAGCCAAACCGATTGGGATAACGTGATCGGATATCATCCTCACACTCCCACGTTTGACTCTTCCAAGGAGCGATGAACTCAAGCAACATGAACTAAACTAATAGTCTTGCGCTCGAGGTCTCTCCCTTTGGTCAAACAGGGACACGGGCCTCTCCTCTTACAAAAAAGTTGGTACCAATAACCGTTTTCGAATGATCTAGGACATGGCTCGGGCCCGGGATATACCGTTGTAATTAGGATACATGACACATGACATGTATCCCGTATAACGACGGCGGAAAGCAAGACAATAGGACACAGATACCTCTCTGCTGATTCTGGATCTGGGCCTGGGCCAGGACGAACTGCTGAGGCCTCTGTTGCTGGAAGGCCTGGGCCAGAGACGGCAATGGACCCGGGAATGGAAGCTGCTGTGGTTGGTGAACTGGAGCTGGTTCTGGTGCTGGTGCTGGTCCCATAACCGAGGGACTAGTTACTGTCGACGATGATCTGTTTCTGAACGGACAAGATCCTATCATGTGGTCCGATGAACCACAAACCAAGCACAATCCCTGTGCTCTGCGGCACTCAGTAACAACAGGCCCGGGCTTCCCGCAATGAGAACAATCGGTTGCGAAAGGCCGCTTCTGCTTCTGCTGCTGGGGATAGGTCGGGGCAGAATGCTGTAAGGAGGTAACCGAACCTGTCCTCGTAGCTCCAATGGTAAGGGCCCTAGCTGCAGGGGCCGGTGCTAAGGATTGGTTCATCTGGTCGTGAGACCGCTTCCGATCTCCGGTCCGGTCCGCTATCCTTCGGGAAGTGTACTCATGCCTCCTCGCTGCTCGTAAGACGGCATCAAAAGTTGTGTGCTCGAACTGCTCTACTGCCAATATGATCTTCAAGTGGAGCCCCTGCTGAAATCGTTGTGCTCTGTCTAGCTCGGTTGCCACCAAGGTGGGAGCAAACCGACTCAACCTTGAAAACTCGGCCGCATATCCGTCGACCGTCCTGCTCATCTGCCTGAGATTACTAAACCTGGCCTGCAGGTCATATCTAGCCACTGCGTCGAAGTACTTGGTCTGGAACATATCACTGAATACCGCCCACATGACAGGCGTACCCAAACTCGCTGCTTGCATATCCCACCAGCTGCGGGCTAGATCTAGTAACTGCAGGCGCACCACCGCCACCTTCTCTGCTTCAGGGGTCCTGGCTGCCTCCAAGATAACTTCAATGTCCTGTAGCCAGGCATCTACAGCAATAGCATCCTCGCTGCCGTCGAAGAAGGGAGGGTTCAGGCGCTTGAAATTGTTGACCGCACTATTCCCTCGAGGACCACTTTCGCTCACAGCTTCTTGCACTGCTTGCTGCAAGACATCACCTCGACGATCCTGAGACGCAAGCAACTCACGGATGAGCCCTGTCAAGACTCCATCCTCTGACCCTGCTGGCTGAACTGGATGGACTGGGGGCACTGGTTCTCCAGAAGGCATGGCTCGGGAGGCGGCTGCTGAGGATGATCTTGATCTTCTTGCTGTTGCTGGTCTGCCGGCCGAACTTCTTCTGGCTGATCAACAGGAACGATGCCACTAAAGCAATGACATCAGGAATATTAAGGAAGGACCAGGATAGAACAATGATGCAAGGATGTTATCAAGTCAGGAATCCAAGGAGATGAGAAGATACGAGTGGAGATCAAAGGCGAGTATAGATTGAGACATCTATCCGATAAACCCTAACATTTCTTGATTAAGAAGACCTGTATGGGCCACCACTAAAACCATGTCACGCCCCAGAACCAGAATACTGGAGAGCGGGGGCAGACATAGCCAGCTACGTAAAATGAAATAGAATCCACGTCACTATACGGTCACGGCTGTCTAGATATATGAGGGTTTAACTACAAGCCATCAGTCTCCTATGGTCAAGAACAAGCCTATTGTCTCAATCTCAAGCAACTAGTAACAGTCACAAGATATTAGAGCATCAATATATAATAGTAAGGCGTCCCATACATTACATATTGGATGATCATGAAGCTAGTCGTACAAAATATCAGGACTAGCAAGAGTTTCAGTCATACATGATCAACCCTAGGATTTGTCATTCATGTTATAGCCCGTAGGCAAACAGTAATAAAGGTACAATACGAGCTAACACGTGCTCGTCGGCTAAACGCCTCAAAGGAATAATTTTTATAATAAAGTGGGAGGACAAAAGAAACCCACTCATTGCCAGGGTTACGCCTGGTGGTCACCATCTGGCTGGAAGACAGGTGGATCCTCGGGTGCTGCTCCGATATCTGGCCACACAAAACCAGCTGGGTCAGACCCCAGAAAGAGCAAGTGCCACAAAGGAGGCTTCACTTAGGAACTAAAACCAGCATATCATAATAGAATATTAAAGATAACTTATAAGAGAAATTGATAATAATAGGAATAACAATAATAACTTGAGTACGAGAAAATCATTCAAGTAGCCAGACTGTAACCCTTAAACCAAACAAGGACCGAGGTTGCAGCCCTTCACCTGAATAGAAACCCGTCTCAAATACTATTGGTACAATGAATACAATAAACGAAGAGAGAACACAGAACTGCTCCGGGAGCCAGGTTACAACCCTTAAACCAAACAAGGACCGGGATTGTAACCCTTCGCCTGAACAGAACTGGACCCCTGATCTTTATTGCTAAGGCCAGCATAACTAATCATGGTATTAAGGTAAGGTAAAACATGACGAACATGACATGGGGTTGCAATAAGACAATAACGAAGAGAGGACACAAAACTGCTCCGGGAGCCAGGTTATAACCCTTAAACCAAACAAGGACCGGGGTTGTAACCCTTTGCCTGAACAGAACTGGACCCCCAATCGTTATTGTTAAGGCAAGCATCAATAATCATGTCCTATCACAATCTTGCACAGGATCAGGATAAAACTAAGTTGGAATAAACTACATCCAATCAATCACGGCCAATCAAGAGTACGGCTTGATACTTTTAACTAACTAGGGTTATCACAAGCCTAGTTACTAGCAAGATGCAATAAGATTATCCCAACAGCCACAAGCCCTGCAGACCATCCGGTTATCCAGGTCGAATGTCCGTTTAGGAAGAATGCAACACACAACTGTGTGCTGGAAATGTGCCCTACTCGTCGGTAGGCTACAAGTCCACTGAATGCGCCCAGATAACGGGATTGCCTGTAGCTAGGAATCTCTTCATGTCTACTGAATTATTCTAGTTAATTAGCCTTAGTCAATTTCAGTAGGTACCCCTGACCGTGGTACTCAGGGGTCCCCATCCTAGACATGATGCAAGACAGTATTAGTTTATTTGTACAAACACAATCGCCCA
Organism: Iris pallida; assembly: GCA_029216955.1. NCBI lineage: Eukaryota > Viridiplantae > Streptophyta > Magnoliopsida > Asparagales > Iridaceae > Iris > Iris pallida. The sequence goes on from JANAVB010002600.1 coordinate 6,304,633, forward strand.
CGGTGTCCAAGTCTTTCATACTTGTCATGTCAGGCTAGCTGTCGTAACAGCATGCCGAGATATATTATGTCAGTTTACTTGTCAAGAGTGCGCCGCAGCGGGCCACTATCGTGTTCTATTCTTACGATATCTTGAATGAGAGAAACTTGCATAAAATAACTAGTGACATATTCTTGATGCCAAGGAAAAGATCTACAACTTCCACGTTGGGAGTTGGGAGAAATTCGAGCCAAGATTCAGTCAATTAGGACATATAACAGTTAGAAATAGTCAAAATATGCATTATGCGGCCTATTCTGCGACACCATATGCGGCCAACTGCGACATGCGGCTCATGCGGCTCAACTGCGACATCATATACGGCCAACTGCGACATGCGGCTCATGCGGCTCAACAGTGACATCATATGCGGCCAACTGCGACATGCGGCTCAACAGCGACATCATATGCGGCCAACTGCGACATGCGGCTCAACAACGACATTATATGCGGCCAACTGCGACATGCGGCTCATGCGGCTCAACTGCGACATCATATGCGGCCAACTGCGACATGTACCTCATGCGGCTCAACAGCGACATCATATGCAGCCAACTGCGACATGTGCCTCATGCGGCTCATTTTGCGACATCATATGCGGCCAACTGCGACATGTGCCTCATGCGGCTTATTTCGCGATATCATATGCGGCCAACTGCGACATGTGCCTCATGCTGTAGATGAACATAGAAGTTTGACCAAAATTATTTTGGCCATAACTTCCTCATCCGAAGTCGAAATCCAGCGAAACAAAAGCCAAAACTGCATGAAATTGAATTCTCTACAACATAGAACCATTAGTTTTCGAAAATAACCAAGTTTTAGAGATCAAAACCAAGAAAACCGAAAAGTTATAAACTTAGATCTACAAGAAAATATCCATCAAAATGAAAAAGGCCAAGTTCTAAAGAGTCTTAGAATCAAGTAAGGAAGAGAATGGAACAATAAAACTTGAGATCCATCATGAAGCAAGTTTACACTTGCCTAGCTCTCTTTCCTGGTAGGTGGAAGAGTAAATGGTGGAGAAGAAGAAGTGAAGGAGAAGAATAAATGAAGAGAGAGAGAGTTAGGTGGAAATATAAATGAGGGTGGTGGTGGTAGTTAGGGGTTCACCTTGGTTCATGATGAACCAAGTAAACCAAGCCAAGCCGAACCAACCCAATCCTCTCATATCTAAATAAAACCAAGCTCTGAATTAATCCATGAACAATAAATGAAAATTAAACCACAATGCTAATTATGAAAATAAACCACAACTAACTAATCAAAGAAAAAAAAGAAATACGGGTCAGAAATACGAACACGTATAAAATACGTATCACGAATTTCGGGGCACTACACACATCCCTATACATGTATTTTTATCTATACATACACATATATATCTATATATACACACATCCATTTACATGTATACCTCATATATATATAAATCAATAAATACTCAATTAACCAATAATAATAATATCTAATAGTAATAAATATATTTATTTAATCGCCACAAAATAATAAAATAATACTTAATTGGTGGTTTGGTGAATCCATACTACTCACCCTTATCCGGGTCCAGAAAATTGTACAAATAGTGTAAACAATATTTAATAATAAGAATACCCATTTTTTGTACAAATATTCAAATAGTTAAAAATGCACATCAATACCTAAAATAATTTAGAAAATATTTGTACACACATAAAATTTGCCTACATGGTCGTCTTTGGTCTCACTACATACCTACAAAGACTTGGATTCGGTTCGGGCCCAGTTCGGGCTAAGTTGGTACAATCGGGTCATCTAAACTCAATATATCTAATTAATAAATAATTAATTCATCGGTGGGGGTTAAGTCGCAACTTAGCCTAGTTTTTCTAGTTAGGACACACTTATGGCTGGGTCTTCCTTGGCATGGCTAATACACTAGTCAAGGCACGCCATTGCACTATCCGTGCCATGATTCCAAGTCGTCTGATACTTCAAAACTCAACTATGGCTAAAGTCATCTACCGTACTAATTAACTAAATAATTATTTATAAAAAAATCTAAAAATCACCATTTAAATCAAATAAATAAATAAAAAAAGTGTTTCAAAATTTCCGAGAAGAGGAGTTACATCTTGTCATCTAGTTGGAAGCTACTAATCAAATATCTAGGCTCATGGTTAACATCTAGATTAGGAAAATTCTAGGTTAAGGCCTAACATCTCACTTAGCACATTATCAATTAATTAAAATTCACAAATGACCAAAATACCCTTAGCCTAAAAAGTGATAATTAGCTAATCTAATTACATGGTTAGGTTTCAATGGTCATGGTTAGTCTCTAGGCTAAGTAGTTCTTGTAGAAACCCTAGAGGGGGGTGAATAGGGTCAAGCTAACTAATCAAGCACTTAGCACAAGCTAATGGGCAATTTAAAAATATAAGTGCAAGAGAAGAAGCAATAACAATACCGACACACGATATATCCTGGTATCCTCCCAAGAGGTACTCCAGTCCCGAAACTCTCTCCGGCTTTAATCCACTATTTGAGTAAATAGTTACACACGAGTTTGGATCCGAAGAACTCGCCAACTTCTTACACGAGAGCTTTAATCCGAAGGCCTCCGACTTCAATCGAAAGTTTGGATACGAAGACTCTCCAACTTCAACCGAGAGTTTGGATACGAAGACTCTCCAACTTCAACCTTTCACAATAGGTTTTGATCTCCTTACACAATAAGATGAAGATCTTACTTTTCAACTCAATATATCTAACACAATTTGTGGATGACAAATGAAAGCTTTGTAGAGTTGTTTGTGGATAGGCTTTGGTGGTTTACAAATTTTTAGGCTCAAAGCATCAACCTTGAATGAAGGGGTTCAAGGCTATTTATAACCAAAGCATTGAAAAAGAGCCAAAGGCAACTTTTCAGTCAGCGACCGGCATACCGCCGGTATGAGTCGGCATACCATCGGTATACCGGTCTGGGATTGCAACGGCTCAAAATATAGCCGTTGGCATCATTTAATGCTGGAAATCTGACCGTTGGACTTTCAACGTTACGGAATTGGTATATCGTCGGTATGATCCGGTATACCGTCGGTATGCCGATTTTATAGACAGAAACTTTCTGTGAACAAAATCGGTATACCGTCGGTATGCACCGGTATACCGTCGGTATGCCGGTTTTCATCCAAAAATGATCCTAGACTAATTTCTACCCTAGCTTTTGATTTTTCCATCCATTTCTTGTGTTTACAATTATTTCTAAGACTCGTTACAGACTCCAGATATACTGTAGCAGACGCAGGCTTCTTCAGAGTCTTGAAATGATGATGGTATGGCATGGCTTCTTTTTTTTATAGATGTTGGCTTTTTTCCTTGGCGGTAGCTGTCCAAAGATATCCAGTTTGTGAAAACTGAATACCTTTCGGGGGCTTCGCTCCCGAACCCCCGACGAGGGGCGCTGTCCCCTCGACCCCCGTCCGCTGACCGGTCAGCGGAACCCCCGAGTGCGTGGCTCCGGAGATGTCGTCGGGTGGTTCAGAGAAATCTTATGGGATCCATCGTCTTTGGTCCACCATGATTTCTTTATTGCATATGTCCACATTGATCTTGCTTATTGTTTTTCTGCATGTACATGTTAGACGAACAAAGCAATATACATAGTAGCAAGTATGATAAGTTTAATGCATATTAGGACAATACTGAGTTTAAGTATAAGTGCTAAGGTGATAGCATAAATGTTAGTGATATCATAATGATTAAACTTAATTGAATGACTACAATCAAAAACATAGTTTTGATTTTGGCAACCAGATTAAATTTAAGATAGATAAGCTCATATCACTAAGATGTAAACCAATAGGCACATATGTATAAGTATAAGTAGAAATGCTATAGCGATAGTATTAAGATTAGTGATAATGAAATGCTAAACTTACCAGATTAACCATATTCAAAAATATAATACAAACATTGGGCCAATAGTTCTAAGGTTTCACTAGCAAGGAACACAATCACAATACATCTATTTAAATAATATTAAAATAATCTAAATTCATCCAATAAATTATTAACATGGTCAATTTCACAAAAGTTCAAAATTACTCTCATTTTAGAAAAGTGGTGGTTACACATGGTCAGCTTGGTCATAGGCTCAGCCACTTTTGCAAAGTCCTTCATAAAATTTTTGTTGTAGCCAGCCAAGCCTAAAAAACTCCTGATCTCTGCAACTGACTTTGGAGTGGTCCATGTCTCGATTGCTATAATCTTCTTCAGGTCCACTGCAATATCCTTTCCTGTGACCACATGATCAAGAAGCTCTACTTTGTCTAAGAAGAACTTGCATTTGGATAGCTTGCCGTATAGCTTCTCATTCCTCAGAATCCCTAGTACTATCCGTAAGTGCTCAACATGTCCTTTATGAGGCTTTGAATAAATAAATACGTCATCAATGAATACTATAACAAACTTATCCAAATACTCATGGAAAATCTTGTTCATAAAGTTCATGAAGATGGCAGGTGCATTTGTGAGTCCGAAGGACATAACTAGAAACCCATACTGTCCATATCTGGTGTTGAATGCAGTCTTCGGAATGTCTTCAACCTTCACCTTCACCTGGTGATATCCTGATCTCAGATATATCTTTGAGAACACCTTTGCCCCGCTCAAGTGATCGAATAAATCGTCTATTCGAGGCAAAGGATATTTGTTCTTGATAGTAACATTGTTCAAGGCCCTATAGTCGATACACATTCGAACTGTGCCATCCTTCTTGGGCACAAAAAGAACTGGTGCTCCCCATGGCGATGCTTCGGATTTGATGAAGCCCTTGCTCAGCAACTCATCGATTTGGTCCTTCATCTCCTTGGATTCCTTAAGATTCACTCTATAACAGCTTTGAGATACCGGTTTTGATCCCGAAATCAGATCTATAGAGAACTCCACATCTCTATTAGGCAGAAGATCTAGAAGATCTTCTGAAAAGACATCCATGAATTTCGTGATGATAGGATGGGGAGGTACTTGCTCTTCAACTATAGCAGCAAAGTTGGTCTCGTCCATAATCTTTGGCATAGCTATTCTCACTCTAAACTCCTCCTTTCCCGAGTAACTGAACAATATACTGCCCCCGAAATAATCTATGACTGCATATGAGTCACTAAGCTAGTCCATTCCCAGTATAATATCGTACCCGGGAAGAGGCATTACAAAAAATTGTGCCTTAAACTCTCTCCCAGCTAGGATAATAGGGAAGCTATACATATCACTAATGGATACCGCTCCCCCTCCAGTCATAACTCTACGAATTTTCTTAGTAGGTCTAGTGATAAGGTTATGTCTATGTACAAACTCAAGCGATAGAAAACTATGTGAAGTGCCAGAATCAAATAATACAGTAGCTGGATAAGAATATAGTAAAATAAGACCTGTGATGACGTCAGCTACTAGCTCCTGCTCTGGCTTCGATAGTATTTCTGGTACTGGCTCTGATGCATCAATAGCAATAGCATAGGCACTCCTCTGAGTCGTTCTCTGCTGCTGTTGCTGATGCCCGAACCTCTGCTGCTGAGTCGGGAGTAGTGCTCTTGGCGCAATATGTCCTGGTAGTGCTCCTTATCTGGGGCAAGCTGGTGGACATTCTCGGAGCTGATGTGCAGAAGATCCACAGACAAGACATTGCCCTGGTTTCTTTCGACAGATGTCAGCTGCATATCCTGGCCTCTTACAAAATGCACAAATTATGGGAGCCTGCCTCTGCTGCTGCGGTACTGGAGCTCAGATCGGTGGATGGTACAGCTGCTGCTGCTGGTGTACAGGTGGATGATAAGGCTGCTGCTGCTGATGTATAGGTGGTCTAGACTGGAATACAGGGCGATTGGCAGGACTCTTATAGTGGTGAGTGTTAGCATACGGTCTCTTATTACAGGCCATCAGATGAGCCTATAAAATCCGTGCTAACTCTAGGCTCCGATAGTAGCTCGTAGCTCCACTAGCTGTCAGTAGGACGCTAATCTATGGAGCAAGTCCATAGCGGAACCTACTCGCCATATCCTCAGGATCTGCAACTAAGCTAGGGACAAAATGGCTCAAACGACTGAACTCTGTGGCGTACTCCTCAACTGAGAAGTTTTCTTACTCTAGGTTCTGGAACTGACGTCCCAGTGCCTCCCTGGCCGTAGCAAAAAAGAACTTCCTCTTGAATAGAGTCTTGAACTGCTTCTAGGTGACTTCTTCCGTGGTGAAAGTTGGTTCATTCTTGAACCAGGTAGCACCTAGGTCCGTCATCAATCATCATAAACCCCACTGCCTCGACTTTGAGGTTGTCGGGTAGTCTAGCTCCGTTGATCTTACTCTCACAAGCATCTAACCAGTCGTCTACATAGATGATGCCCTCGGTCCCCGCAAACTCCTTTGGGCCCAGCTTTATAAAGTCTTGCATGATCCCGACTCTGGGCTGAGGCTCTCTAGGTGGTGGTGGGGTAGCTGTACGCTCTAAGCTCTATCTGAGCAGGGCGATCTGCTCCTGGTGGGTCACTAGGAACCCCTGAAATAAACCAAGGAGCTGGTTCCCATCAAAGGTTACAGTAGCTTGTGCTGGGATAATGCCTGGTGCAGGTGGAAGCGTAGGTGTAGATTGAGTATGGGGAGTCTAGATGATAGGAATAGTGGATGGAAGGATAGCAAGGACACCCGGAATGACTGGTGGAGGGGTAGGTTGTACATCCCCTTGCGATCCAGGATGACCAAAAGAAGCCTCAACCTCAGAAGCTCGCGAAGTAGTCATTCTCTAGAATGCAAAAAAACGAATAAGTAATCTATCTAGACAGAAGAACTAAAATAATGATACTAAGTATATATACTACCGGTCCTATGCTGTGATGATTCTTCTTAATCTAGTAAGTCCCCTAATTAACACTCTATGTCCTAAGTGTTACTAAGTTGACCTGCATGAGCCACCACTAAAAACATGTCATAATCCGCTCCCGAATATCCGGTTATGAGTCGGACACATCCAGCCTACGCTATGAGACACAGTATAGTAAGCTGTTCTAAACCTTTAATCATCTTCAAAAGTTATATTATATTGTATAAGATTAATCACAACATCTATATCGAGAGAAAAGCAACTCCTCCTCAGTCAATTCACCTACAACGATCCAACTAGAAAAGGAATAAAGTACAACCCTACAATTTACGCTACTAATACATGGCATGATAAGAATGAATTGATAAAAAAAAACATGGTTGGTTTGATACAATTTTTCCTTCCTAGTGTCGGTAATGTGTACAACTTGCAATATGTGATAAAATTCTTGTTAAAGAGGCTTCTTGCATGAGAAACATGTTATACTTGCAATATTGAAATTTAAAGACAACATGCAATGAAAAGAAGATACAATTTGTAGCAGAAACATGTAAATCATAGCATGTATAGTTTTGTATGTTGTAGTGTACTTGCCTTGATTTACTGAAAGATTGATATTAAATATTGATCTGATGTCCAAAGTCCTCAAGCTGTAACAAGGTATAATGTTTCTTATTTTAAAGGTATCTGCTAACTAGGTGTTGTGCTCTCTAACTATGTCAAGTTACACTAGGTTCAGATCACAAAGTCATGGCACACTATTCCTAACCTTGATCATAAAGTTTAATACAATATTTATGTAAAGATAATACACATCAAAAATATGTTTGAACATGTTAAAATCACAAGTTATTGTTTGTCATAATTTACTAGGATTTAATATTAATTAAAAATAATTTATTTTATTTATTAAGAAAATAAATCATTAATGAGGCACGCCTCACCTTCGCTCGTTTTAATGGTTGGAGGCCTCTGAATACCAAGTTGCTATTTTTCATTAGTTAATTAGTGCAAATTAGGAAAGGTATTAAGTTTTCACAATTTTTGGTCTACTATAAGTATTTATAGAACTATTTGTATAAAAAAACTAATTTAATAATAATTATTTATAATTAATTGTTAACATAAACTAATTTTTAATATGTCAAAGTAAGTCCGAAATCTACAGATAAATATATTATCTTGGCCTAAATAAAATCTAGTATTTAAATATAAATTTTAATTAATTTTCAGGAATCATTTATTATTTATTAAAATTAAAAATACTATAAATACATATAAATATATTTACTATTTTTATTTAATTAAAAATATAATTATTAAAGAAATAATTCTGAAAAATATATAAATAAATACTACAAATAAAAGACAATTTACCAGTATTTTACTTCAGATAAATACAATATATATTTATCAAAATACAAGAAAATATATAAATGCTACATACAATAATATCATAAATAATATAATATATGTTACCCAAAAAAATTAAGCTTAACATAGGATTCGAATTCGGGTCTGGTGGCTCGGGTTTTAGGGTAGTTGCATTGACCACTATGGTCATGACAGTCATGACCACTAGGGTTTTTGTTTTTATATGGAAACCATATATATATATATATATATATATATATATATATATATATATATATATATATATATATATATATATATATATATATATATAAAGAGAGAGAACACACACACACACACACCCTCCCCCCCCCCCCCCCAAGTAGTATATAAATATATTCATTTCAAAAAATGCTTAACAAGGGCCTCAAACTCGGGTCTGTAAGAACTGGATCCTAGGGCCGGTCAGGTGACCACTGAGCCAAGATTGGTTTGATGTTAGCATTAGGGATCTGCTTGGATTTAAACTATACCAAGGGCTAGAGTTTAGTTTCTTACGGAGGAAGAAGAAGAAGAAGAAGGTAGTCGCGGTTACGTCGAGCTCGTCGTTGGTTCGTCGTCCTCTATCGGCTCGAGCATGTCGGCTACGAGAAGATGAGTGGAAGGGAGGAGGGTGGTTCGGCAGCTTCGCCGAGATGGATTGTGAAGATAAAGTGAAGAAAGAGGAAACCTATATATAGAGTTCGTAGAAAGAAATGTGAGTGGAACATAAATGGCACTCGGTTATAGAGCTTGAAATGAGAGACTCTTTCTCTCCCTCTCCATTTAAAGCAAAACGGTTCATTCATTATCTTGAAATGAGAGACTCTCTCTCTCTCTCTCTCTTCAAATGCAAAACGGTTCTTTCATTATTCATAGCTCATTTAATCCAATGGCTCCCACTCCCCCAGCAATTGAGAATTGAAACACTTAACAAGCTATTTGCACAAAAGTCCTCCAATTATCCACTATTTACACCCAAGCCTATTACACATTCTAATGTAACATATAGATATATGCATTTAAAGTACCAAAGATAAGCTAAAGTTCACAATGTGCTCACAAAGTGTGTTGGAAGTGTCCGTGTGAATAGTACCATGCACCATGCATGGTGCATACTAGCTCCAAGCTAGCAAGTTGCCAGACTTATACACAAAATAAATAAATAAATCAATTTGGTTGGCACTAAGCAATAAAAAAATATTAATAATAACGGTTTAATTTAATAATTTAACTTTATATATTTATATATAAAAAAAAATTAAAGAGTTACAATTTCCTAATGTGCTGACCCCCAACTCCAGAGTTGTGGGGAGTCGCTTGGACGTGTTGAGACATTGGAGCTCGTTGGCAACTTGAAGTTGTTTAGTTGGAGATGATATCTTTTGTTTATAAATGACATAATGTGTGAAATAATGCTAATTATATTAGTTTCATGAGTTGTAAGCATTGTGGCATCGTCCATTGTAATGGGTTTCAATGTTTGTAATCGGGTTGTTGTGTTGGCCTAGGGCTGTATTTCTGTTGCAAATTATCAATAAAGAGATTTATTTTTCATATATTTTGTCTATCAACTTTCTGTTTATTTTTGCTACAATGACTTTGATTCTGAGATGTTCTATCGATCGTGTTTGGTTCTTTCTTGTACAAGTATAATTAGGCTTGTACAACATTACGTTTAGTGGCGATCTTCAATTCTGTGGAATCGAAACGTGACATTATTTATATAGATTATTGAATAATTTTTGTTTATTTTTATGGATTGTTTATATACCTATCTAAACACATTAAGTAGCTCATGACTTGATAATAAAAAATGACAATTATCTAGCTTGTAGGAATTTTCTAACTTACAAAGTATTACACGATACTATCAGCAAACATGTGTATTAAAGAACTAGAAAGCACTAATACCATGGTTCCTGCAAAATTGGACATGATGGTTAGGAAAACCAGCACTAGCACTTGTATCTCGAAAACATATACAAGTTTTTGCTTTGGGTTTCTCTTATTCTCCATCTTCCAAATTTTGTAATTTAGTAAAAATTTGATGCCACATTGCTTAAGATTGACCAATTATTTTATTTCATCTAATTGTAGTTTTTATTTGGAGAAGCTCGGTTAGTTCTATGTTAATGTGCCCCTATGAGAGCTATTCTTGATGCATCCCTCCTTCTCCAACTTTAGTGAACCACAAAACCTTAGTGAACTGCAAGGAGAATACAACTCCTCCCAGTTTACATTTTTCAGTATCAGAGTATCAGTAAACCAGTGACCAGCTAGCTCGTATCCAGCTCAACAAAAATATTAAATCCAGTTAGCAAGAGGAGCCAACTTGTAACTTGGGGCCAAGTCAGCGATGTCTAGTCAGCATTTGCTAGCCTGTGATACCAGCTAGTATTAGAGCATCTCCAACCCAATTGTCTTGTTATGTGTTGTGATTCTTATGTGACAGGTGATACTAGACAATGTCATCTATAGGTGGCAAGTTATATTTATAATACACAATGAATTTGAAAAGTTTCTCCAATGCAAAAGTATTGATAAAACAATAAAGGTATTTTTCTACAACTTCCAAGACTTCTCATTTTTTTTATAAATATTTTTATTCATACTTGATGATGTTGACATAAAGTCATTGTGAGGTGCATTGTCTAGATCTAGACAACCAACTTCACATTGTCCTTGCCATGTCAACTTTCTAATTTATTTCACATTTGCATTGGAGAAGTACTTTTGAAAAGAAAGCTTGTGATTTCTATGTGGCAATCATTTTTTTCCAAACTAACAATAGAGTTGGAGATGCTCTTAGAGTGACTAATAGGGAAGTGAGGAGAAAGGAAAAGGGATCAAGCATTGTAATTTTTCTAATTTATTATTTCACAGTTGCATTAGAGTGACTAATACTGCAGTCTTAAAATAGGGAAGTGAGGAGAAAGGAAAAGGGATGAAGCAATGTAATGACAGTAACAGTTTTTCTTGTTTTTGGTGTTCTTGTAAACATTTCCTTTTCCTCTACTTTTCAATATTCAAGAAAACCTTTGTTCTTCCCAATTCCATCATTTGATTTGATTTTATTGTTCATTACTACAATTTCATGGCAAATTCTGCTCGTTCTTCTGCAATTCCATGTCTGACAGGATGGGAATGAATCAATTTGGTAATAGAGTCGTCTGATCCCGTTCTTGTAGCATGTGAAGATACGAGCTCGAGTAGTCATGGATCTCGGCATGGATTTCTAAGGGTCGACTTGGTAACGATATTTTCACCGGTTTTTGCATGTTTTTGAACTGACCGTTTATGAAAATCTTTGCTTGTTAATTTTTATGAGGCATTTGTTTTGGCCGGCTCAAAAACCCTCGGGTGGCTTTATAAACACCCCAAATTGATGGATTTTGAGGGGTTTTATTATTTTACTCCATTTCTATCCTCATCAAACATATATAATTATAACTATTACTGTCCTTCCCTATTTAATTATATTCAGAACCGTTCGTTAGTGAATTACCAAGCATAGATTGCACTGGTTTAAAAGCTGCTACTTAAAGAAAGAAAACCGGATCGCTCATATCCGGTACTCTAAAAATATCTCATAACCGCTACCTTACAGTTGCCAAGCAGACCCTAATAGATCGACTGATTCCAGTTCCTGAGCAAAAATTCATCAACGCAATAATAAATTTGATCAATTATTAGAGGAATTATCTGTTAGTGCCGGGGCACAATTTTTCGATGGAAAACAAAGAAAATGAAACAATTGTAAAAACAATGTTCCAACGCAACACTTCTAGGAAGGTTGCGCGAGTAAAACAAAGATCTAAAAAGATCTCGTTTAAAGTATTACGAGAATCTAAAAAGATTTCGTAATCCACAGCAACGTATGATATACGAGAATCTAAACAGATTTCGTAATCACAGCAGCGAAGAAGATGACAGGCGAAATGTGGAAGATGGTCTGCTGGGGTGAATGATCACCGTTGCTCAAAGCTTTATTCGCCCTACACGAACAGCTTCCAGGAACCAGCAAGTTCGTCGGAGAACTTGGAACACTCCTGCTCTTCTGACTCCTCGGATGGACACGAACTCCCGTGCAAGAGCAACGCTGGTACGGCGCCTCTCCTCTCTCTCTCTCTCGAAGGCTGCTGGAATCAGAACTGTGTTAAAGAACACTTCTATTTCTCTGTTTACTTGTGCTAAAGAACACTACGTAAACTTTCTGGTGGCTTCTCTTTCTATATTGTGTAATGAGCCTTGAGAGAGAAAGTGCCTTATATAGGCCCTGCAGCAACTGGTTGGTTGCCACAAAGTTAGGGACGTGGTAATAACCACCTCGAACATGTAGCAACCGTCCAGAACATACTAACGCACGTTCTGCTTCCAACTGCGCACACACCGAGCGCTCCTTGCACTCTGCGCGACAGAGCGCGCACTGAACTGCGCACACTGCGCGCACTGCGCGCACTGCCTAACGCACGTTCTGCTGCCAACTGCGCACACACCCAGTGCAAGGAGCGCAACCCTGCGCAACCCAGCGCAACCTGAGCGCAACCTGGGCAGCGCAACTGGACATGCGTAAACATTACGCCTCATGAGCCCATGAGCCCGAGCCCGAGTCCGAGTCGCTAAGCCCCTACGGGGCTTAGCTCCCATGGAAATGAATTTTCCAAGAGCAAAAAGCATGAATGCTTTTATTGTTGATTTAGCCCTTTTCCCATTAGAAAAATAACCCCACATGGCACATCCATGTGCACCTCCACACCACATGTGCATCTCTAAAATAGGAAACCTTTTATATAGAGATACAACTCCTTTGGTCTAGCCGATGTGGGACTAAAATTCACATAGAAAAGGACCAAACTCCAACATTATCTAGGTCGAGAAGAGGAATTGAGGTTCCTCACCTTTTTTCGGCCATGGCGCCACCACCTCTACCACCACCACCAACAGGCGGCAGCTATCCTCTGTCGTCATTCTGCATTCCAGTACCAGCAGCAGTACGCGACCCCGATGTCGCCACCGATGTGGAACCACCATCTGTCACAGGTCCTCCATCGGTGTTGCATCTGCAGTGCGTACTCGGTGATCAGAACTCGGAACAGCCGGTTGGACCTTACATGTTCTCGGGGTTGCAAGAACATTTCTCGAATGCGTGCATCTTATAAAGCTACTTCCTATGGTCCGAAGGATAAGGGAATGTATGTCACTATCTTCGATACTAGAGTTATACTCTGGAATCTCTATCCAAAGGTCTGAGAACAACACTGCGGGTGGTAATGATGATTTTGTGGAATGAAAGAAAGAGGTTAGAGAGACCGAGGCTTTGGAACAACCAAGCAATAATAGTCAGCTTGGTGGTGAAGTTTGTGGAGGAGTAGAAGTTGTCGATAATAGGCCAATCCCTCCTCCAAATGGCGAAGAAGAATTCACTGATTGTGAGGATAGTAGTGATTACAACAAGACGAGCAGGTTTTGTCTAAACTTGGCATTTATTTTCAGGCGCGACGGAAGCGCGGCCGGCCCTGGTTTAAGTAAGACAAGACTTTGGATTTGGACAACCCTCCTTGCTTAGGAAAATCCCTCCCAATAGAGGTATATGTCGCGGATGACCCTACAGGATCGACCTACAATAAAAGTCAAGAGGCAACCACCAAAACTATGCTCCGAATAGGACAATTCAACCCTATGGGCCGGCCCTGACAGACGGTTAGAAAGGCTATAGTGGGTGACCCGTGTGATCCGTTATTTGTAGTGTTGTCAGAACCGGATGATCACAAAATTAAAACACCTTGGACGACTCATCATTGCAGACACTTCACTAGCAGGTAGAATCCCTACCTTCCTCTGCAACTTTATGCAGCTCAACTCCATGGACTTCATATCAAACAAACTCTATGGACACATTCACCGTTGCTTCCGAGGCAGCATCTATTACATCAACTTATCTTGCTGAAACAATATTTTAGCTTTTATATTACCATGTGTCATTATACCATTGGATACAGTGGCGGATTTTTTTTTTGAAACATTGGATACAGTGGCAGATTCAGGATGAGATTCTATTGGAGGCACAATTATAAGAGAATTCAGAAATGACGTTCCAAAAAAATAAACATATATGAACAAAATAAATAATTAAAAATTAAACATACAAACCACTTCCAATTTCAAAAATCAATTCTACAAATACAAACATAGACATAATTTCTTAATTAGAGACTTCATAATTCACAAATGCACAAATTTAATTCACATCACATAAATAGAAACCTAACATCCCTACTCCCTACGAATAATAGAAATAGAAACATAATTTAATTTTGATTTAATAATTTTGATCCAAATTAATTTTGACCTAATTAGATTTTGAAATTTATCTTTGTAATTGTTAGTGCCGGGGCACAATTTTCGATGGAAAAACTTGAGAATATGAAACGATTGTAAAGACAATATTTCAAATCAATACTTCAAGGAAGGTGATCCTGAATTACGAGAATCTAAAAAGATTTCGTAATCAACAGCAATCGATCGTAGTACTTCTAAAAAGAAAATACAATCAGAATTACCGGCAGCAATGAAGAAGGTGACTGGCGAAAGATGGAAGAACTCCTGCTGGGTAAATAATCACCGTTGCTCAAAGCTTTATTCGTCCTATATGAACAGCTTCCAGGAACCAGCAAGTTCGTCGGAGAACTTGGAACACTCCTGCTCTTCTAACTCCTCGGATGGACACGAACTCCCATGCAAAAGCAACGCTGGTGCGGCACCTTTCCTCTCTTTCGAAGGCTGCTAAAATTCGCAAGCAAATTTCGATCAGAACTGTGTTAAATAACACTTCTGAATTCTCTGTTTACTTGTGTTAAAAAACACTTCGTAAACTTTCTGTGGTGGCTTCTCCTACTTGTATATATGTAGCCTTGTGAGCGAGAGGATGCCTTATATAGGCCCTGCAGCAACTGCTCGGTTGCCACAAAGTTAGGGTCATGGTAAAAACTACCCCGAACATGTAGCAACCGTCCAGAACGTGCAAACTCACGTTCTGCTGCAAGTTGTGCCAACTGCGCGCACCCTGCGCTCCTTGCACTCCGCTCACTGAGCCACTTGTGCCAACCTGCGCCACTGTGCGCACTACGCCACTGCGCAACGTGCGCAACCTGCGCCACCTTGCGCCACTCGCGCAACGTGCGCCACGCGCGCAACGTGCGCAACCGGCGCACCCGGCGCAACCTGTGCGCAACCTGGCACGCAACCTGGCGCACAGCATGGCACGCACCCTGGTCGCGCAACCTGTGGCGCGCAACGTGGCAGCGCAAGTGGCTCGCACAACGAGCGCAACTAAAGCGCACTATGCGCCTAGCGACGATGCTGACGTGCTAAGTGCAAAGTGCACCAACAAAATGCCACATTACGCCTCATGAGCCCATGAGCCCGAGTCCGAGTCCGAGTCCGAGTCGCTAAGTCCCTACGGGGCTTAGCTCCCATGGAAATAAATTTCCCAAGAGCAAAAAGCATGAATGCTTTCAATTATTAATTTAGCCTTTTTTCTATTAGAAAAATAACCCTACATGGCACACCCATGTGCACCTCCACACCACATATGCATCTCTAAACTAAGCTAATATATAGAGATACAAGTCCTTTGGTCTAGCCGATGTAGGACTAAAATTTACTTTGAAAAAGACCAAAACCCAACAATCCCCCACATATCTCTATATATGAGTATAAGTGCTCCCCACAGTAACTGTCCATCATGCATTAGGAGAGATGTCGCTGACGACTTGAATCTTCCCGTATGGTTCAAACAACAGACTATAATACAAGAATGGTCTAAGCCTTGAATTCTGTATCATAGCTGAAATTCTTCCCACTCACATAATGTAGTTACATGTGTTTCTGGCTACACATTAAAGGCCCTGTGCCAGCCTGGTTTCAGTGTATACTTTTGGGCGTCTACAAGTTTACTCTCAAGAGACGGCCTGATATCTCTGTCTATACACTATAGGTGAGTTCATTATAAAGAGACATGGCATGAAGCGCTTTGCGCTTCCCTTACGGTGCTACGCCGCTATGATATGGCTTAAAGTCGAGGCCTTACCCCATACCGGAAACCTCATCGTAGTGTCATACTACTGTAGCATGAGGCAACCGCCTCTTTGTAGTGCCAAACTACCCAACATGAAGCCTTAGGCTCCTTTGCGGTGTTACGCCGCAACGACATGGCTTGCAAGGCCGAAACTTTATCCCTAACCGGGTACCTCATCGTGGTGTCGTGCCACTGTAACATGAGGAACTCTTCCTCTTTGTAGTGCTGACTACACCCCTCTTTATTTTTAACATACAGCATTAGGCTAACTGCCTATTTGCGGTACTACGCCGCTGTGACTTGGCCTGCAAAGCCGAGGCTTTATCCTATTCCTGGGCAGCATCCCACATATAGGAACCTCATCGT
This sequence comes from Iris pallida, assembly GCA_029216955.1. Lineage (NCBI taxonomy): Eukaryota > Viridiplantae > Streptophyta > Magnoliopsida > Asparagales > Iridaceae > Iris > Iris pallida. The sequence continues at coordinate 6,321,363 of JANAVB010002600.1, forward strand.
GGAGTCACCCCACTGTAGCATGGAGTTTCACTCCTTGTAGTGCTGCTCTACCGTGATTCCTGTAAAGCACACCAGGCATTCACTCTGCCTGAGAACTCATTAAGGCAATTAAGCCAACCTTCCCACAGGAACCGTTTTCCGCAGAAAACAACAGTAGACAACAGTGGTTATAGGTCCGTAACCTCTCCATGCCCAATAGAACATGTACCCACCGTTCCTAATATTCTTTCAGTTAATGGTCCTCCCTTGAACCAAAAGCTAGATGCCTAGCAGATAAATCTTTGAACTAATAGCATAAAACTTTATGGTAGGAATACAATAACTAATATCAGAATGTCTTCAAGCCCATTTTACATGCTGAGTCATCGACCAGCTGGCGCTTGAGGCCCTTGGTGAATGGATCCACCAGGTTTCCCTGACTCCGAGCATCAATCACTGTAATTACACCTCTCTTAATAAGATCGTGTACTGCCTTGTGCTTTAACCGCACAGTCCTCTTCTATCCGTTGAAGAGATCATTTGATGCTACCGTCGCAGTCGCCTGGTTGTCGCAGTATATCGGTATCGTCGATATTTGTGCCCCAACTACTGGAAGATCATACATGAGCTCCCGAAGCCATTCTGCTTCCTCGGCTGCGGTATCTAGTACAAAGAACTCAGATTCCATGGATGACCGTGAGAGCATAGTCTGCTTCTTCGACTTCCACGATATAGCAGCTCCACCCATTGTAAAAATGAATCCACCTGTGGACCTCTCGCTCTCCACTTCTGAGCATCAACTGGCATCACTAAAGCCTTCCACTATCGACGGATCTCCACTGTAGTACAGTGCATATGTCTGAGTCTTCTTGAGATATCTCATAACCCATTTCACAACTTTCCAGTATTCAACACCTGGGTTGCTCGTGAAACGACTCAGCATTCCCACGACGAAAGCTATGTCAGGCCTTGTGGCAGTAGTAGCATACATCAAACTTTCGATTACGCTTGCATACTCTAGCTGCCTGACACTTTCCCCTGGATTAGGCTTCAGCTTCAGATCACACCTGTACGGCGTATCGATTCCAGGAAGATCCTGGTACCCATAACGAGTGATCATTTTCTTAATATAATGAGAATGTGACAGCGCTAGTCCAGTGATCTTAATCCCTAAGATCACAACAGCTTCCCCTAAGTCCTTCATACTAAACTTGCTCGAGATTAATTTCTTTGTCTCCGTGACACAGCTCATATTTGTACCTAGGATAAGCATGTCGTCCACGTACAGACAAACGATCACACCTCTTCCATCAGCGAACTTCGTGTAAACACATTTGTCCGTCTCGCTGACCATATAGCCATTTGACCTTATAACTTTGTGAAATTTCTCATGCCACATCTTGGGAGCCTGTTTAAGACCGTACAAAGATTTCACCAACTTGCAGACTTTGTCTTCAAGACCCTTGACGACAAATCCCTCTGGCTGTTACATGTATATCTCTTCGGTCAGCTCGCCATTTAGGAAAGCCGTTTTTACATCCATCTGATGTATCACCATCTTATGTATTGCTACAAGAGCAATCAACACTCTGATGGTGGTCATCCGGGCTACTGGAGCATACGTGTCAAAGTAGTCAATCCCCTGCTTCTGAGAAAACCCCTTGGCTACCAACCTAGCCTTGAACTTGTCAATAGTTCCATCTGCTTTCATCTTCTTCTTGAAGATCCATTTGCATCCGATGGATTTTGCTCCTTCAGAAAGATCAACCAACACCCAAGTGTTATTTGAGGTGATAGAATCAATTTCATTGTCAATCGCCTCCTTCCAGAAAACTGCGTCTCTGGTCTTCATCGCCTCATCATAGGTAAGCGGATCAGCTTCCACATGATAGGTGACAAAGTCACTTCCGAAGTCCTTCGACCTCCTCATACGCTTAGCTGACGGCTCAGCTTGTTCTATTTCAATCGTTGTTTCAACAACAACATCTTCTTGGACCACATATTCATTGAAGACTTCAGTTTACTGTGTACCCTCATTGTTCTCCGGTACATCCGTAAGAACAATATTCTTATGCCTTGTAAATTTGTCTTCAAAATATTCTGTGTCGCGAGATTCAATGATATGATTTGACTCAATATCAAGAAATCTCTGAGCATCACTCTTCTCGGCATACCCCAAGAAGATCGTCTTAGTAGTCCTTATCCCAAGCTTCTGAATCTTCAGATCTGTAAGCTTGACATATGCCAGACACCCCGACACTCGAATGATATTCAAGTTAGGTCTGATCTTGAACCAGAGTTCATGAGGAGTAACGTCTGAAGTTGCATGAGGCACTCTATTTAGAATAAAAGTGGCCGTCAATGCAGCTTCTCCCCAGTAGCACTTAGGAAGTCCAGCAGTTAACAACATTGAGTTAATCATTTCTGTTAACGTTCTGTTCTTCCTCTCTGCTATTCCGTTTGATTGAGGAGAGTACGGAGCCGTAGTCTCATTGACAATTCCATGTTCTTTGCAGAACGATGCAAATTCATGAGACCTATACTCCCCACCTCGATCACTTCTTATTCTTTTGAGTTGTTGTCCAGTCTGCCGCTCAGCTTCAGCTCTGAACTCCTTGAATTTCTCGAATGATTCGTCTTTAGCCTTCAGCAAGTAGACGAACACATATTTTGAGAAGTCATTGATGAAGGTTATAAAATACTTCATCTCGGCCTTTGTAGAGAACTGTTTGAAGTCACAGATATCGGAGTGTACCAACTCCAGAAGATCTGTACTTCGATTAACCCGAGGAAAGGGTTTCCTTGTGATCTTTGTTTGAGCACAAACTTCACATTTCTCTACCTTACCCCCATATTTGGAGATAAGTCCTAGACTAGACATTCTGTTTATTCGTTTACAATGAACATGTCCTAGCCTATTATGCCACAACTCAAGAGTATAAGCAAAAGGAGTGATTGCATTAATTACATTAATTACATTGGACTGATTCACAAGCTGAATCTTGAACATTCCTTCGGTATAAAAAGCTTTTCCGAAATATGTTCCCTTGATAGACATCACCATCTGGCCAGCATTGATGTCCATCCTGAGGCCTGTGTTGCATAGTAGGCCTCCTGAGATCAGGTTCTTGACGATAGCAGGTACGTGCTTCACGCCTTGAAGCGTCAAAGACTTCCCCGAAGTCAGCTTCAATACCACTGTCCCGATCCCGAGAACTTCAGCTTGTGCCTGGTTCGCCATCATAACTACTTCAGAAGTAGGTGTGTAGGTGGTGAACCACTCCTTACTGGAGCAAACATGGCAGGAGGCTCCAGTGTCTACCCACGAGTCAGAGTCAGTCATTACCGCATCAACCTGCACAATCATAGCAACAACGTCAGTCATCATAGATACCTTACTAGGCTCACCTTACTCTGATTGTTTGGTCTTTACTTTGTATTCATTCTTGAAGTGGCCCTTCTTGCCACACTTGAAACAAGGCATATGAGACTTTTCCTTCTTTCGCTTGAAGGAAGTCCCCTTCACGTTCAGATTGTTAGGGTCCTTCTTCTTGCTATGGGAAGCCGCCTACTTTCCCCTTGGTTCCTTGGTATGAACCAGATTGGCGTTAGCCAATTGCTTGGACAGTACGTCCACCTTCAGTTGAGCCCGCATCTGGTCCTCAACATAGATTTTCTGCAAGAGATCTTCAAGGCTAATCTCAAGCTTTTTCCTATGCATGCTTGCATAGAACTTACTCTACCCAACGGAAAGCTTTGAGACAATCCCGCCAACAACAAACTTGTCGGGGAGGGGCATCGCCTCGTCTTCCAACTTCTGTCGCAGCTTCAGAAATTCTTTTACATGCGGCAGCATGGACTTCTCGTCCTCAAAGAGCCATTTGTGATATTTTTCAACCATAAATATTTTGCTCCTATTCTTGTCTTCTTCGTACAGTTTCTCCAGAGACTCCCATATGTCTCTGGCAATTGGTTTCTTACTGTAGGATTCTGCTAGAGAATCCTCCATAGCATTCAGGATAAGCAACCTGTAAATGTTATTCTTCCTTCTCCATTTGGCCTGAAGTTTAGTAGCCACAGCGATTGCAGCAGCAGACCCAGTATCTGGAACAGTAGGTTCCTCTTCAAGAAGCACGTGATCAACGTCTCTGAGTTGAAGAGTGAGATAAACCTTCCTCTTCCAGACTTGATAATGCTCTCCATCAAACTTTTCTAACTTATAGAAGTCAGTATTGAGGAGTGAAGTATTAAAGTTTTCCATCGTAGCAATAAAGCTTTGAGATTGTTAGTGCCGGAGCACAATTTTCGATGGAAAAAGTTGAGAATATGAAACGATTGTAAAGACAATATTTCAAATCAATACTTCATGGAAGGTGATCCTGAATTACGAGAATCTAAAAAGATTTCGTAATCAACAACAATCGATCGTAGTACTTCTAAGAAGAAGATACAATCAGAATTACTGGCAGCAATGAAGAAGGTGACTGGCGAAAGATGGAAAAACTTCTGCTGGGGTGAATAATCACCGTTGCTCAAAGCTTTATTCGCCTTATACGAACAACTTCCAGGAATCAGCAAGTTCGTCGGAGAACTTGGAACACTCCTGCTCTTCTGACTCCTCGGATGGATACAAACTCCCGTGTAAAAGCAACGCTGGTGCGGTGCCTTTTCTCTCTCTCGAAGGCTGCTGGAATTCACAAGCAAATTCCGATCAGAACTGTGTTAAAGAACACTTCTGAATTCTCTGTTTACTTGTGTTAAAAATACCTTGTAAACTTTCTGTGGTGGCTTCTCTTACTTGTATATATGTAGCTTTGTGAGAGAGAGGATTCCTTATATAGGCCCTACAGCAACTGCTCAGTTGCCACAAAGTTAGGGTCATGGTAAAAACCACCCCGAACATGTAGCAACCGCCCAGAACGTGCAAACTCACGTTCTGCTGCAAGTTGCACCAACTGCGCGCACCCTACGCTCCTTGTACTCTGCGCACTGAGCCACTTGTGCCAACCTGCGCCACTGCGTACTGCGCCACTGTGCAACCTGTGCCACCTTGTGCCACTCGCGCAACGTACGCCACGCGCGCCACGCGCGCAACTTGCGCAATGTGCGCACCCGGCCCAACCTGTGCGCAACCTGGTGCGCAACCTAGCGCACAGCCTGGCGCGCACCCTGGTCGCGCAACGTGGCAGTACAAGTGGCTCGCGCAACGAGCACAACGAAAGCGCACTATGCGCCTAGCGATGATACTGACGTGCTAAGTGCAAAGTGTGCCAACAAAATGCCACATTACGCCTCATGAGCCCATGAGCCCGAGTCCGAGTCGCTAAGTCCCTACGGGGCTTAGCTCCCATGGAAATAAATTTCCCAAGAGCAAAAAGCATGAATGCTTTTAATTGTTGATTTAGCCTTTTTCCCATTAGAAAAATAATCCCACATGGCACACCCATGTGCACCTCCACACCACATATGCATCTCTAAACTAACAAAGCTGATATATAGAGATACAAGTCCTTTGGTCTAGCCGATGTGGGACTAAAATTTACTTTGAAAAAGACCAAAACCCAACAGTAATTGCACGTTGTTTTCTTTTCAGAAGAGTTTCGTAAATCCATGTTCCGCTGTCCTTCTAAGCTTTTCCAATAACTTTGTATATTTCTAGGTTTGAAAAAAAAAATTGACTAAAAAAGTCGGCCAAACCTCAAAGAAAAGAAGAAGACGCAGAGAAAGAGAGAGGAAGGTTGATGTCAGTATTGTCCAGCAACTTTGTATTGTTTTGGAGGACTCATAGTCAAGGTTGCTGTTTGTATTGTCGAAGCAATCAAGACAGTCTCTGTCTCTCGAAATGAGTACTTGAATGTGTGAATGAGTGAATGAAATATTGACCGGACCGTACATTTTATAAATGACGAAAAGACAAAATATGAACAGACAAACTGTTTGGAAGAAAAACACCGTTTAGAAAGAACATACCCTTTCAAACAGACACACCCTTTGGCAATTATTCATTCACTTACAATATTTCTAACAGGTCATGAAGCAACTGTCTGCTAGGTATCCTGGGTTTAGCCTCCCTTCCTATTGTGAATACAAGTTGTAAGCGGGTCAGAAGGCCAGTCACCAAAGACTATATCTGTTCTTTATCAAACTCATAGATAGACCTGTCTATTGGGCCGGGCAGGTCCAGTCAGGCACGAGTCCGGCCCAAAAAAATGGCCCATATGCCGGCCCGGTCCGATTAATCGTGGGCCCAGACGGCCCAGCCCTGTATATTGGGTTGTGTCGGACCATATATATCGGTCCATTAGATAGGTCCGGCCCGAAGCACAAGCACGGCCCGGGTCGGCCCACCCGAATGTATAAGTCACTTTTCCCAGGTGTCCTGTGCCTATATATAAGCTTCAGAGAAAAAGCCCATGGGACAACACACTTTGTGGATGCTGAACCAATCTCATGACTGACATCTCCCGTTTTATCTAGCCCAACTTCAAGAGCTTCTCTTTGTCAATAACCTTTATAGCAACACATTGGGAAGTCTAAATTATGATATACTCTGTCCTGAAGTTAATTAGTTGTACCCCCTATAATTTGTAAGCATTTTGGTAACTGTTCCCGTTGTTTTAAAAACAAAGAACACCCCCCTGATTTATAGAGTTAATTAGTTGTACTCTGTCCTGGAGTTAATTAGTTGTATCCCCCTATGATTTGTAAGCATTTTGGTAACTGTCCCCTTTGCTTTAAAAATAAAGAACACCCCCTGATTTATAGAGTTAATTAGTTGTACCCCCTGGTGCATAGAAGAAAGTGAGTGAAAAATTAAGCACCCAGGGGGGTGTTTTTTGTTTTTAAAACAATGGAGACAGTTACCAAAATGTGTACAAACTATAATAGGGTATTTATAAATAACCCTCTGTCCTGCTACAGGTCAATTTTTTTACAAAACAGGATTTTGAAAAAGAAATTTTCAACCGTCTTCACCTATGTCTTGTTCTACCACAACAGGCTTTCTTGTGTTGTTGCTAGCTCCATAGTGCGTCAGAGCATGTAGCACTGACTAGATAAATATGTGTTGTTCAATGCCTAAGAGAAATAGCGACACTTTGCACCAGTTCAATGCCTCTATTTTGGAAGTCTAGCCAGGCATGGTCCGACCCGAAGTCCACCGTGCGGTGGGTCACGTGCCGGGCTGGATTGAGATTTTTAACCCTTGGTCCGATTTGGCACGGCCTGCTTGGCCCGGCCTGACCCACTTGACAGCTCTACTCATAGATATTTCTTTATTCTCCATCTTGTGGGGCCCTAAGCCGCAGCCGGTAAATCTCTCTTAAAAGAGATGTAGTTCGAGAATCATATTTTGGACTTCCATAGCTTTATACGCTAATTGCTGTTGCCTGTTTTGTTTTCTGTCTTGTTATCTGATTTCCATATAAATGCTCCAAAACTTTCAAAAGGTGTAGAAGTCGCCTCCTTTTCATTTTCCTTCCTGTAGCTGATTATGTTTTAGAGGCTGAGTTGTATATACCTTCATAGAAAAATGCTTTAAGGTTCTCTTTCAATCTTTCTTGCAGCATGTGATGTGATTTGCTCAAAGGTTCTCTTTCAATCAATCGATCTACCTTTGTTACTTCTCCATTTAACCTTGGCTGGATTTTATATACTTCCATGCAATGTTTTAAAATTCGCATCGAACTGGACCAGCCGGTTTAATCAGTTAACTCGTGAACCAATAATGTTTTTGAGTTGGATTAATATCGATCTACTATTTTTTTTTCATTTTTTTTGCGTAACCCGGTTGACTCGGCTGGTCAAACCACCGAACCGTCTGATCCAGCTGAGTTTTGAACCGACTTGATCGACTTTTCCAATTCAATTTTTTTTGTTAAAACTTAAAAAAAACTAATTAAAACTACCAATTTCCAAGAATAGCACCAACCTACTGTTAAGAGACAGCTATTCATGACATAATTTCATTTCCTTCTTTAGAATATTATTGTTGTATTTTCCTTCTATAGAATATTACCGTTGTACATTCTATATTTGATTTTTTTGTAATCTCTATAAATTGAGGTTTTCCTCCAATGAATAAAGATAAAGAAAATTAATCCATTTCTCTATTTGTAACATGGTATCAGAGCTTGGCTCTAACTGATCTGTCAGCGTCTTCGCTGCTAGGCCTCTCCTCCCTCCTCCGAGCTACGGTCGGCTGGACAATCCCTGTCGCCGCCAGATCTCCTCCCCTAGTCTCAGATCCACCACCAGTTTGCTTTTTCCCGAATCTGATCCTCTGAAAGTCTTGTTTTTTTTATTTCTTGTTGAAAAGATGAGGAAGAAGAATGGAGAAAGTATGATATAGATTTTTTTCCCCCTTCTCTTCCGAAAGATCACCTACCGACAAAGACAACTCTCTGCTACACACAGACAGGTACACTCCTATCACATCACTTTTTCTAGACTATATGGTATAGATTTTTTTCTAGACTATATAGTATATAGTAGAGAAGGAATATTCTCCTGTCCCAACCCACGCTTCCAGCCTTAGAGGAAGCTATAGCTGTCATGCCACAGAAAGAAGCTCGATTGAAGTTGATGCCCAACAAGGGCTCCTTCCAGGAGGACCAAGCCGCGGTTGAAAAGTTTGCCCTTGCTGCCTTCACTCAGCCTCCATCTGTGAGTGGTGTGTGCCACAACTGTGGTGACTCCGGACATTACATCAGATTTTGTCCAAAACTCCTGCGAAGTCAGTCTAGTGATCGCGGACGGGGACGTGGAGGACGTCGTGGTGGTAGAGGAGGATATGCTTGTAGAAGGGGAGATTATTTTGGAGGACATAAAGCACATCTGGCGGAGGAAGGGGAAGAAAATTAACTGGAAGAAATAACCCCGTTTGAGCGGGAGTTCCTTGCGAAGTTGCGAGGCACAAAGCTGGGTTCGGCCGACAGTCATGTCACTCCTTGGGCGTCTTCCACCTCGGGGGATCACATCACTTGCTTCGCCCGACCCATCATAGGTATACCTGCACGTGCTCTTGCATCTGTCCATCAGCCAGGTTGGATTATGGACTCTGGGACATCTCGCCATGTCACGGGGTCCCGTGGTGAGTTTCTGGACTATACTCACCTACCGTTGTCGGAGAGTATTTAGATTGCTGATGGTACCTCCAGACCTGTAATGGGTAAAGGCACTGTCGTATGCACCCCTTCCCTTACTCTCAACAATGTCTTACATGCTCATTCTTTTCCTGTCAATCTTATATCTATTAGTGCCATTATCCTTGATCTAAACTGTATTGTTTCCTTTGACATTCCTAAGGTAACTTTTCAGGAAAAGGGAACAGGACGGCGACTAGGGACTAGCACATGGCATAAGGGACTATGGTACTTGGATAGGACCGGACTGGATAAAGCATTGGCATCTCTAGTAGCAGACGCACAACCGGACGCTTCACATAGCAGTGTAGAAGACGAATTGCTCCTCCATCACCAGCGTGTCAGGCATTCTTCTTTTAAAGTTATTAGTCGAATGTATCCGTCCTTATATCAAAGGGCTAATAAAGAGAAGTTATTTTGTAATGCTTGTGAGTTGGGAAAACATACCAGAAGCTCGTATGTGAGCTCCGGGAATAGAAGTTCAGCTGCATTTGATATGATACATTCGGATGTATGGAGCCCTTGTCCTAGAACCGGTATTAATGGTTTTTGATGGTTCGTCACTTTTATTGATTCTTATGCTCGCGTGACTTGGGTCTATCTTATGAAGAATAAAAGTGACACCTTTGAGGCATTTTGAGATTTTTATCGCCGGGTTGAAACACAATATGGCACTAAAATTAAGTACTTACGGTCTGACAATGGAACGGAGTATACTAATATGAAGGTTACTGAGTATTTATCCACTCATAGAATACTACACCAAACTTCATGTGCCTATACACCGGCACAAAATGGTGTGGCCGAACGGAAGAACAGACACCTGCTGGAGGTCGTACGGACGATGATGCTGGCTATGAATGTCCCAAAACACTTATGGGGACAAGCTGTCTTGACGGCCTCTTATCTCATCAACAAAATGCCATCTCAGGTATTGGACTGGAAGACACCGTTGGAAATGCTTACTGGTGTAACCACTTACACAGTTCCACCAAAAGTATTTGGGTGTGTGTATTTTGTCCAAGATAATAGGCAGTTGGTAAACTTGATCCTAGAGCGGTTAAATGTGTCTTTGTCGGGTACACGACAACTCAGAAGGGATATGCATGTTGGAGCCCGGTTGAGCAAAAATTGTTTGTAAGCATGGACATTACATTCCGAGAACTAGAATGATACTATGGTTCAGATGAAGGTTCAGCGTTTGGTGACACACCTAACACGGAGGGTGTTAGACGTGAGGGGGAGAGAATAAGTCCAAACGTGGTAGTCGGATCGGTCCCGTGTCCGGTCGTGGAGAACTGGACGAAAGGGGGAGATAGCAGTGACTCCGATGAAGAAGACGATACATATGTTATACTGGGGGAGAAGCCGTGCCCAGTGTCAGTGCCTACTATACCAAGTCCAGTGCCTACCATACCAAGTCCCTCGTCTACTCATGCCCCGGCTCTTGAAGATGTTGCCCCCGTACTGAATCACTCTGATTCCGATGCGGATCTCTCTGACTCTGATGGTATGTCCTCTCCACCACTTATTTCTCCTTTAAGGAGATCTTCTCGCATCAATGCGGGTAAGGCTCCTCGTTGTTATGATGATTATGAACATGACATTGCCAACTTCTTATCTTATTCTAACATTTCTCTAAATTATCGAGCCTTCATTGCATCGTTAGACTCTACTTCTTTGCCCAAGTATTGGCAGAAAGCAAAGAAAAATCCAAGATGGAAAGCTGTAATAATGGAAGAACTTGGGACACTAGAGAAAAATAAGACATGTGAGCTGGTTCCATTATCCAAAGGGATAAAAGCTGTGGGATGCAAATGGGTATACAGTAAAAGAGACGCCAGAAGAAAAAGTAGAGCGATACAAGACGAGGTTGGTTACAAAAGGATACACACAATCATATGGCATTGACTATGATGAGACGTTTGCCCCAGTAGCAAAAATGAGCACGGTAAGAAATCTGGTCTCCATTGCAGCAAACTATGGGTGGAAGCTATACCAGTTATATGTGAAAAATGCCTTTCACCATGGGGACCTGCAAGAAGAAGTATATATGGAACCCCCGCTAGGGTGCTATGCGACAGAATCAGACGGAGGGACGTCGCATGGTAAAGTGTGTAAACTAAAGAAGTCACTATACGGACTCAAGCAATCTTCTCGAGCCTTGTTTGATAGATTAAAAAAGGCTGTTACAGGCATAGGGTACCATCAAACAAATACAGATTATATAGTCTTTCTCCAACATACAAGAGGCCACATTACTATACTTGCTGTATATGTGGATGATATAATAATCACTGGTGATGATGAAGTCGAGATTACTAAGCTGAAGTCAAAACTCGCGAAGGAGTTTGAGGTGAAGGATTTAGGAGCGATGAGGTATTTTCTGGGTATCGAGGTGTGTGACGACGAACAGGGAATTATTCTTTCATAGAGAAAATATACACTAGATCTGCTAAAGGAGACAGGAATGCAAAGCAGCAGTAACTCCACTTGACCAGAAGTGCAAGCTGGGAGCAGAAGCAGGAGAGCCTGTTGATCGTGAAAGGTATCAAAGACTTGTAGGAAGATTGATTTATCTGGGACACACTCGCCCGGATATCTCATTTGCGGTGAGTGTAATGAGCCACTACATGCATGATCTAAGAACGGGTCATATGGAAGTAGTATTTCAGATCTTGAGATATCTGAAAGGGACGTCGAGAAAAGAACTATGGTGCAAGAAGAATAGACACATAGAAGTTAAGGGATACTGCGATGCAGATTAGGCAAGCTGTATAGACAACAGAAGGTCTACCACGGGTTACTATATTTTTGTAGGAGGAAATCTAGTCTCATGGAGAAGCAAGAAACAACCAGTGGTAGCACGGTCGACAGTTGAAGCAGAATATAGGGCAATAGCTCTGGGAGTGTCAGAGTTGCTATGGGTAAGAGCACTGCTGACAGAGTTGAAGCTGGACAAGGGAGCACCATTACATCTTCTGAGGGATAGTCAAGCTACAATAAGTATAGCTAACAATCCAGTTCAGCACGATAGAACGAAGCACATCGAGATCGATCGATTCTTCATCAAAAAGAAGCTGGAACAAGAGATACTGAAGATTGACCATTTCGCTCAGAAGAACAAGTTGCAGACTGTCTGACTAAGGGTCTTAGTTCATTGAGTCTGTCAAAGCTATGTAACAAGATAGGGATGATTAATATCTATCGCCCATCTTGAGGGGGAGTATTGAGAACTAATAAGGGACTATGGTCCCACATCGGAAGTTGTATTGTGAAGAGGAGGTGAACTCTCTATAAGTAGTGGCAGGAGCCCATCAATAAAATCATCTGATAAATTCCACTCATTTCAACTCTTTCTCTTTCAAGAAGAAGACATCAGACCAGAGAACTCCTGACTGAACACGTGCCAACCAATTGTCATTTTTTGTTGCACCCTGTCACTCACTTAGCACATTTTCAAAGTCCTAAGACAATTTTTGTTTAATTGTCATTTTCTTTTCTCTTAAATTCTGTATTTTTTTTTACCTTCAGGTGAAAAAAAATGACATCCGAACATGTGCCAATCCAACCTATTTCTGTTAAACTCGAGGGTAGTAATTATAGTCATTGGTCATTTCTTATGAGAAGTTTTTTAAAAGGAAGATGTCTATGGAAATATGTTAATGGTGATGAACTATGTCCTACGGAAAAAAATGCTAAGTTTGTTGATTGGGAAATCAACAACAACAAAATTCTTACATGGATTGCAAATTTCGTTGCACCTTCAATTAGTATGCAACTTGCTCGATTTGAAAATGCAAAAGATGCTTGGGATTTTTTAGCACATAGGTATATTCATACCAATTTTGCTAAAAAATATAAGTTGGAAAAAATATACGTTCTTTAAAACAACAAAAGCAACAATCTGTCTCGAATTTTTATTCTAAAATGTCTATTATTTGGGATCAATTAGCCCTTATGGAACCCAAATGGACATCTGATGTTGCTATTTGGTTCAAATTTCCTGAAGAAACAAGATTAGTTCAGTTCTTGATGGCTCTTCGTGATGAATTTGAAACTATTAGAGCATCTATTATTCATCGAACACCACTTCCTACGGTAGATGCTGTATTATCTGAATTAATCTCTGAGGAGACTCGTAAAAGTCTTATGCCACATATAGACCCTTCGGTCTTTGTTGCCTCAACTCGGCCTACTGCTAATTTTCGGAAGGTGAATTCTATATATCCTCCTCGTGACTTATCCAATGTTCAATGTTATTACTGTAAAGAATTCGGACACATGGTCAAGAATTGCACTTCTCCGTCATCAAGAAACATGCGAGACAGAAATAAAGTCACCACGTCCGGTACCCTTATTGCAGCTTCTGCAACATTGCCATCCTCCACCTCAGTACTCTGACTACTGCAGATATTCAAGATATGATCAAACAGGCTCTTTCTATTGGTAACCAATCTATTGCTGCCTCTGCATTTTTAGGTACTTACTCCACTAGTTGGTTTCTTGACTTGGTGCGTCAAATCATATGACTTTTAATCCAAAATGTTTTAAAAATTTAACTCCTATTCTTCATCTCCTACTATTTATACTGCTGATGGTTCTATTGTTACAGCAAGTCATATCGGTTCTGTTAAAACATCTAATGACCTGATTGTTTCAGATGTTTTGCTTATGCCTAAACTGTCAATGAATCTTCTATCCGTCGGACAATTATGTGATCAAGGATTTAATATTAACTTTTCTTCATTTGGTTGTGCCATTCAGGATCGTTCGACGGAGAAGCAAGTTGGGACATGCCATAGAGTTGGTGGGCTTTTTGTTGTAGACAAACTTACTATCCCATCCACAATTGGTACCTCAATTGTTGCTCCAACAACTTTTTCATCTACTTTATCTCCTTTTATGTTTTGGCATTCTAAATTAGGCCATGTTTCTTTTTCTCGACTTTGATATATGATGAATAAATGATTGTTGGGCTCTGTCCATCTAGATAAAGAACCTTATTGTGATGCTTGTAAACTAGCAAAACAAACTGCACTTCCTTTTAATAATATATAGCATAATCTCTTCTGCATCACCTTTTGATATTGTGCATTCTGATATTTGGGGCAAAGCTCACATTAAATCTATGGGAGGTGCTCTATATTATGTACTCTTTGTTGATGATTATACTCGCTATACATGGACATACTTATTACATTCTCGTTCTGATTTTTTTAAAGTTTATCTTGAGTTTTGCACAATGATTAAAACACAATTTTCAAAAACTATTAAAAATTTTAGATCGGACTCTGGAGGGGAATATATATCCAAACTGTTCCTTGATTTTTTAAAAACTCAAGGTACTCTTCCCCAATTATCATGTACTGAAATACCTGAACACAATGGTAATACCTGAACACAATGGTGTTTCAGAACGCAAACACCGGCATATTGTGGAAATGGCGAGAACTTTACTTCTCTCATCCTCCATTAACCTCGCATCTTTTGGGGAGAATCCGTTCACACTTCAACTTATATCATAAATCGCATCCCTTCACTGGTCACTGGCGGGATTTCTCCCTTTGAACGACTTTATCAAACCCCTCCTGATTACTCTAAACTTCGTGTCTTTGGTTCAACATGTTTTGTCCTTCTTCCCAAAAGAGAACGAGATAAACTCAGCAAGAAAACATCCATGTGTGTCTTCTTATAGGTTATGGTATTCAATAAAAAGGCTATCGTTGTTATCATCCCTTTTCTCGGAAACTTTATATCTCTCGGCATGTTACCTTTTGGGAAAAGATACCCTTCTATTCACTCCCAAAAAATTGGATAGAGGTCTCTGATTCTTTTCAATTTTCTGACCCTTTTATTGATTCATCATTTGATGATTCTGAACAAGTAATATCACCTCAAGTAGAACTTGTCACACCACCACCTTCTGATCCTCCTGTACATGTTTCCAATATTACATTTCCAGAAAATAATCCCACCCTTGGTGAACCAAATACCCCAGAAACTCCTCTAGAGCCGCAAATTTTAAATCGGCCTATTCGTGATAAACACCAACCTGTTCATTTCAAAGATTATCATTGTTACATATCTGCTCTTTTATCCCTTCATGAACCAACAACTTACCGTGAAGCCTCTTCTGACCCTCTTTAGCAACAAGCCATGAAAGAAGAAATGACTGCTCTACAAGATACTCACACATGAGATCTTGTAGATCTTCCTCCTAGTAAATCTCTTGTACGGTGTAAATGGATTTACAAGATAAAAACAAAATTTGATGGTTCTGTTGATCGGTACAAGGCCCGTTTAGTTGCAAAAGGTTTTACCCAAGAATACGGTATTGATTATGAGGAAACGTTTGTCCCAGTTGCTCGTATGACTACTATACGAACTTTGATTGCAGTTGCTTCTGTTCGTCCATGGAAATTGCATCAAATGGATGTTAAAAATGCCTTTCTCCATGGGGATCTTCAAGAGAAAGTTTATATGAAACCACCACCTGGTCTCCCACACTCTCCTCGTCAGGTTTGTAAACTTCGTCGAGCTCTATACGGTCTTAAGCAAGCTCCTCGGGCTTGGTTTGAAAAATTTTGCACTGCAATTACTGATTATGGGTTCACCCAGAGTACACACGATTCTGCTATGTTCTTTCGCTCATCTAACAAAGGTATTATTATTCTTGTCATATACGTAGATGATATGGTCATTACTGGTAATGATGTACAAGGCATTCATGCTTTAAAGTTACACTTAAGCACCTGTTTTGAGATGAAAGATCTCGGTACTCTTCGTTACTTTCTTGGAATAGAGGTTGATCACACTTATAGTGGTTATTTTCTTTCCCAAGTAAAGTATGCATCTGAAATACTTCTTCGAGCAGGTTTAACTGATACTAAGGCTACATATGCTCCTCTTGAATTGAATGTCAAACTCCATGCATCTGACGGCACCTTACTCTCTGATCCTACTATGTATAGACAGGTTGTAGGCAGTCTTAATTATCTTACTATAACTAGACCTGATATCAGTCATGCGGTTCATATTGTAAGTCAATTCATGTCTTTACATCGCTCTGTTCATTATGCAGCTGTTCTTCGAATCTTGCGCTACTTGAAGGGAACTTTATATCAAGGACTACATTTGTCTTCTACATCCGCGCTTACTCTTCATGCTTATTCTGATTTCGATTGGGCAGGAGATGTCACAGATCGTCGCTTTCCCACTGGCTTCTGTATATATTTTTGACGATTCTCTCATTTCTTGAAAAAGTAAAAAGCAAACGATAGTTGCCCACTCAAGTGCTGAAGCTGAATACAAAGCTCTTGCTCACACTACGTCTGAGATTATATGGTTACATTGGCTTCTTCATGACATGGGCGTTGAACATTCAACGTCTACTCCGCTTTTTTGTGACAGTAAGAGTGCTATTCAAATAGCTCATAATGATGTCTTCCATGAGCGCACCAAACATATCGAAGTTGATTGTTATTTTGTTCGGACTCATTTTATAAAAAGAACAATCCACCTTTCCTACATTACTTCAGAAGCTCAAGTTGCAGATTTTTTTTTACAAAGATACACCCCTTAGCTCGGTTTAAGTTTCTCGTATCCAAACTCAATATGTTTTCTAAACCATCTCAAGTTTGAGGGGGATGTTAAGAGACAACTATTCATGACATATTTTCATTTCCTTCTTTAGGATATTACCATTGTATTTTCCTTCTATAGAATATTACCGTTGTACATTCTATATTTGATTTCTTTGTAATCTCTATAAATTGAGATTTTTCCTCCAATGAATAAAGATACAGAAAATTATTCCATTTCTCTATTTGTAACACCT
Organism: Iris pallida; assembly: GCA_029216955.1. Classification (NCBI taxonomy): domain Eukaryota; kingdom Viridiplantae; phylum Streptophyta; class Magnoliopsida; order Asparagales; family Iridaceae; genus Iris; species Iris pallida. Next base: position 6,338,325 of record JANAVB010002600.1, read on the forward strand.
ACAAAGAGATAAGTCGCTCAAAACTCTAAGTAGTATATGTGTAGTTGTGTACTAAGTAATATATTCAATGTAAGATTTTAAGTCTATATAATTATTTCAACCTGATTAACCCACTAGTTGGACCGGTTTAATCCAACCCAGTGTCCTGATCGGATCTCCAATTTTTAAAACATTCCTTCTATGTGATTTTCTTGGACCAAATCCTGAATTGGTAGTCCATGTCTGACTGTTGAGTGTAACTATATCTATTATCTACTGGTAAAAAGTAATATATTATCTAACTGGTAATAAAAATTATAGGTCAAAGTACTCTTCTTGCAAAGATGATTTTAAATGGAAGAGTTTGGTAAGATAGCACTAGAAATTTTTGGAAAGAAAGGAGGAGCTGAAATCAACTTTAATTGTTTGCAAGGATGCCTACATTTGACTATTTCTATTGACGAGATGTATATAGATAAGGGTTTATGGAACTTATGCAACTTGGCTTTGTATAACGATAGAAGCCTCCTTCCGCTACCGACTTTTAACGTCTAAGAACTGCATGATTTGAGCCCATGTATCTAGACAATGAAGTCTATACAGTCACCAATATTTTGTTGAATTGTATCTAATTTCCGGTTGAGCACATAAAGAGAATAACAATTGTGTTGATAATTTAGTCCCATATCGGATAGGAGATGAGACCATAAGGTATAGATAATTGAAATTGCTTGAGATCTTTCATGAGAATTCTTTTTTAAGGCATATGGACCCAATTCAATATCGTAACTGATGGACTAACTCCGGTTCGGATCACACCGCGTTTCCAACATTTGGTATCAGAGCTCATGGTTATAGGGCTGGTTTGGACGTCTCTAATTGGTTCGAGACAGATACGTGCTGAACGTTCATGTGTATGATTCATTTTGGTAGGAGGTGAGATCAAGACATATGGGCCCAATTCAATATCGTATCTCATGGACCAAAGGTTTTAATTTGATGTACTCCTCGGCTAAACCCAATTCAATATCGCACCTCATGAACCAAAGGTTTTAATTTTATGAACTTCTCGGTATTCATAGTTTAGATCCAAGATCTTACACTTTAGCTTGAGAGCTTTACATGACTATTTCTGACATTCTAAGTGCCATGTACAAATATTAAAAAATAATATTTTTTTAACCACTCTAAAAATATATTTTTATTTTAAAGGACATGTTACGTGTGTAATCGCACAACTTAAACTTAAACATGCTAAAAAACGTCTATTAAGCCTTAGATTTGACTTGTTCTTGTTAGCGTTCAATTTGTGAAATGAATGCAGTAGACTGTTTGATCACTTTATTTGAAGCTTGACAGAATATTTATGCACTGTAGTCATAGATGTAAGAGAAGGATAAAAAAAAAATCCCTAGAGGAACTAGAGTTCTTAATTTTAAAATTCGACCATAAATTTTTTTAGATTATATGTGTCTTATTTTTTGATTTTTTTAAAGGAATTAAATTTTAAAAAAAGTACACTTTTCATGTTAATGTTAGTAAAATTTACATGTCACGTTCATTAAGGGCCAGCCCTGGCCCAGGGCGGCCAGGGCGATCGCCCAGGGCCCCACGAAATATGGGGGCCCAAAAAATAATTTAAACATATATATATTAATATATTATGTACCTAAACTAGAACTAATATGTAACATGATTCTCTTTTAACACAAAACAATTGTGGCGTAGTGGTTGTTATGTTTAAATTGCTCACTAGAGGTCCTAGATTCAATTCTTGATTGTAACATTTTCTTAGTTTGCTTTTATTTTAGTTTTTTATTTTTTTTATGGACACCATTTTATGGGCCCTATTTTTAAAAATTGACCAGGCCCCCCATGGGCCGGCCCTGCGTTCATAATGAGCATTCTTATTTTTAGTTCTTATTTGAGTTTATGTAGTCGAACTCATGAAGTATGGAGGGAGATATAACTGAAGACATTTTGGAACCAGGTAGCTGCAGAGGAGAGATTACTTGTACGGCACTGGATTGCGTTTTGATTTTCCTCTCGTTTATGAATACTACTCTTCCAAAAAAAAAGGTCGCTTTAGAAGCGGATTTCTCACCGAGAATGGAAGAGGCTTAAGAAGAGAGCTACAGAACTTGTTGAAAATGGAAGCAGAAAATTTGCTACAGGATACTGTAGTATGAAGAAATTACACTGGAGGTAACAACTTTGCTGAAATTCCAACTAAAGAAACTTTCCGCCAGACTGACTGGCGGAAATTGGACGAGCCCAATTTCCGCCAGTCCGTCTGTCGGAAATCGAGCACTTTGTCACTTGCCGCAGCAGCCAGCAGCTTTGGGGACGTTGGGGTTCGAGTTGGTCGTCGAGTTGGGAAGAGAGTTTTGTTTTATACGTTTGAATGGGGACTTTGGAGTTCGGTTTTGTCATTGAGTTGGGAGAAGAGTTTTGTTTTATACGTATGAATGGTGTTGGTGGGAAGAGTTTGAGGTGGTTGGTTTATTGAAAGATGAGAAAGTAAGAAAGTATTGGGCAGTGCAGTGGGATGGATGGTAGTGTGGAATGGAATCAAATGAGAGGGAGAGTAATGTTATAAAGAGGAGTTATTCCGGGAAGGAAGAGGAAGGCAAGGGAAGAGAAGTAGAACAGAAAGAAAGGGAAGCAAAGAGAAGCGAAGCGAAGAAGAAGAAGAGAAACAGAAGAGAATCAGAAGAGAGGTAAGAATATGGTGATTCTAATATATTTATTTTGTTTGTGTTTATTTTCTTAGAATTTTGTATTAATAACAGATGGATCGTCAAAATGACGGACTTATTCCGGGAGGACCTACCACAGATGAGATTATCCAGCAACGTCTGACCCATATCTCAAGATTAGTATTGTCTGGGAAAGTATACTAAATTTTAGATAATAATGTTTGTTATTTTGTAGTAATAATGTTCATTTTGTAGTAACTAATTTTTTTTACATAGTTATATGATTATCCTGGCGATATACGAATGCGAGAGCATGAAACATGGCGTTATGAACACAACGTTGGATGTTGGAATTTAACTAGCGAACAAGAGGCTATGTTGGTCATATTCGGATTTAAATACATTGACGAGATAAAAATTTTACGTCATGATAGAGATTTAATTTTCAGCCTAGTGGAACGTTGGTGGCCTGCCCGAAATACATTTCAGCTACCAGTTGGTGAAATGACTATTACTTTAGCTGATGTAGCAAATATTGTAGGATTACCTATTACGGGTGAACCTATAATATTTGATGAGTCATTTTCAGCCGATACTGCAAATGGAGTATCTAGGTGTGGAGCCACCAAGAAGAAAAGGAAAAAGCTTAGTCACATTTTCCTGGCTCCGTCGTAATTTTATGCATCTAGATCGTATTGACGATGACGAAGAGGTATCTGTTGATGAAAATCGGGTATGCATAATATTAATACTTATGTCTTATCGTTTATAAGGGTAGTTTAACACCTATTAATTTTTTGCAACTTTTTCATTATGTGTTTAGGTCATTTCTTGCACAAGGGCCTATTTACTCGGCTTAATAAGTGCGGTTGTCTTTCCCGACTCATCGGATATGGTGAACTTACGTTATCTACCATTCTTGGAAGATTTGACCGCACCTACATGTCACGCATGGGGAGCATCAATGTTGGCATATCTATACGCCTCCATGTCAGATTTCGTACGCGTGCTATCAGATGATAAAGTTATGAAAAATTTAAATGGATGCATGACTTTAATACAGGTATAAAAATTATTGTGCATTTTATATAAAGTTCTAATTTGTAGACTTGTATCAAGTTATTCTTTTGTTTAATAGGTATGGTCCTACGAACATTTTCATATCGGCAGACCAGTTACCGGTATTGATTCCAATGCTGGTAAATTTCCAGTAGCTTTACGATGGATTACAGATGTAGTAGATCCATCTCATTGTGTTCACTCGAGTGCCTCCCTATATCGGGGGCAATTTGATACCCTAAAACATACGGAGGTAGTAGATCCATCTCATATCCAATTCAATATTTTTTTATATTTTTAATGGTTATATTACTTATTCTTTTTTCGACATCAAATAGGTTACATGGTTACCTTACGTACATGAGCAGTATCAATATGCTCCAGAAATACAAAGAACAACTTATAACATGAGTCTCCATAGGTATTATGTAATATATCACGGAGACATCATGTTTCATCCTGCCGATCGTGTATTACGACAATTTGGGATGAAACAGATTATTCCAGATGATCCACCATGTTTAAATCATGGTAGAGCCAGTGCAGCTGTAAGAGCAAGAAAAATGATTCCTGGATGGAATTCTAGATTTGAGACACATGGAGTGGCACAACTATCTGAGCCAATGTTACAACCCGAAGATGGTTAGTTTTGATCTCTTATTTGATTAGAAATATTATAAAATTATCTCCTCATATTTCTTGAATTGGTACAGCATTTGGGAGTAATGCATATAGAACTTGGTGGGGAGCTCCTCGTGTAAGTAATAAATTATACTATTACGAGGAGCCTCGATTCCAACCACGAGCTCTAGATGATTCCAGTCTGCGTGATTTTTATCACAATATGATTGGCATGGTACGTATTGCTCTAATATAATCTTAGTGTTTATAGTACTTACTTATAGTTTGTCAAGTCTCATATTTCAGGCTCCATCTATTAAGCAAGCAATCGATAATCCAAATCCTGAAACATGGAGAGCAAAACTCAATGAAATTTAGAATTTTATACAAGCAGATCCTGCTCCCCCGAACCCTTCAATAAGTATCCCTGAGAATTATCCTATGGGCATTGTTGGCCAGCGACATGCACGTCCCCGAAGGGATAGACACAATGTCACGCAACCTCAGGAGCTCCCTGATAGTCCACCTCAACATGCTTACGAGGTCCCGCATCAACATGCTTACGAGGGCAGAGAAGGGACTTCTCAATGGACCGACGAGGGGACTTCTCAATGGTCCGGTCAAGGGACTTCTCAATGGACCGGACAAGGGACTTCTCAATGGGGTGACTAGGGTACTTCTCAATGGGGTGCTGGAGTAACAAAAATACTAATATACAGTGATGATACATTAATTTGAAGAACAAAGGACCATGCATGATCACTATTTAAATTTATACAATTAGAAGCAAAAATATGTACTAATATAAACTCATCAAAATCAATAGAAAAATTTTCAGTCATTAAATTACGTAAACTACTAAACGTAATATTTCTATCCACTATAAGAACTTCAGTTAAACCTCCTTCATAAGCTAACCCATTTAAGATGCCTCCAAGCGAGCATAGAAGTGTTATACTTTGATTCATGTTGGTCGATGAAAGAACAGAAATAAAATCTTCGACTCCTTCTGAAAGAAATTGAAAATGGAGAGAAAGATATGAGCCTTCTATTTCTTCTTCTACTTCTTCTGAACTCTGATAGCAATTGGAGATGGAGTGAAGGATACTGAAATATTTGAGATTGAAATTACCCACCCATTTATAAGATTTACATTATAGCCGTTGGAATAAAAATGATAGCAATCCAAAATTATAACCGTTGAAGTAGCCGTTGAATCACAAAATCATATACGTAACCATTCTTCACTGACTAGCTGTTACCATTCTTCACTGACTGGCTGACTGTTGGAGGGAAAGTGCTCGATTTCCGACAGACGGACTGGCGGAAATTGGGCTCGTCCAATTTCCGCCAGTCCATCTGGCGGAAAGTATCTTTACTTACAATTTCAGCAAAGTTGTTACCTCCAGTGTAATTTCTTCATACTACAGTATCCTGTAGCAAATTTTCCCAAATGGAAGCCTAATGGAAGAGACGACTAGATGATGCCAATCTAAGTTGAACGTGCTGGAGAGAGAGAGCATACCCCATCATGTGCAGGTCAGTCTACGAGGTTGGATTCTCCTATCCAAAGTTGTTTTTAGTTGTCCTTGACTCAAATATTGTCAGAACCGACCGACAGTTGGACCGGATCAGACTTGTTTTTGCCAAAAAATAGTCCTATTTGACTTGATATGATTTTTTTTAAAAGAATTGTCAATTTTTTTCATCGGTTCGTTGAACTGGCCGAACTGGTTCAAAATTGAATCGACCATTTTTTTTTTAAACTCGACACGTTTTCTAGCGTGAGATTTGGACCATTTTATTCTTGGTTTAGTTTTGGGAGACCATATAGTTGTAAAATTAAATCCAACCAAGCATGCTAAGAACCAAACCAAACCAAACTAAACCAAGAATTAAATGTGGATATATTATCTAGTTGAACCAAAACAAATCAAGTTTATTTGAATTACGGTTGAACCTGGTGGACCTTGGTCTGACCTATATACAAAAAAAAGGGTTCAATAACTGGTCGGATTTTTAAAACATTGTATTGACCCTATTGTGATTCCGTCCTGGAGGGTTACCTAAGCAGAGAGGGGATGCCCAAGCCGAAAGTCTTGTCCGATTTACTTGATCCGGCCTGATCATGTGCAAGTTGCTTCTATATTACACGTTCTTCCTATCAAGCAAAACCTCATGTGTACCTAATTATAAAAAAGGGTTTCTAGTAGAAACAAACTCCCATCCTTCTGAAACAATGTCCATCCTAAGAGTTTATCTCATATTTCTCGTGTCCTCTCTTGCTCTGCAGCTCGTATCATCCCAGATATGCAACAAGGATGACAGCGCTACCCTTCTCAAGCTCAAGAGAGCTTTCAACAACCCGCCCAACCTCGACAGCTGGTCTGCTTCCACAAGCTGCTGCTGGTTCTGGCAAGGAGTCAGTTGCGACGACAATGGCCGAGTAACGTGGGCCGCCATCTCCGCCTCCAACATCTCCGGGCCCATTCCGCCGGAGATCGGCAACCTGCCCGAACTACGGCGGCTCGAGATCGAGGTGAACCCGAACCTGACTGGCCCTATCCCCGTCTCCATAACAAAGTTGCAACACCTTGAGCGTCTCATTCTTGCTGGGAACTCAATCTCGGGTACAATACCAGAATTCCTCTGCAGCATGACTAGTCTCAACTACATCGACCTCAGATCGAACAAACTCTACGGGCAAATTCCCCGTTGCCTCCGAGGCAGCATCTACTACATCGACTTCTCCTCGAACCGGCTTTCCGGGCACATACCGGCCTCGCTCATGAACGGCTACGGCGGCAACGACACGTTCCTCAGCCTGGCCAATAACCGGCTGACCGGCCGGATTCCCCGGTCCTTTGACAACATCAACTTCTACAACATCAACCTGTCGGGAAACCGCCTCGGAGGGGACGCTTCGGTCCTACTGGGCGAGGCCAAGTTCTCAACGCAGATCGACGTGTCTAGCAACCGCCTCTCGTTCGACCTGTCGAACGTGACGTACCCCGAGTTCTTGAACGAGCTCGTCATCAGCCACAACAGGATAAGGGGGAGCATCAACACGCAGATCTCAGAGCTGCAGGGCCTCGGGGTTCTCGACATGAGCTACAACAGGCTGTGCGGGCCGATACCTAGCGGATTGTGGATGAGGCCGTACCCCAGCTCCACCTTCGAACACAACAAGTGTCTCTGTGGAACTCCTCTTCCGCCTTGCACTTAAAAATTCGATCAGGCTATGATCTGTTGCAAAAATAATGTTCGACGAAATCAACCTCGGCCATGTCTTGTTGTTATGAATAAGAGGGACGTAGGGATCCCCATCGCGTCAAGATGTCAGTAACAATTCTCCAATCTATCAATATCAAGTGTTATTTTATGTTGAACATGTTCATCATGAAGTCATTGATACATAGGGTCGGGTAGGCCTAGGGTAAGCCCTAGGGTAAGCCAGACAAGCTATCGGACTTGGACAACTTTCCTGATTAGAGCAACCCCTCATGCCCCTAAGCCTCCGGTTCTCCCGGCCAATAGAGCATTTACGGTTCACCCCAGCTCCTTGTTGTCAGTTGAACTGGCAATCTTCCATGTTCATATTTTGAGTGAATACTAGAAAGGTCTCGAGTAGCTCAAGAGTCCGGAAAGTAACTCGAAATCCGGGCTCCACACCACCGTCAGAACGGGAGACTTTGACGCCAATGCAAACCTCACTCGCCGTCAATTCTAGAGACAAATACTCCCGAAGACGTATCCTCTCGTTTTGGATTCAAGGACAAGGGGCAACCAAAATTAGTTCCGACTAGGACAACCCAACCCCTTGGGCCGGCCATACATGATACATGCATGTACAATGTGTTCAGCAAGCCATTGAATCACTGATACATGTAAATTTGAAGGGATAGGCATTGTCTTCGGATCAAACAGTTCACCTGGATTCCTCGATCATCGACGTTTATGTCAGATTCGTTCGACTTGGGCAAACCACAGTTGCCTAGCTCTGGCCAACTAGCTCTCTGCAACAAACTGTCGAAGGTCTCGTTTCACCATTCCCAGTTTCCCGCGTCAGGTTGCCGATGACATGAATGATGAACCGCAACTGCCACTGCATTCCCTTCTTATGCGATAAAATTTGCCACAACTGTCAATTTTAGCTAGCTTTCTACGTATAAGGTGCTTTCCGAACCAATGTATGATAGTCGAGGATCCAAGATTATAATCCACTGGGGGCACAATCATAAGCGGGTTCGGAAACAACGCTCATGAATTTTTTTTGGGTATAATATATTGTTGGTGTTTTTGCCTTTGGACTAGAAAAGATAGTCCCACATCGGCTACACCAAATGATGAGTATCTCAATATAATGCATTGCTTGTGTTGAGGTGTGCACATGAGGTGTAGTGGGACACAAGTTTGTGCCATGTGGAAGTATTTTCCTAGAAGGAAAAAGGATTAAATCCAACAAGGATGCAAGTTAACTTTTGTTGTGCGGACTCGGACTCGGACACGGACTCCAGGATGTCTCGTGCATGCATGGGAGTGTTCGGGGGGTAGGCGTGGACTGGCACACTTCTATGCTGATTGTGGGATGATCTAAAATATCAAACTCTATTTTTGAGTATTGGTATTTTAGTCCCACATCGGATAGGAGAAGAGGTGAAGTCTCAACTCCACTCTATAAATAGAGCCCCTTGACCTCCTTTGAAAGATGCACCAAGAAGAGAGTGAAGGGAGTCTGTAAAGTCCAGGAAGCCTGTTCAAGTCTCAAATATTGACTTACGAGCGTTCCAAAAGTTCTTCGTGAACTTGATGGTTCTTGGAAGCTGTTCGTGCTTGTGTGGGGTAAATAAAGCTTTGAGCAACGGTGGTTCATTCACCCCAGCATCTCATTCTCGCCTGTCATCGCTGCTGTTGTCTTTTACAGTAACTTCTTTTTAGAAGCTCTACTGCCGATAGTTGCTTGCACAAAGTCTCTTTAGATTTTTTTGTGTATTACGTAGAATCTTTTTAGATCCTCGTAATTCAGAATCCTCCAGGATTTCTATTGCACATCTTCTTTAAGGTGTTGCATTTGAAACGTTGTTTGTACAATTGTTTCAGTTTCAGAATTTTCTATCGAAAATTGTGCCTCGACACTAACAATCTCAAAGCTTTAATGAAAAGATGGATAACTCTCGTGCTTCGCTCATCGATACCGGCTTTAACAAGTTGGAGAAATTTGATGGCGAACACTTCCAGATATGGAGACGAAAGCTCACTTTAAATCTTCAACTCGTGAATGTTGATCTCGTGCTGTCTAAAGGAGAACCGATCGTTCCTACCACTAGATCTGCTGCGTTTGTGGCCGCTGCTACGACCAAGCAAGCGAAGTGGAAGAGAGAAAACAGTATATGTAAACTACTGATACTCAATTCCATGGAAGACTCTCTGGCAGAGTCCTACTCAAAGAAGACTTCTGCCAAAGAGATATGGGACTCCTTGGGAAAGCTCTATGAAGATGACGAGAACCGGTCCAAGATCTTCATGGTAGAAAAATACCATAAGTGGACCTTCGAAGACGAGAAGTCGATGCTGCCCCAAGTGAAGGAGTTTCTGAAGTTGCGTCAGAAACTAGAAGACGAGAATATGCCCCTCGTCGACAAGTTTGTCGTTGGAGGGATCGTCGCAAAACTTCCTACAGAATGGAGCAACTTCTATGCAAGGATGCATCAAAAGAAGATGTAAATTAGCTTGGAAGATTTCTTGCAAGAGATCCATGTTGAGGACGAGATGCGCTCTCAACAGAAGATGGATACTCTGTCCAAACAACTGGCGAAGGCAAATCTGGTCCAAACCAGAGAGTACCAGGGGAAGCAGGCTGCTTCTCATCGCAAAAAGAAGGACTTCACGAATCTGAAAGTGAAGGGTCCTGCTTTCAAGCAGTAGAAGTCCAAGTCCCATATGACTTGCTTCAATTGTGGCAAGAAGGGCCACTACAAATCCGAATGCAAGTCCAAGCCCAAAGAACAAGGTGAGCCTAATAAGGTTTCTATGGTTACTAATCTAGTTGCCATGATAGCACAGGTTGCAACTGTGAGGGCTGACTTGGACTGGTGGATAGACACTGGTGCGACCTGCCATGTCTGTTCAGACAAGGACTGGTTCGTCTCTTATGAGCAAACTTCAGAGAAGGTCATAATGGCAAACCAGGCACAAGCTGAAGTACTAGGGATCGGGACGATGGAGCTGAAACTCACATCGGGGAACACTCTGACGCTTCAAGGTGTGAAGCATATTCCAGTAATTACTAAGAACCTAATCTCTGGAAGTCTGCTCTGCAACGCAGGCTTGAGGATGGACATCAATGCTAGCCAGTTGGTGATGTCCAAGAAGGGTACATTCTTCGGGAAAGCTTTCCAAACAAAAGGAATGTACAAGATTCAGCTTGTTGTAACCCAGCATGATAATATAAATGCAATCACTTTTCTGATTATTCTCTTGAGTTGTGGCATAATAGGCTATGACATGTTCATTATAAAAGGATTAACAGAATGTCTAGTCTAGGACTTATCTCCAAGTGTGGGAGTAAGGTAGAGAAATGCGAAGTATGTGCTCAGACGAAGATCACAAGGAAACCCTTTCACAGGGTCCATCGAAGCACAGATCTTCTGGAGTTGGTTCACTTAGATATCTGTGACTTCAAACAATTCTCTACAAAGGCCGAGATGAAGTATTTCATTACTTTCATCGATGACTTCTCAAAGTACGCTTTCGTCTACTTGCTCAAGTCTAAAGACAAAGCATTCGAGAAGTTCAAGGAGTTCAGGGCCGAGGCTGAGCGACAAACTGAACAACAACTCAAGAGGTTAAGGAGTGATCGAGGCGGAGAGTATCGGTCTCATGAATTCTTATCATTCTGCAAAGAACATGGAATCATCAATGAGACGACGGCTCCGTACTCTCCTCAATCCAACGGAGTAGCAGAAAGGAAGAACAGAACGTTGACAGAGATGATGAATTCCATGCTGTTGACTGCAGGTCTTCCAAAGTGCTACTGGGGAGAAGCTGCACTAACGGCAACGTTCATTCTGAACAGAGTGCCATATGCAACTTTCGACATAACTCCTCATGAACTCTGGTTCAAAGTCAGACCTAACTTGAATGTCATTCGAGTGTGGGGGTGTCTGGCTTATGTGAAGCTCCCGGATCTGAAGATTCAGAAGCTGGGGACAAGGACTACGAAGGCGATCTTCTTGGGGTATGCCGTGAAGAGTGATGCTCGGAGATTCCTTGATATCGAGTCAAACCATATCATCGAATCTTGCGATGCTGAATACTTTGAAGACAAGTTTGCAAAACACAAGAATGTTGTTCTCGCGGATCTTCCGGAGAATGATGAGGGTACAAAGCAGACAGAAGTCTTTAATGAACAAGTAGTCCTAGATGAAGCTGTCATCAAGGAGACACCAGCTGAACCAAAACTCGCTGAGCCGTCATCTAAGCGAACGAGGAGGCCGAAAGACTTCGGAGATGACTTCGTCACCTATTATGTGGAAGCAGATCCGCTTATCTATGATGAGGCGATGAAGACCAGAGATGCTATATTCTGGAAGGAGGCGATAGACAACGAGATTGACTCAATCACCTCCAATAACACATGGGTATTGGTTGACCTGCCAGAAGGAGCAAGACCCATCGGATGCAAATGGATCTTCAAGAAGAAGATAAAAGCAGATGAAACCATTGACAAGTTCAAGGCCAGGTTAGTGGCCAAGGGGTTTGCTCAGAAGCAGGGGATATAGCTCGGATGACAGCCATCAGATTGTTAATTGCTCTAACAGCAATACACAAGCTGGTGATACATCAGATGGATGTGAAAACATCATTTCTTAATGGCGAGCTGACCAAAGAGATCTACATGCAACAACCAGAAGGTTTTGTCGTCAGAGGTCTGGAAGACAAATTCTGCAAGTTGATAAAGTCTCTGTATGGTTTGAAACAAGCTCCCAAAATGTGGCATAAGAAGTTTGACTAGGTGATAAGGTCAAATGGCTATAGGGTCAGTGAAACAAACAAGTGTGTCTATACGAAGTTTGCTGACGGAAGAGGAGTAATCGTTTGTCTTTACGTGGACGACATGCTAATCCTAGGTACGGATTTAAGCTGCGTCACGGAGACAAAGAAATTCCTCTTGACCAAGTTCAGTATGAAGGACTTGGGGGTTGTCGACGTAATCTTGGGGCTCAAGATCATCCGGACAGGCACTGGAATAGCGCTGTCACAATCTCATTATATTTAGAAAATGCTCACTCGCTACGGGTATCAAGATCTTCCTATAATTGATACACCGTACCGGAGTGATCAGAAGCTGGAGCCAAATTCGAGGGAAAGCGTCAGGCAGTTGGAGTACGCTAGCGTCATCGGAAGCTTGATGTACGCTACTACTGCCACAAGGCCTGACATAGCTTTTGTCGTAGGAAGGCTGAGTCGGTTCACTAGCAATCCAGGCGTTGAGCACTGGAAAGCTGTGAAGCGTGTTATGAGATATCTCAAAAAAACTCAGACATATGCACTTTTCTACAGCAGAGATCCGTCAGTAGTGGAAGGCTTCAGTGATGCTAGCTGGTGTTCAGATATGGAGAGCGAGTATTCCACAGGTGGATTCGTATTCGCCATGGGCGGAGCTGCTATATCGTGGAAGTCGAAGAAGCAGACTATGTTATCTCGCTCCTCCATAGAATCTGAATTCTTTGCATTGGTTGCTACTGCAGATAAAGCAGAGTGGCTTCGGGAGCTCATGTATGATCTTCCGGTGGTTGGGGCTCAGATACCGATAATACCGATATACTGTGACAATCAGGCGGCAGCAGCAGTGGCATCAAATGAACTCTTCAACGGGAAGAAGAGAACGGTACGATTGAAGCACAGAGCAGAACACGATCTTATCAAGAGAGGTATTATTGTAGTGATTGATGTTCGGAGTCAGGAGAACCTGGCAGATCCGTTCACCAAGGGCCTCAAGCGCCAGCTGGTCGATGACACAGCTTGTAAAATGGGATTGAAGGCATTCTGATAGTGTGTCATTGTAATCCTACCATAAAGTTTTATGCTATTAGTTCAAAGAAAAATCTACTAGGCATCTAACTTTTGGTTCAAAGGAGGATCACTGACTGGAAAACTATCAGGTAATAGTGGGTACTTGTTCTCTGGAACATGGAAGGGATACGGACCCATAACCACCGTTGTCTACTATGTATTTTCTGCAGAAAAAACAGATCCTGTGGAAGGTTGGCTTAAACGCCTTAATGAGTTCTCAAACAGAGTGAATGCCTGGTGTGCTTTACAGGAAGCACGGTAGAGCAGCACTACAAGGAGTGAAACTCCATGCTACAGTGGGGTGACTCTACCATGAGGTTCCCAGGTAGGGGTAATGCCTCGGCTTTGCAAGCCAAGTCATAGCGGCGTAGCACCGCAAATAGGCAGGTAGCCTAATGCTGTATGACGTAATTAAAGAGTTGTAGACTGCACTACAAAGGGGAGGATGCCCCATGTTACAGTGGCACGACACCACGATGAGGTACCCAGGTAGGGGTAATGCCTCGGCATTGCAAGCTATGTCGTTGCGGCGTAACACCGCAAGGAAGCCTTAGGCTTCATGCTGGGTAGTTTGGCACTACAAAGAGGCTTGTGACCTCATGCTACAGTAGTATGACACTACGATGAGGTTCCCAGGTAGGGGTAATGCCTCGGCTTCAGGCCATGTCATAGCGGCGTAGCACCGCAAGGAAGCGCAAGGCTTCATGCCATATCTCTTTAATAAAGAACTCACCTATAGTGTATGGAAAGAGATATCAGGCCGTCTCTTGAGGGTAAACTTGTAGACGCCTAAAATTATACACTGAAACCAGGCTGGCACATGGCCTTCAATGTGCAGCCAGAAGCACAGTTGATGTCATTATGTGAGTAGGAAGAATTACAGTTATGGTGCAGAATTCAAGGCTTAGTCCATTCTTGTATCATGCTGTTATTTAACCTATGCGAGAAGATTCAAGTTGTAGCGACATCTCTCCTAATGCATGATGGACAGTCACTGTGGGGAACGCTCAACCCATATATTGAGATATGTGGGGGATTGTTGGTGTTTTTGCCTTTGGACTAGAAAAGATAGTCCCACATTGGCTACACCAAATGGTGAGTATCTCAATATAATGCATTGCTTGTGTTGAGGTGTGCACATGAGGTGTAGTGGGGCACAAGTTTGTGCCATATGGAAGTATTTTCCTAGAAGGAAAAAGGATTAAATCCAACAAGGATGCAAGTTAATTTTTGTTGTGCGGACTCGGACTCGGACACGGACTCCAGGATGTCTCGTACGTGCACGAGAGTGTTCGGGGGGTAGGCGTGGACTGGCACACTTCTATGCTGATTGTGGGATGATCTAAAATATTAAACTCTATTTTTGAGTATTGGTATTTTAGTCCCACATCGGATAGGAGAAGAGGTGAAGTCTCAACTCCATTCTATAAATAGAGCCCCTTGGCCTCCTTTGAAAGATGCACCAAGAAGAGAGTGAAGGGAGTCTGTAAAGTCCAGGAAGCCCGTTCAAGTCTCAAATATTGACTTACGAGCGTTCCAGAAGTTCTTCGTGAACTTGCTGGTTCCTGGAAGCTGTTCGTGCTCGTGTGGGGCGAATAAAGCTTTGAGCAACGGTGGTTCATTCACTCCAGCATCTCATTCTCGCCTGTCATCGCTGCTGTTGCCTTTTACAGTAACGTCTTTTTAGAAGCTCTACTGCCGATAGTTGCTTGCACAAAGTCTCTTTAGATTTTTTGTGTATTACGTAGAATCTTTTTAGATCCTCGTAATTCAGAATCCTCCAGGATTTCTGTTGCACATCTTCTTTAAGGTGTTGCATTTGAAACGTTGTTTGTACAATTGTTTCAGTTTCAGAATTTTCTATCGAAAATTGTGCCTCGGCACTAACATATATAATATTATATTAATTAGTACTATTTTTATACAATAAAGTATTACATCTCACAATTGTTCTCTGCGAATTTTCATATTTTGAAAGTGTTTAATTAGAACATCATTTGTAATACTACTAAACAACTCTTTTTTTTTTCTATGAAGCATATAAGACAATTATTTAAAGACTGATCACAAATTCGGTTTCGTAAATCCATCTTGACAAATGAGAAACATCTTTTCATACTTGCTTCAATGATAATTCCTTTGTGATCTTCAATGTACTTACCATCAATTGTAAATTAAAGACAAAATCAAATGACTTACTTTCTCTCTATAAAAAAAAAAAAATTCTGACTAGGGGCCTGGCCTCCAGTGGCTTGAATGTGGATCCGCCCATGTATGTATGTCATTCATTACATTTTTAGGGCATGGACATATGAAGTCCAAGCATCCATGGCTGGCGGCTCTAATCCAGGACTGTTCAAACCTATATATATATATATATATATATATATATATATATATATATATATATATATGAAAAAAATTCAATACATCCTATGGAAAAATTTGTATCGATACATCCCAAATCTGAACCATTGGATGTTCATCCAATGGTTCAAATTAAATAACTTTTCTTAGACTATTCATAGAGGTCAAAAGTCAAAATCAATATTAAATGATGTTCCCTACTCTATTATTCAATCTGAATCATTGGATCAACATCCAATGGTTCAGATTTTGGATGTATCGATACAAATTTTTCCATGGAATGTATTGTAGAAGGACCCTATATATATATATATATATATATATATATATATATATATATATATATATATATATATATATATATATATATATATATATATATATAGGTCCTTCTACAATGCATTCCATGGATTATAGAAGGACCCAAAATCTGAACCAATGGATGTTGATCCAATGTATATATATATATATTTTATATATATATATATATATATATATATATATATATATATATATATATATATATATATATTCCCTTTATGTATATATAACTTTTTATAGTATTTTAAATATTAGTGTTGCACAATTTGATAGAACAACTTTAATTTTCACTTACATAATTTATTTTACAAAAAATTTCAGTTTATTTTTTTAACAAAAGACGCCATTTTAATTTTTATCATGAACATCCAAAACCTAATGATAGGCCAAGTAAGCATCCTTGCATTCTGCGAAACAGCCCCTATTCTCATCACACTTTATATATTTTTTGTCACGAGCCCGTTTCTCAACTCCTTACTATATCCGTAGCTTTGATGCTCTATGGCCATTTGATTTATCTTGTTGAATTACTTTTGCATCAGATCGATCAGATCAAATACGTAAAGATAGATATATTATAGTTCAATAAACATCGTTGGATTAAACAACTATATAGTGTAGCTCAATGAACATCATCGGATTGTGATTACAAAGAATGCAAAAAAAAAATTGGATTGTTGAAAAATATAAAAAATATAGTCTTTTGTCTTCTAACAAAAAAATGAGAGTGTGGGAGATAGTATTTGGGAGAGTAGAAAGCACATTTTTTTTGTGTTCTCGCAAACAAATGAGAGAGAGGGAGAGAGAGTGATGAGTGAGGAAAGGAGAGGAGAAAATAAAAGTCAAAATATTTTTTATATAATTATCTTTATTGTAGGTATAGAGAAATAGAAACCAAGTTTTTTGGGTATGGATAAAAAGATTCAAATAATTATTATAAGGGTTCTAACCAAATAAAGTATTGGTTTAGGGGCTTTTTGATGAGTTGCAAAAGGCCTTAATAAGTCTTGATCTTGATTGATAATGTGAGAGGGTATACGGGGATATGATAATGGTTTTAATATAAAAGAAAAACACCGAGTAAATAAAAATATGTCGGACATAAATTCTAGAGTACTGTACACCCCCTTGTGGTTGCCACAATTTGAACTTAATACTTTGTGATATGGTGAAATCATTTCGTAAAGTACAATATTTTCAGTGTTACACCACATTTGTATACAATGTTTTTAACTACAAAGAGGTGATAGATTTTGAAAGACAACATACATAATTTAACTTTGAAATCATTATCGGCCACACGTTGGAAAAGTTGCATTGAACGTATGCAGGCAATTAAAACTCAAGCTTCGAATGTAAGAAAGCCTTTACTTCAATTAGGAGTCATTGAAACTAACCCCACAGTAAGAAGTTTGTCCAACACTTTAGCAAATACTAAGCTTGGAGATTTTGAGTTCTTCTTGGCCATGACTATTTGGCATAACATATTGTCAAATATAAATTATGTTAGCAAAGAGTTACAATGTTATGACATGCCACTTGATATTGTTATTGCTAACACACAGAAGCTACTTGTGTGGCTAGAAAAATGAAGATAATGAGTATGAGAAGACCATGACTACTGCTAAAAAATTCCTAGTACTATCCAATGTTTCGTAAAAAGAGACAACATAAACAGAAAAAAAAAACACTACCAAAATAAGCCAAATCAGCGACGCCATTAGTGAAAGCAAGAAATGTCGCCAATATTTTGCATATTAGCGACATTACAAAAAAAGTCGCAAGACGTCATTGTTTGCGATGTCCAGTGATATTTTGCGACTACCTTAATTTTATGAAAACAAGAAGTTGCGGAGTAGTTGGTAAACGGCGGTAAATTATTGAAAATAACAACATTTAGCGACTCAAGTCATAATATGTTGCAGTATATTATACAATAGCGACATTTAGCCAAGTCTCGGAGAAGTCGTTGACTATCACCAGACATCGCTAAAATCGTGACGTGGCAAACCCAAATTGTCATATTTAATGTCAATAAGCGTTGCCGATTACGTCGCTAAACGTTAAACTGCCAGTGACAATTAGCAACGAAATATTACGTCACTAATTAGCAACGCGTTGTCGGCAAACGTCTCTAGCACAAAAATGCTAGCGACATTTGGGTGTCGCAAAGTAACGTCACCATGGTGACAAACAACGACGGATTCTTTGTTAGCGACCATGTATTACGCGACATGGATGTTACGTCAATAATTTCATCGCTAAACAAAATTAGCGACATTTTTTTGTCGTTTAGTGACGTCCTCTGGCGTCGCTAATATGACTTATTTTGGTAGTAAAATATTTTGATGAAGATGCATATGATGTTGGCCCATTACCTAATGGCCACACCCGATTTTGTTAAATCAACAAATGACTTAAGTCAATCACTACAACAAATATGGCCTACAATAGCATGCGCAAAACGCTATAGAAAGCCTTCTATAGCATATTCTGCCCGCTATAATTGTCCACGCTATAGTATGTCAAGACATGTGAACGCTATAACATTATAGCATTCTTGAATGCTGTAGATGGATTATAGCGTTCATGAATGCTGTAGATGGATTATAGCGTTCATGAATGCTGTGGTTGGTTTATAGCATTCATGAATGCTGTAGATAGATTATAGCGTTCATGAATGTTGTGGATGGTCTATAGCGTTCTTGAATTTTGTTGATGAATAATAGCGTTCATGAATGCTGTACATGGTGCATAGCGTTCTTTAATGCTGTAGATTTATTATAGCGTTTCTGAACGCTGTCGATTTTTATAGCATTTTGAGTGCCATAAATATGCTGTAAAATTTTATATATGAATAACCTGTTTTGTATCACATACAATTAACCTGTGCATCATAAAATTCATGTTGAACCGCAATTTTGATTTCAACAATTTCAATCGCAACTTCCATTTCGATCAATCAAGATATATAAAAGGTTTACCAAAATAAATAAATTCATACATTTTTCATTAAAACATTCAAGAGGTACAAAAAGTTGTTGTACGCCTAAAGTAATCGAAATAGTAGTCCAAAATAAAATTTTCATGTAAAGAGAATATAAGATGTACAAAATGTTTGTAACCTAATGCTAGTCCAAAATTCAACTAAACTATTCCATTTCCATACAAAATATCTTTAGGCCAAAATGTAGCTCGATCGACTCTTTCCTTCTAGCTTATATCCACAACTATCAAAAATTTACACGCCAACCTACACAAAATTGAGAAGAAAATATATTAGCTTTACTATATAAAAAAATAAGTTCACACAAAATCATGATCCATGTGTATTCCATAAACATTTATCTTTGTTGCATTTGTATTCCAGTATTCCTCCTACTTTTCTAAAGATCTGGTATCAATTTAGAGATGTTAACTACATGCTAGAATAAAATTATATACACATCCCTGCCCTGCACCAATAGAAAATGAAATAAAATTATATGTTTGCAATCAATGCTAAACTATATTATCATGCTAATTAAACAACTATATATTACTCATCAGTAAAAAATTAAATATATATAACTCACCAGTACCTAAAGAAATTAATTACAACATAACCTATAACCTATGGTATGGTTACATGAAAACTAAGCTCAGAATGAGATGAGTTCTCTGAGAAGCTCCTCTATTTAAGTACAGTCTAATCAATATGTGGTAGCAAAGAAAAGACAAGCAAGCACAGTTTCTACCTGGCAATGAGAGAATATTTTGTATGTAACAAGCATATCCGAGGGGAGTGCTTATATATATATATATATATATATATATATATATATATATATATATATATATATATATATATATAAAACTCACCAGTACCTAAAGAAATTAATTACAGGATAACCTATAACCTATGGTATGGTTACATGAAAACTAAGCTCAGAATGAGATGAGTTCTCTGAGAAGCTCCTCTATTTAAGTACAGTCTAACCAATATGTGGTAGCAAAGAAAAGGCAAGCAAGCACAATTTCTACCTGGCAATGAGAGAATATTTTGTATGTAACAGGCATATCCGAGGGGAGTGCTTGTGTTCTCTTAGGAAGCATTTCTGTGACCATTTAGAATGTATAATTTCTTTTGACTTCTCAAATTAATAAGCAAAAATGTAGATTAATTCATATGAAGAAACACCCATACTTTGTATTCACAAGTTCAGAAGCAGCTTGCGATGAGAAGAAAAGAGGACATTTAAACAATTAAGCTACAAAAATGGAATCCTCTTCACTGAAATGATGTATATGCTACACAGGATAACAGTTAAGAATTAAGCACCAGACTTGTATTTTTCTATCTAGCATCTAAGAGAATGCTTTTGTCACATGTAAATGACATGCTTCTCAGGTTATCGAGTCCCGGTAAATATGCCAAATATGAAATAAGAAGTAGAACACAGGCAGTCAAGAATTGTACACCTTGTATGTGGCCTCGCAAAACATTAAACTCCACAAAAAGTACATATTCTGGTAGCACCCTTGTTGTGAGATGAATTTAAGGAAGTTTAAAATACAAAAGGGGGCAAAGACGGACATAATTTGAGGGTTTCCAAAAGGAAAACAAAAGGCATACAAACTCGAGTGCTTAAACTCAAATACTCGGGTGTCTATTTTTCTACAGACCAACAATGCACCACATGGCCGTATCTTGGATACGGTACTTGGGAAACTGATGCATATAACTGATGCCCATAGGATTATCCAAGACAAATACCTATTGGTCTACACAGATACTGCTACTGCTATTTGTAACTTCTACTGCTATTAATGCATTTCTGCTGCTACTTCCTGTAGCAGATGCTTGCATCTTCTACAGTACACAGACATACACACAGGTAAATATCCAAATCCCCTATCCGATCCTACATACCTATCTGTTTAATGCCACAACACTGTAGACTGAAGCTTTAGTAATAACAGGAGGAGAAAATAGCAGATAGCTGCAGATAATGCATTACAATAGTGGGAATTTGTAGTCTCTTTATACAGTTTAGTCAAATGTACTCAGTTGTCACATAAATCTAGCTTTGTGAGGTAATCCATAATTAAGATGCCTAACCAATTACACAAAATAAATGTAATATAAGAACGCTTACATTAATAGCCAACTAAAGCGGAGATGTTTGGAAAGTTGAAACTTTTCCATGTCCAAGTCTCGAACTCCAGTCATTATTCGAAGCAAGAAGTGCACGAAACCACTGAACAATTTCAAAATGGAATGATGGATTAGCTGCAAATTCATTAAAATAGATATAGTCAAATATAAGAAGATAGAAAATCAAGAACCTAGAGCTGTCATAAATATCCACAGCATTTGTGATTGCATTCTCATCATATGTCATCCGACAACATGAGCTTTATTCCCTCCCGATCCTGATACTGCTTGCTACAAAAAAGATTAAAAAAAATTAAGCCATCACCAACAATTTGAAAAACTGTGAAGGCAACTTGCCAAAGGCAGGTGCATCAACTGATCTATAATATTGCAGAGAAATTCACCAATTGAAGCTAATGAAGAGAGTGGATCAGCAAGCAAAAAAAAAGAAGGTAAGTCAAGATATACATATAAAAATTAATGTAATTAATCAATATCTCCAGAAAGGAGTTCCAGACCAAAAACATTGATAGCTGCTGCCTTAAGCACACCTTTGAGTTGCAGATCGGTGTACGAAAGTTAAGCCTTGATAAGGTTGATTTCCAATTAGCAAATTGGATGGTGCACCATGGACTTTAGAATGTTGATTGGAAAACTACAACATTTACAACATAAATACCATCAGAGTTTACCTGGGCATGTTCTGGTAATTTTTTTTCTTGATCAAGATTATTAACCGCGAAAGTTGATTGTAGTATGGAATTTGCTGGGTTTGGCAGGTAGTATTACCTACAGTTTAAAGAAATGTGCATTAGTCTGGATGTATAAAACACTAGAAAGGAAGCCTAATTACGCCCTCTTAAAACTTCATATAAAACTTGGATATAACAGTGCCCAAGTCAAGTGAGATCAATAACTAACAAAACTAACACAACTACAATTTGCTGGTGCTACAAAAAATGCAGTAGTGAAGTTAATTTACTTCATGCAAGTGACCTTGGTTGCTGACTACATTGAATCCATATGGACTTCATAAAACAAAAGTATCTTTAAGGCGATATATATCATATTAAGTGAAACTTACTAGTAAAACTTGCAAATAGAAGTCCAATCCTTGAAAAATTCAATATTAATATAGGTATAAGTATACAAGTGGATGGCATGCAAAATTTTCATACCAAACTTTCCTCCAAATATAGTTCTTAAAATCATCACATGGAATGTAGAGTTATAAATCTAATGTAAAAGAAAGATATTTGGTACAAACTAGATGGTTGATTCTTGAGATACAGTAGTAAAAATTGATGTATATTTATATAAAAACATCAAGTAGACTCGAACCTATTGTTGATAACATGTAAAGCGAAAAGAATGAGAGCAAATGAAAGCAAATTGCAAGCAAGTACCTCGAACTACTTGTGTCATATGAGGTGACCTATTAAATCTTACATCCAATCTAAGATGTTTATTTTCTGCATGTGAGGCGATGGTACTGAAGAGGACTCTGTAGACTCTTTTATGGAAGCAACTACGGGCTGTGCTTCACTGAATTGTGATTGCTTCAGTGAGGAGCTTGCAAAAAACTGTTCAGGAACATGCACTAGATTTGAAGCAGCCAGAAAGTACTAGAGATTCGACATTTTTCTTGGTGAGCCCTAGCTTATCGGCAATGGACAACTTTGGCGGGGATCGAAACTCGGCAACCCCACCATGGTCCCTGTCCTGGTTGCGCCTGAGGTCCTCCACAAGGACCCTGACCAACCTCTTTACCATCTCCGCCATGCCCCTCCCTCCCCTCATATCCCCATCTCTGATAGCACTATCACGATCCCCGCCACCCGCTTCAGATCCCCCACTCTCGGCGTCTTCTTCCTCGTAGCTGCATGGGTGTCTCCCATCAGGACCTTGGGAGAGAGAGAAAGAGAGAGGGATCCATGAGAGGGTAGGAGAAAACCCTAGAGAAAGGGGGAAAATGCCAAAAGAGAGGAGGGGATTTAAATACCAATTTTGGTAGTTTTTCTATGTTTTCCACAAGTCGAAGAACCTCAGTAGGGTGTATCTGACCTACTGCCTTCGAGACATCATGGAATAGGCCTGAGGCATACTTCCTTCACCATGCCATATCGAACTTGACACCAACCTCTTCATCCTTAGCTAATGCCGATAGGACCTCCGGGAAACCCTCATAGTAGTACTTTAAGTCACCTAAAACGGTGAGCATGCATTCGCCTTGGTCGTGAGAGGAGACGGAGGCGGAGAGAGAGAGGAAAAAGAGAAAGAGGGTTTTAAAAGCATCACACATAAATTTCAAAAGCATCCATAGCTTGTACTTCTACACCCATGACAAATTTCAATGGCATCACACAAATTAAAACCCTAACCGTAATGGTGAAGGTGGTGGTAAAGCCGGCATGCGGTGGGACGGGAGCACATGCGGTGAGGAGGAGGGCAGCAGGGTTGCACGGGTAGGGAGGGTGGCAGCGGAAGACACGTGAGGAAGAAGAAGAAGAAGGAGGTATTTCGGTCAAAAAAATTCGAGCAGAAGAGGAAGAAGGGTTAGGGTTTGGGAGTTGGAAGTTGAAAAGAGGATGAGTACGAGAGAAAGGGGGAGGGGGTTCTTTGAGCGGATTGAAATTTTTTCGAACGAAACCCAAAAAATTGAGCTGGTCCAGGCTCTCGAATTTTTTTAGAACATGAGATCGGCTTTGACATACAGACATAGCAATAGATGAATGATATAGATTCTATAGCATTCATAAAATACTATAGATAGATATTTCTATAGTACTTTAGAAAGAACGCTATTGTTGATAACATTCTATAGCGGGGACACTTGAACGCTATAGAAAAACTGCTATTGTAGGTCTTATTTGTTGTAGTGAATACACAAAATATACAAACTGCTGCTAACATTTTAGGTCAAGTGAGTTCAATATCAGAGAGTGTACTACTACATCAGCAAGCATGAAAATCATTATCCTGAAGCACTTATGCACTGGAATCAGTTTGAGCTATTTTACAGTTTATTATATATTTTATCCTTTATTGAGTCTAGGATACAAATTGTAAAATCAATTGGGTATTACTGGCTTAGGTTATTCACAGTCTACTCTTCTATAAAGCCTACCCATTCATCCAAAGTCCACTTATCAAAAGTTCCATTCCTATGCAACAAAATTTGACAAAATATTATTTCTAATACTAGATGAACTTAGACAGAACTCTGGCCGTGTTCGGTCCATGTTTGGACCGAGTTCGGTCGTTTCAAATTCTAATGTTTGTTACCTCCAAATCTGCATGCAAATTTTGTTTGTGAAATCTTTGCATCCGAACTCCACCCGAACTCTGCCCGGGTTCATTTCTCAAAAAACACCTATAAATAGAAAATAAATTTTCCTTTTCAAATCACTCATCATTTCTTCTCTTTATCTATTCCTAAAGTGTTTTTCAGTGTTCTGAAGCTTTCATACTCCACCTATACATCTCTTAGCCAAAGCCAGTAATATCGATTCGATTTAGAGTTCTTTGGTTCTCAGAGTTGTAAATAGGTCATTCAAGTTCAAAAATTATCTCTGTTTTCGGAGCCGGTCATGCGCTCGTCACAAAGCACGATGTTGTGAAGTTGGTCATGCACTTGTCACCAAGCACGGTGTTGTAAAGAGACTGCAAGCTCTCATTTAGCTTGTGAATAGTGGATTAATAGCAGGCAAGAGTACCTGCGACTAGATTAGTCCTCCAAGAGGAAAACTAGTATATATCGCGGTGTTCACTGAGTTTGATTTTCTAATCTTTTGCTACAATTATTTAATGTCTCTTTATTTAATGCCATAGTTATCTGCCTTTAATTTTTAAGTGGTGATTTATTCCGCTGCACTCGCACTCACTCTATTCACCCCCTCTAGAAGTACTCAACGGTCCTACAATCGGTATTAGAGCAGGTTATATTCTAATATAACAATCTCAGAGAGTATATATTGTCACCCCCGTATTCCTGAATAGGGCGAATATAGTAATTTATATTATTTATTATTTAATATTATTAAAATTATTAATGTTAGTGTTTTTACGTTATTAGTTAAATAGGTATTTGTGGATACATATATATATATATATATATATATATATATATATATATATATATATATATATATATATATATATATATATATATATATATATTATCGGATGTCCCCGAAGGGACGATATATATATATATATATATATATATATATAATATATATATATATATATATATATATATATATATATAATATATATATATATGTTCATAAGTTTTATTATCAAACTTTAATATATTAAATAAATATAGATACCGAATATTTATTTTATTTTTAGAAATATTTTAGAATTTGTTTTGGTATGTCTTTTACTTTTTAGGATATATCTATATATTATTTATATATAAAGAAGGAAAATAGTTTTTAAATAGAAATACTATTTATTAATGGGTTTTATTTATACCAATATATATTTTTTTATTTATACATACATATATATAGTATATATATTTTTTTTTAGTTATACATATATATATATAATATATATTTTATATATATATATATATATATATATATATATAGATATATATATATATATATATATCTATATAATATATATATATATATATTATATATATATATTATATAGATATATATATATATATATATATATATATATAAAAGAAATAAATAAAGAAAGAAAGAAAGAATAGTAATAAAGAAAGTCAAATATAATAGGAAGTCAAAATTGAATCAACGCATATATATCTATATATATATATATATATCTATATATATATATATATATATATAAAGAAATAAATAAAGAAAGAAAGAAGAATAGTAATAAAGAAAAGTCAAAATATAATAGAAAGTCAAAATTGAAATCAACGCAAACACCAACACCAACACAGCAGCCACAACACAAACGCGCGCACACACCCGCGGCACCCCTTTCCTTTAAACTGAATGAACCCCCCCACCCGACCCTATTTTATATATTAGAGAGAGAGAAAGAGATTTTATTTACAAAGCCCTAACCCAAATCTAGCCGTACACCTCCCCATCGACGTCGACTACCTACGCCGGAGGCTGCGACCAACCCTAATCCAAATTTTGATGCAGATTGCCCGACCTACTACGGGTTTGGCATAAATGGAGCCTACGACCAGGACAAGCCTGTGGACCCGGTGCTCGTAGAGGACGCACCGCCTGTAGTGACTTAGTTTAGCTAGATTTTGTCTGGACTATATTCCAGCTTGATACTTTGAGACTTATAGTATTTATTTGGGATCTTATGATGTCTTTAAATTCTGTACTTGTGATTGTGGCTCCGTACTATTTTAGACCATTTACTTCATCTTTATCCTTATCTTTATTATCGTGCTTATCTTCCTTAGATTATGTGATTGAGTGGTGATTATATTCCTCCGTACGAAAATGACAGGTTATATTATTGTGTCTTAGATTCTATATATTCTAGATGACCTTTACAGCGTTATACCGCCGATACTGTGATGTAGGCTGGACGTACCCACGTGCTCGTGCCCCTAAGCAGGGTGCGGGTCGTGACACGTTTTTATGGTGGCCAATACAGGTCAGAGTCGTAACTAGTATGATTTCGTAATGGTACTCGACTTAGAGTACTAATTATAAGCCTGATATTA
This sequence comes from Iris pallida, assembly GCA_029216955.1. Lineage (NCBI taxonomy): Eukaryota > Viridiplantae > Streptophyta > Magnoliopsida > Asparagales > Iridaceae > Iris > Iris pallida. The sequence goes on from JANAVB010002600.1 coordinate 6,365,269, forward strand.
GGATGTAGGTTTTAGGTTATGATAGGAGTTACTCAATCATATATTAGAAAAATTCCAATCTTTTGATTATCAAGACAACTCTCCTTGCATTCGAAATAAATTGTCCTTACTTGACGATATCTTATCATGTGCCATATTGATTTCTTTACTTAGAACTTTTGAGAGATTCCTATGACGACTCTTGAGAATCTTGTTTGAACTTCAACTTGAAATCCTTTCCTTTTGTTTCTTTTCACCCTTGCTCCTTGTTATTGAATTGATAGATCATCGTTGGTTTTGATTTTTATATCGAGATGAATTTTATGGCCTGAGTTACGGTATCTTCTGATAACATATGTTAACGAGAATAGTAGAGAAGGTAAAACATCTACTTGGTTATGGAATCTGGAGTTTATCGCAGCTATATTAGCCGGCGTGGCAGAAACATAGGGACCTGACTTCGGATGTACATATCTTGGTTATGAGATTTGTGATTTCTCGTAGCCATACTAGTCGGTGTGGCGAGGATCCCAGACGACATGATTATAGAGGTGCATACCCAGTTATGGAATCTACCGTTTATCGTAGCCTTGCTTGCTGGCATGGCGAGGATTTTGAGTATCATGAATTTGGAAAGACGCGTATGATTATCAGATTGTATCTTGATAAGGGTCGTAACATATCATCTCTATCATTTCACTTATGTTATTATAGATTCTGTTCCATCCTCAATTAGCTTAGGAGTAAGGATACTTTCGGTTCTTTAGTCTAGGTCCTTGTAGATTCTCATTTCATTATAGGTTCTTCGTAGTGTGATGGCTTGGTAATTTGCAATTGGTCTGTGTCCTTGAGTAATTGTGTTAATAGTTTAGAGTATGATTAGAAAGTATTGTATATGATTGTTGATAATTAAATATAGATGAAAACCCTAGAGTGATTAATAAGTGTTAAGGTAGGAGTTGTACCAGGAACCAGAATAGGAGGAGTACCCTAGTAGCTAGAGACAAAGTATTTCAAGTGTTATAGAAGTTTAGGCACCAACAGTTTAGTGTCTAGTTGGAGGAGGGACATGAGCAACCTATATAGGGGTACCATCCAAGTATAATATAGATGAGTTAGTGCCTTGTGTGGACAGCATCGAGACTTGGGTAGACACTCTAAAGAGAGTATCCTAGATAGACGAATGTTCTTCCGTGACTTTGATTTCTGGAGCATCAGAGATGTCAATCTCTGAAAACTTCCTTCATGAGTTTGTAATAGACAAGATTATCTTCATTTTGATATATCATGTCCCACTCAAACTCATTCTCTTGTACTATCTCTATATCGCACAACTTTCAGATCAATTTAGGCCATTGACCATTCCTACTTTTATTTATGATTATCATATGCACATTGCTATGACTTTTAATATAGGAACACAAGGCTAGTTGTTTTCTTAAAACCAACTTCATATGCATGATCTAGACAAGACACCCTATGCCCATGACCTTCGTGTCCCACTCAGGCACACCATCTTGTGCTTCATTTTATCACACGACTTTTCTGACACAAGACCCAATCTTGATTCATCCCACGAAGTCACTTTTATTTTCGACTCGAATTGGGGGCACCATATCGACCCAAACTTGTTGACCTAAAATATGGACACGACCCACATTAAGCCTACTACCCACATGACACTTGTGTCCCATTCAACTTAGCCCCGCATACTACTTATTTACCCGCATTCATTTGAGGAAGACAATAGAAGGTAGTATCCCGTAAGTGTAGTATAGTATCCTGGATAGAGTGTGCCAGTAAGTTGAGATCTTCATCGATCACAAGAGCTTGAAGTACGTGTTCACCCAGAAGAAATTGAACATGAGACAGAGGTGCTGGCTTGAGCTGATGAAGAACTTAGATATCTCTTTACAGTACCATCCAGGAAAGGCCAACATAGTTGCAGATGCTTTAAACAGGTATCCAGTCGCTATGTATTTGACGACAGATCGTCATCTATTGGCCGATCTGGATAGTTTGGTTATCGAGGTGTTCGTTTCGGGCATAGAGGTTCAGATGTGGGGTCTACAGATTCAGTTTGCATTGATAGACAGAGTCAGATCAGCATAATTTGATGACGTAGCCCTAAGAAGCATCAGGGAGCAGGTGCAAGCAGGATTGCTAGACGATTTCTCTATAGGCGAAGATGGGTCCCTGAGGCACGATACTAGATTATGTGTTTCGAGTGGAAAGCTTTAGGAGGAGGTTATCTAGGAAGCGCATCATTCTCAGTACTCTATGCATACTGGAGCCAACAAAATGTACAGAGACTTGAGAGCGCACGTATGGTGGTATGGAATGAAGCAAGATGTAGCTCTATTTGTATCTCGATGCTTGGTGTGCCAGCAGGTGAAAGCCGAGAGACAGAGGCTAGTTGGGTTGCTACATCCACTACCCATTCCAGAGTGGAAGTGGGAGTACCTCACTATGGATTTGTATCTGGACTTCCACGATCTCTAGGAGAAAAAGATGCGATTTGGGTTATCGTTGATAGATTAACCAAATCAGCCCACTTCTTGCCTTTCAAGGTGGATTTGTCTACGGAGAAGCTGGCAGAGCTATACGTTCGTCAGATAGTCAGATTGTACGGAGTTCTGGTGACCATAGTCTCGGATCGGGATAGTCGTTTAACTTTTCACTTCTGGAGGAGTTTGCATACTAGCTTGGGCACTTAGCTCAAGTTCAGTACCGCGTATCACCCCCAGACGGACGGAAAATCAGAGAGGACCATCCAGACACTCGAGGATATGCTTCACACTTATGTGTTAGATTTTGAAGGATCTTGGGAGGACCATCTTCACTTGGTAGAGTTTGCTTACAACAACAGCTATCAGGCCAGTATAGAGATGTCGTCATTCGAGGCTCTATACGGACGGAGATGTCGTACTCCTTTGTCATGGGACGATATCGGTGAGAGAGTTTTGCTTGGCCCAGAGATGGTGGTGGATGCAGCAGAGAAGGTTAAGTTGATCAGGGATAGACTTCGGGTGGCTCAGGATAGACAGCGGCATTAGGCCGATAGCCACCGACGACCATTAGAGTTCGAGGTTAGTATTAGTTTCTGTTTGTGCTTGCTTGTGATTGTTTGCTTTAGAGCCTGGTATTGAGTCTTATTTTGTGTCTAGGTTGGCGATGCAGTATTCCTGAGGATTTTTTCGACACAGAACACGATTCGTTTTGGCCGAGGCAGGAAGCTTAGTCCGCGCTTCATCGGACTTTTCACCATTCTTGGAAGGGTCGGTGAAGTGGCCTATCGACTAGACTTGCCGCCTATGCTCAAGAGAGTTCTTAACGTGTTCCATGTGTCATAATTAAGACGGTACATGGTAGACCCTAGTCATGTATTGGATCACTCCGAGTTAGAGGTGGGGCCTACTCTCCGCTATCCAAAGCAGCCTGTGGAGATGCTGGATCGTCGGAAGAAGGTGCTCCGAACCAAGTTATTCCTTTGATTCGTGTCGCATGGAGGCATCACTCTCCAGGTGAATCTACCTGGGAGAGAGAGGACGAGATGCGGGAGCGTTACCCTTATCTCTTCGAGCCTTGAGGTATTTTTTTTCTTCTTTTTCCTTGTTCTTGCTAGTGTTATTGTGCTAGTTTGCTATAATTTTGAGGACAAATTTTTTTTAGGAGGTAGATTTGTCACCCCCACTTTCCTGAATAGGGCTAATATAGTAATTTATATTATTTTATTATTTTAATATTATTTAAATTATTAATGTTAGTGTTTTTACGTTATTAGTTAAATAGGTATTTTGTGGATATATATATATATATATATATATATATATATATATATATATATATATATATATATATATATGTTCAATAAGTTTTATTACCAAACTTTTAATATATTAAATAAATATAGATACGGAATATTTATTTTTATTTTTAGAAATATTTTAGAATTTGTTTGGTGTTTATATTATTTTATGATATATATATATATATATTTTTTTATGATATATATTATTTTATGATATATATATATATATATATATATATGTGTGTGTGTGTGTGTGTGTGTGTGTGTGTGTGTGTGTGTGTGTGTGTGTGTGTGTGTGTGGTTGTATATATAATGTATATATATATATATATATATATATATATATATATATATATATATATATATATATATATAAGAAATAAATAAAGAAAGAAAGAATAGTGATAAAGAAAAGTCAAAATAGAATAGGAATAAAAATTGAAATCAAAGCAAACACCAACACCAACACAGCAGCCACAACACAAACGCGCGCACACACCCACAACACCCCTTTTCCTTTAAACCAAACGAACCCCCCCGACCCTATTTATATATATTAGAGAGAGAGAGAGGGTTTTTTTTACAAAACCCTACCCCAAATCTAGTCGCTCACCTCCTCCTCGACGTCGACTACATGCGCGCCACCTCGAACACGCCGGAGGCCGGCCAGGATGCGCGCAACGGTGACAGGACGTGAAGACAGGACAGCAGCACACAACATCCGCGAACCCAACTTTGCCTTGATCTTGCGTGACGCTCGCTTGATGGTTTCACGATCTGTTTCTTCTGGTATGTTCACAACATATAAGTCTTCATATTTCTTCCAACAGTTCATGCTGATTCGTATCATGTGCGACAAAAAACGAGTTCCAAAATAAAAAAAAACTTGATTTATTGGACGTTAGAAACTGTCTTGAAATCCCAACTTTGTGGACGATTTGCGACCAGCGTGTTGCTACGGCCTGAAGAGACTTGTAGATAACATATAGGAGATCAAAACCCTTCTTGTAGATATAAAGTTTATGCATTATACAGAAAATTATTGGTTTGTGAAGTTTGAAAAAAAAAACTATTTTCAAAAACTAAAATTTTAGAAAATTGTCCCGATACGCCGTCCGTCCCATCAATCCAAGCGACATGGTCGCGAACCAAAAGTATCGAAAGGTGTGTATCAACTTTATGGACGTGTGGACTTTGACAGAATTTAAATTGGTGGCATGTGTGCGACGAATTTGATACGTATTCGTCAAAATTCACCGTATCGGTCTTTTTGCAAATTTATCAATTACTTTGTGCACGCTTGTCATATCGAGACGAAACTTGTACCGACAAGACTGTATCATTTTTTTGGTCTTGTATGCCAATTTGGTCCGAATCTGAGAAGGTCGACCGGAACGCTATTTTGACGGGCCCGCGAGCCGATCAAACGGGCGAATTTGTGCACGGCCCACCAGAATCCAACTTTGGACATACAGTTAGATTCATCTCGTCAAACCGGACCTGTAAACATGTAGTTTGATGACTTTAGAGACGGTAGATTCTGGCACATTTTTTGGTGCAAAGTGGGTCCATCGACAAACACCATTTTGACCTAAAATTACCGTTTTGCCCATGTGTCCAGAATTGGACTTATGTGTAGGCATTTGTATCTAATTTGACCATTCTAAGAATGTTGGTAATGTCTATTTCAGCATTAGGAGAGAGTTGTGCGAGTTGACCGTCTGTAGCTAATTGAGTGGTTTGTAGTTTGATTTTCTCAGCTCAGGACAGCTGGCAAGTACATTCTCTGATAGTTTTTATTGCTTTGATATCTACTATGTCCGATTCAGTTGTAGTGTTATACTTGATTCTTGACATGAGGATACACGGACTAGTATGCATGAATCTCGTCATGAGATATCATTCATGGTTTACCTGGTATGTAAGTACATTATTCGATATTGTTTTCTATACTTGTATAGACACTAATTCAGGAGTGGACTGGCCCCCTGCTCTTCGAATCTTGTGTCATGACCTGTCATGTCTGGATTCATTATACTACTCGAGGATGGGGAGTTATTAGAGGTTATGTGATCATTACCCCTACTTATTTATTACTTGTGCATCGCTCCACCCTCACCACACGTAGGGTGTAGCCTGACCTTATACTACTTGTGCATAGCTTTCCATTTTAGCTGGCATAATCCCTACACTATTATACTACATATGCATAGCCGGTCAAATTGAACAGCCTGATCTTGACCCAAGCCGATCACGTAACACTCTAATATCCCATGGCACTTTTTATGTTTACATCATACCTTAAATTACTTTTCACTGTTTATATTCTAGTTTTATCTTATATCGCACACATGACATGATATCCAGTTCTCTTGTACTGTTTACTTTCAGTCTTGATATTTTATCTTATATTTCATTATAATTGTCTCTTATAGTATTTGTCAATTCATATGGAACTGTTGTTGGTGTTTGTACTTGCTCATATCCTGACAGGATAACCTCCGTTGTTTTTCAAAAGATTTAGATGCAGATTGTCCGACCTACTACGGGTTTAGCACAGATGGAACTTACGACCAGGACCAGCCTATGGACCTGGTGCTCGTAGAGGACGCACCGCCTGTAGTGACTTAGTTTAGCTAGATTTTTCTGGACTATATTCTAGCTTGATACTTTCAGACTTGTAGTATTTATTTGGGATCTTGTGATGTCTTTAAATTCTGAACTTGTGATTGTGGCTCTGCATGCGACGTCTTTAGGCGTTTAGCGACGTCTTTAGATGTTTCTTGTAGAATATTCTATCTGCATGAATGTACAGGTTATATGATTGAGTGGTGATTATATTCCTTAGATTTATGTGATTGAGTGGTGATTATATTCCTTCGTGCGGAGATGACAAGTTATATTATTGTGTCTTAGATTCTAGATATTCTAGATGACTTTTACAGCATTCTACCACCGATATTACGGCGTAGGCTAGACGTACCCAGGTGCTCGTGCCCCTAAATAGGGTGCGGGTCATGACATATATAGCAGCCATGAAATCAATATTCAACGGTGAAGGGCAATCCACAAATAGACCCCACTATTTGATGGAACAAACTATACATACTGGAAAACACGTATGACATTCTTCTTAAAGTCTCTTGACTTTGATCTTTGGTCTATATTTATTGACGGTTATAAGAAATCGGTACCTACAGTGGTTGATGGCGTACTTATAGACAAGCCTCACGATAAATATACAGAGGCAGAAAAAGCAAAGGCTAGTCTAGATGCACGTGCCATCAACGCACTATTCTGTGGAATTGACAAGACGTAGTTCATTTGAGTTTCAACCTGTAAGACGTCTCATGAGATTTGGAAACTTCTTGAGGTAACTCATGAGGGTACTTTGTAACGTCCTAGTCCCAAAATACGTAGGACTAGAAACATATCATGCCAGTTGTCTACATACGAAGTATACTCCAATATATGGATATCTCGTATGTACACATAAGCTGTAAAATGTAGTAACCATAAAGCTAATCTCATCCACAAATCAATATATCATAAAATCAACTTATTAAAATCATTTGTACAAACGTTGGGCAGAGACAAAGTCTACTACAACTATCTCAAAATAAAATGTACAAAAAGTGAATCGATAAAATATCAAACGAACCAAGCACAATTCTCTTCGAAGGAAGGGAGAAGATCACGGCCTTTGCTAGAATACCTGCAGTAAATCATGAAAGCATACACCTGGAGAGATAACCAGGCCCTCAGAGGGACGTAACAAGATACAGGAAGAACATGCCATGTAACTGCGTAAGTAAAAAAATACTATAAATTACAACACAACAGGGTACCTAACAATCTATGTGATATGCACTTTAGAGGACAACGTTCTACGCAGGGGCTGTCACAAGCAAGTAATAAAGAGTGGCCAACAAGTAGCGCTCATCCGAGACACTATCGGCCGGGTAACACGTAGCGCTCATCCGAGACACTATCTCCCAAATGTGTGTAAAAGTAAATGTAGCCCCTACGCTAGTAGCTGTCCCCTCCCCCCAATGATACTATACGTGTGTCGTAACCATGACATACAAACACGTGTCGTTTCCACCACACTGTTTTATAATAGATAACTATCAAGTCTTCTAACATGCATCTATTGACAGTTATTCCTACGTATGCGCACGGGTGATCAGCCAACATGCAAGTAACCACTACATGATACTCACAACTCACATACAACTCGTGATACAATCGTGATAAAGTCAATGACATGCATTCTATTGACGGAAGTCTCTTAACTCTAGGTCCACAAACAAGAAAAAAATAACTGAAAATAAAAGTGCAGAAAATAATAACAGAATAATAAAATGTAACTAAATATAAGCAATAATTATGGCAAGGTATCTTGCCTGATTCCGTGCTGTAAATATGAAACGCCGCTCCCGCGTCCACGTCTCCGGATCCCAACGCTCCTAGATAATTAATTAACTAAATTAAGTCACTACTTATGAAACTTACGATACTACTTAATTAGTGAAAGTAATGTGTTAAAATTATATTCAATCTCTCGTGGAACCATTTAGATTCATACAATCACACACAGGTTCTACGAGACATCGAAACACAGTTTTAGGGTTTCTAACTTTTAATTAGTCGGTTATGCCCCTACTTCAATAACATACTTAAAAATCATAAAAATAATATTTAAACTAATTTTCTACATATTTATCTCTGAAATTTCAGAATTAATATTTCTAAAGACATTTATGACTAGTTGATTAATAAGTCAGCTAGTCTACCCGAAACACACCCGGAACATAGTTAATGACTCAAAAATGCTAAAATAACCAAAAATATATTTTAAACAGCAATAAAATAATTTATTTCATAGAATAATACCAGAGGTACAAGGGTTGAGTTATACTGTAAGTTTGGAATATTCTAGGTCAACCGGTTACGCGAAATTAGCTAGTTTTGACCTACAAATTTTTGACCAGATTTGAGTTGCTAAAATCGTGAAAAATACTTAAAAATCCTAATTTATGTATATGAACACACGTAAAATTCATTTTTAAAAATAGGCACCAATAACTCATAGTTTATTTACAATAGGGTTAATTTTGATCCTACCGACACATGAATATTACGCATATATTTCATGAAACCTTTATGGATGATTATAACTAACAAAAGCCATCAAAAAATGATTTCTACAAAATTAATAACATATTTTCTACAGAATTTTAGCAAATGTTTTTGGAAAAAAAGATTTGGATTCTTACCAAAGATCCTTGCTAGAAAGGGTGATGATGACTTCTCTTCACCGAAGCTCCAATCTTTTTCACTATCCTCGCTTGCTAATCCTCTATTGGTGAGTATGAGAGGGTTGATAATGTCTATAGAGGATTGGATGGGGGAGATGGAGTTTTTAGGGTTTGTTTTGAGGGGTTTCGGGGATGTATGGTGGAGGAAATGAGTTTTTGTGAAGGATGGAGAGATGTGCAATGGAGGAGATGATGTATAGATGCTATGGGGAGTTTGTTGATGCCAAAATTATGGAGAGGGTGAGGGGTTTTGGTTGGCCAAAGGTGAGGGAGAGAAAGATTAGGATTTGGTTAAGGTTTGGGATAAGTTGGTATATTTAAACATATCCTTAAATAAATTTTAAGCAATCTAGGATTTAAATCCTATTTAATTTGATGCATTAGGCCATGGGAGGTTGCTTGGCCGAAATTAGCATGGTGGGGGTCCACTTGACATGATTTGGTTGTTTGGTGAGTTGGCAAGTTGATTGAATTGAGGATTTAAAAAGGGGTTTCCTAATATAGAACTATTTAATTCTATCTATATAATTACACTACAAAATCTGAATTAAATACAAATAAATATAATTATTAATATTTATTAATGCCCAACATGCCTACATAGGATTGGTTTTGGCTTGGAAGAGGTTTGGAAAGGTTTGGTGCAACCGGGTCTCCTAAAAAGTCATAAAGGCTTTCTTAACTAATTAATTAAATAAAAATATAACTTGTGACATAATTTGAATGGTTAACATGCAAGAAATTACAATATGACCATGTCATTCCTAACATGGCTAGCATACTAGTTAAAGTACCCGACTATGCTAGGCATGCCATACTTTCTAGTCTTCTTGCATATTCAAACTCAACCATGGCTATAGTCCTTTTATATAATATAAATAAGATAAAAATAAATTAGAATTAAATAAAATCCGAAAATAATTTAAATATTCCTTTAATTTATAAAGGATTTTACATCCTACCCAACTTATAAAAATTTCTTCCTCGAAATTAAAAATAATCATAATATCAAGAATTGCGATATTTTGTATGGAGGAAGAGTAGGTACATCAAATCTTAGCTCAATTTTTGAAAAGATGGAGGGGTGGTTGTCATAGGAATCCCAATTGACCTTATATTCTACAAGATGGGGTATGCTTCCTTCCAGACTCTACCCAACTTATAGAAGTTGGCCATCCGTAAAGATCATCGTAATTACAAGACCTTGAGGAGGACAATTTTTAGGGAGGGACACGAGAATAATGGACACTTCTGACCGCAGTCTTGGATTCTAAGTGAGCCTCAATAACACCATAACGTTCTTGGTCAATAACAACTATAAGAAAGTTACTACAATCAAACATTGTCACTCTAGGGGTCATGCTTCTGACAAGCTGGAAGTGACCTCTTGTTGGAATATACTATGGTGTGTCGGTTTAGAAGGATTCGTTCTACGTCTAACATGGGAAACTAAGAAGTGAGCTTGAAAACTTAGGGAAGAAAAATTTATGGCCAAGTGATGAGAATCGATGATAATTAAAGAACCCAGGCTATAGAATATGATTAGGCAAGTGTTTTGAAAACTCTAAGTCAAAATGACTAATATGTGTAGGCTGATGTTTGGTGTTGTGTAGGAGGCATGCGCTTGCTTGTTGGACGTCATACATCATAGGTGTGCATCTTACATAGATCTTGAGTATTCAGTCTAGTTAAGAGAATGGGTCGATATTTGTATTGGTGAAATCGAATATGTCAAATTTGGGTCTCTATGGTTTGTTTTGAGGAAACAATGTGTCATACACGTGGTGTAATTTTTTAAATGGAGCACTGGAAAGTTCGTTTGCGTGGGACATATATGTCATGTGAGGAGCATGACTAGTCTAGTTCGTGAGTGTGAACTTTGTCGAAATGAAAAGGCTAGTGTTGTGCTTCAATTATCAAAATTACGGTCAAGGGTATCACATGACACGAATATGGGTCGATGTTATAAACCATTGAATTATTAGTCTAATTGGAACCAATCATTTCCATCCACTTGTTAATTCCAAAATCTTATGTTCCTTAGAGAGGCTTGCTGTCACGACCCGCACCCTAGAGTTAGGATACGAGAACGTAACAACGCCCAGCCTACGCCGCAGTGTCGGCGGTAGAACGCTGTCCTAGGTCTCAATGCATCTAACAGTATAAGACTAAACAGTTTATACTCCCCGAATGGGGGTGACATAGCAGAATGTAAACTCAATCACATCTAAGGTAGAGCATAAAGGAAGATAGATAAAACATGAAATCGAAAAGAGATACAACTGATAGAAGTCTAAGTGTCTAAGGTACAAAACCCAGAAATACATCTCAAAACTCAAATACAGTAATCCATAAAATAAATACAACTCCAGACAACTGAGAACAGCTAACTAAACAACCTCTAATGGGTCTCCTCTAGGCTAGCAGGAAATCTCCAAGCTATCTGTAAAATTTGTCAACGTATCCTGTCAGGAAAATGAGCAAGTACAAAACACCAACAGCAGTTCCATATGAATTGACAAATACTATAAGAGACAGTAATAATGAAATACAAGACAAAGAATATAGGTGACTTGGGAACCATTCGAAAGCCGAGTTACAACCCTTAAACCAAACAAGGACCGGGGTTGTAACCCTTCTTCCGAACAGAACCTAGTCCTATCATCATGGTACAGTATAAAAGGCAGGTAGAGCATATGAAAAATGAATCATAGCATGGTGAAAGTACAGTAAGTAAAGGTGAACTGGAATGTAAGATATGATAACAAATAAATAAAAAGTGATTTGAATTATTAGGGCGAAATGTGATCGGCTAGGGAATCAGGAGAACGGTTATCCACTTGGCTCGACAATCACGCGGAACCTCCGAAGAGGGCCTCCGAAGAGGGCCATGCCGGCCAACCTGGATAACCGCGGGGAGGTATCTGCTACACCCTACGTGAGGTGAGGGTGGCGACAGCAAAACACTGAAATAACAACTCTGAGGTTTTGATCACATAACCCCCAATAATTCTCCTAATATATCCTCCGAATAGTATCACGGATCCGGACATGGCACGTCATGACACGGGGTTCGAGAGCAGGTGATCAGCCTACTCCCAATATGTGTCTATATAAGTACAGAAACACGGAAATATCTCATACCCATATACCAAGAAAGTCCAGGAATAACATCTCATGCCAGGATCCGACGTATACTAGTCCGTGAACCGTCGTGTCAGGAATCAAGTATAACACTACAACTGAATCGGATATAGTAGATATCAAGACAATGAAAACTATCAGTGAATGTACTCGCCTGTGGTCCTGAGCTGATAGGTGAACAGATGCTCAGAGTGATCACATACCTAAAATAAGATACTGTCCGAGGAGAGGTGCCTGGCTCCTAATTAGAACAACACAAGTCACAACATATTCAGAAGGGTAATATAAAGCACTATAATGCATTCTACATGAATCTAGGTCAACTAGGCCAAAGTCAACCCTTGGTCAACTTTGGTCAACTGCACTAGTCAAACTAGGTCAAACTAGGTCATGTCCTAACCCAGCAAGTCTTATTAGGCCTGACCAAGACTATCCTAGCAAGCACACATCAATACAAGGCTATACAAGCCAACATACACCCAACTCTATATAGCATGCAATTATTCAATACTCAAATAGGCAAGAATTCACATTAGATATACACTAGGTAATCTATTACTTTAAGCTATACATGTCTACATATATATACACATGCATATATTGGTATTCAACATTAGTTCTATAATCATGGCATTTCAATGGCTATATAAACTTATATATTACAATACAATATGCTACCATATATATAATATACATACATAGCTAAGTTAACTATATTCATAAATACTTATTTAAGAGGCTATGTGTGTGTATGTGAACATGGCAAAGGGGCAAGTGAGGGTTAAATGGGCATACATAGTGTATACATATCAAAGAGTGTCAAAGTATAAGTGAACAAAGTGTCAAGTGTGATAGTGTCAACATAGTGTAAGGGGTACATGAGGTAATATAGGATTTATGTTAACATAGAATATTACATCTCATTAACTTGTATATTGCATACATTACATCTATTATTACATTACATTCATGCTTGCATTCATTCATCATTCATTTATTCTCTTGCACTACTATATGCACCATACATTACATACTATGGAACCTACATATTCATTACAGGCCATACTTATACATGCTTACATTAGATAGGATACTTATACCTCATACATCATTTATTTAACCATTTACTCATGCTTGTATTCTCTACTTAATTACATAATTTATATACATTAACATGGGTCAAAATCAAATAGAACATTATATTATACACAAGGGTGCACAAAATGCATATGCCGAATAGTAACTCCTACTAATAATCAATACTGTACCATCTCAGCATGAATTAAAATTTAGGATTAAAGTATGTTATAGATCTATGTGTTAGCTTTCCGAAACTTTAAACGGATCGCGTTTTCGTTTCCGAAAAACTCCCGGAATCGTAAAAACACCGAGAACGCGTTTGTCTTTCGTACAGCTGACACTCAAATAATTCTCTAGAAAGTTACAGAAAGAATTAGGCCTACTAATACATGTTTTTGGAAAGCTAACTTCAATACGCTTCTTTTAAAAAAAACGGGAGATTAAACCGAGCTTTGAGCTAGAAGTTATGACATTTCGAAGTTAGGGCTGAAATTAAAAACGTGGATAAAAATCATGACGGATTTAGATAGTTTGAGCCAAAGAATACACAATATATATCCTAATTATCCACAACAATAATAGCAATAATAATATGAGGAACCACACTCAAAAACTTGATTATTTAATCATCATGAACCATTTATTACATATATAAATATAGATACACTCTCATTACAATATATATATATATATATATATATATATATATATATATATATATATATATATATATATATATATATATATATATATATATATATATATATATATATATATATATATATAAATCTATATATGTAACATGAACACATCCACAACACAAGGAAACTCCTATGACCTCCAAATGGACACAAAATGGACACAAATGGAGATACAACCATGGCGGTCATTCCTATGGGTTCAAAATAGACCTATATGCATGAGGAAATGAAAAGGAGAAGGGATTTATACCTTCCGGTAGATCGAATCGAAGAAAAACCTTCCCGGAGCGACACCGACACGTAGAGATTCCAAAAGGACACGAACGAGCTCCGAATCCTCCCAAACTTGGGTAGCTTCCTCCTTGGCTAGAATGGAGAAGGAAAGAAGAAGATTTGGTGGTGAAATGGAAGGATTTGGTGGAGAAATTGCTAGGGATTGCTCTCTAGGAATTTGGGGAAGAACAAGAGAGAGAAAAATAGATGGATAATGACAAATGGGAGGCTCAACCCTATCCTTATTGTGGCTGGCCATAAAGGTGGTTTTGTCCTATTAGGAAAAGTCCAAAAGCCCCTACTAACCTATTCTATGAGTATTAGGAAAGGGCTAATTGGTTGGGGCTAAATTAGTCATTCTAAAGTCTCTAATCACACTAACCTTATCCATAATAATTAGTCTAACCTCTAACTAAAATATTTCTATCATGTGGACTAAAATTAATATCATGTGGGCCATGTCTAACTAGTGTGCGGGTCCCACTAGAGTCAAACTACCCCCGGGTCCCCGTTTCAAGTCGGATTGAGTTGAAATTCGAACCCGACTCAAATAACCCCAAAACAATATCATAAATAATAAAATAATATCAAAATAATTCAAAGAGGTCAAATACAAAAATATTCTTAGGCCAAAAATGACATTAAAATATCATAATCACATGGTTAGGCTCTAGGTCAAACAGTCTCTATGGTTTCACTAGCAAAACATCAAAACCACAAGTCATTGATTTAAATAATTTTAAAATGATTTAAAATCACCAAAAATCATATCATGAATAAAATATTATTATTAAAATAATTATAAACACGAAATTTCAAAATTACCCTTATTTGGGAAACTGGGTGCTACAACTCTACCCACCTTAGAAAAATTTCGTCCTCGAAATTAAAATGTCCATACTCCCTCTAGGTCAAACCCCCACAATCAAAGTCCCAGATTAAAACAAATCAGGTGATCAAAAGGACGACATACAGGGTCATTGCATACGGTGGTAGTGAAAGTCTCATCTAGGTATACTAGTCATGCTAAACCAAGACGGTCATAGGGTATCAAACACATAAGAAATCTAGAGTGCTAAACTGAAAAAAGATAAAGAAATAGCAAATCATCAAAACTGTAAGACAGTCTACCATCCTATGTGAAAGCTGGTACTCATAAAAAAAATATATAAAAATAAGAAAGGTAACTTCCAATAATCTAAAAGGGTACAGAAAAATCAATTTCAAAGTTAAAGAATTGAAAGTCACTTGCATTGAAATCCAATCACAATATATATATAGAGCGTTAGAGAGGGAAAAGCTGGCTTTATGTAATGTTATATGGTTTGTGTGTGTATGGGTGTATGTGAACAGGTTAATATGGTAAGATAGTAGGCATGTGTTTAGACGAAATATACATGAAATTGTATATGAGAAATTGGGTTTCAAAACAACGACTATCAAATTACACTAATCATGGCATATTGGTTAAACAATCTACAATACGCAACTTATTTACTCATAACATGCATGGCTAACCTTATACATATATATATATATATATATATATATATATATATATATATATATAAAGAGGGTGTGTGTGTCCTTGTACAGGGTTATAGCCTAGTATTGAAAGGTTAAACCCAGTTTTAGTTCAGCATTTACATGCAAAGTCTGAAAATAAGCTAACATTTAAAACAGTAAAATATTAACATAATGCAGTCTCAGATTTTAGGGTTTTGAAATATCGCAACCCATCTCAATGGTCCTAATACATCCTAACATGATAGAAATGAAACCCTAACATACTATCCATACATTTATCTATGCACACAGTTCAATATTATATGTTAAATCTGAAATTTAACTAAACATGAAAATCAATGTAAAAATGTTAACATGTAACTAGTTTTCAGGATTATAAAAAAATTTGAACATTAAAAACCAAGTCAATGTTTATCACAACTAACATGTAAGAATATGAAACCTAAATTTATATCCCTACTTCCCACAAGGTATATAGCTCAAATATTACATTTAAGAAATAAAACAGCAATTTGAACTAACATTTGGAATCCCGTATCAAGGGTTAACATGCACACAGTCTCAGATTTTACAAATTTAAACACAAAACTCAACCAAAATTTTGAATTGAAACCCCACGTATAACATACATGTGCAGTGATGTAAACATAACTAATAATATGAAATTTATATTTAAATTACAAATTTAAACATAGAAAAGCAGAGAACCAGAAATATTGGGGTTTTGACAATTTAAACATCAACAACATATTAATATATATTTAGATAGGTGGAAAAATCAAGTGTAGCATGCATACGTGTTAGACAAAGTGTCTGCTATATATATTCATATACATATTCTCATGTCCTAATATAAAAAAATTATTTCTACGTTAAGACTAACATTTAGATTCCTACCAAGATTGCAAGCAGGTGATTGACGTAATCAAGACAGTTTTATTATTATTATTTAATACAAGAATAATAGCAAGGAAGAAATAACGATAAAATCTATTTTGCTTATCTATTTAAAGAAGAACCATTTTGAAATCCAGAGCTAAATTATCAAATCCAAGATAAAGTCTAGGAAAATTATCGATCCATTGCATTAAGAAGAAACTCATAGCAAGAAGTTACGCAAAGGTTTATAAAAACAGGCAAACCTACTCTTAAGTTAAATAATGAGAAACAAACAAAACAAAACAATTAATAATTTTTTTTTGAAGGACAAAAACAAAAGTAGAGAAAACATGTTTCGAAAATATTTAAGGTACAATCTGATAATCATATGCGTCTGTCCAAAATCATGGTACACTAAATCCTTGTCATACTAGTAAGCAAGGCTACGATAATCACAGAGTCCTCGACTTAGGCACATACCTCTAAAATCATGGTATTTAACATTTTTGCAATGCCGCTAGCTTGGCTGCGAAAACCTTAAATTCCCACACCCGAGAGATATATCCAAGTCAAACTATATGTCCTCACCATGCTGGCTAATATGACTGTAGAAGACTAGACTCCATAACTTAGATGACCTAGCCCATATAATTTCAACTTGACAAAATTAATTTAAATCAACAATAAATACTCAAAAATCAATTCAAATTTATCAACGAACATCAAAATCCAAAAATGAACAAAAATCCATAAAAATACAAACTCGGATGCAACAGCTATCATCAAAATTTAAAATTCAATAATTATCCTTCAAATCAATAAATACAAACTCAAATTCAATAATAATCCATCAAAATTAAATTCAATAGCAGAAAGTAAAGATAAATCAATCAAGGAAAAAGAGTTTTCAAATCGAAGTTAAATAAGATTCTCAAGGGTCGTCCCGGGAATCTCTCAAGGGTCCTAACTGTGATTGAGTACCTTCAAAACATATCATAATCCTACTGCAGGCTGTAGTGGTACTATAGTTCGAATACCACTACACTTTTAGTCTCGACCTGCATGGGCCACAACTAAAAACGTGTCACGACCCGCACCCTAGAGTTAGGGCACGAGAACGTAACAACGCCCAGCCTACGCCGCAGTGTCGGCGGTAGAACGCTGTCGTAGGTCTCAATGCATCTAACAGTATAAGACTAAACAGTTTATACTCCCCGAATGGGGGTGACATAGCAGAATGTAAACTCAATCACATCTAAGGTAGAGCATAAAGGAAGATAGATAAAACATGAAATCGAAAAGAGATACAACAGATAGAAGTCTAAGTGTCTAAGGTACAAAACCCAGAAATATATCTCAAAACTCAAATACAGTAATCCATAAAATAAATACAACTCCAGACAACTGAGAACAGCTAACTAAACAACCTCTAATGGGTCTCCTCTAAGCTAGCAGGAAATCTTCAAGCTATCTGCAAAATTTGTCAACGTATCCTGTCAGGAAAATGAGCAAGTACAAAACACCAACAGCAGTTCCATATGAATTGACAAATACTATAAGAGACAGTAATAATGAAATACAAGACAAAGAATATAGGCGACTTGGGAACCATTCGAAAGCCGAGTTACAACCCTTAAACCAAACAATGACCGGGGTTGTAACCCTTCTTCCGAACAGAACCTAGTCCCATCATCATGGTACAGTATAAAAGGCAGGTAGAGCATATGAGAAATGAATCATAGCATGGTGAAAGTACAGCAAGTAAAGGTGAACTGGAATGTAAGATATGACAACAAATAAATAAAAAATGATTTGAATTATTAGGGCGAAATGTGATCGGCTAGGGAATCAGGAGAACGGTTATCCACTTGGCTCGACAATCACGCGGAACCTCCGAAGAGGGCCATGTCGGCCAACCTGGATAACCGCGGGGAGGTATCTGCTACACCCTACGTGAGGTGAGGGTGGCGCCAGCAAAACACTAAAATATCAACTCTAAGGTTTTGATCACATAACCCCTAATAATTCCCCCAATATATCCCCCGAATAGTATCACGGATCCGGACATGGCACGTCATGATACGGGGTTCGAGAGCAGGTGATCAGCCTACTCCCAATATGTGTCTATATAAGTACAGGAACACGGAAATATCTCATACCCATATACCAAGAAAGTCCAGGAATAACATCTCATGCCAGGATCCGACGTATACTAGTCCGTGAACCGTCGTGTCAGGAATCAAGTATAACACTACAACTGAATCGGATATAGTAGATATCAAGACAATGAAAACTATCAGTGAATGTACTCTCCTGTGGTCCTGAGCTGATAGGTGAACAGATGCTCAGAGTGATCACATACCTAAAATAAGATACTGTCCGAGGAGAGGTGTCTGGCTCCTAATTAGAACAACACAAGTCACAACATATCCAGAAGGGTAATATAAAGCACTATAATGCATTCTACATGAATCTAGGTCAACTAGGCCAAAGTCAACCCTTGGTCAACTCTGGTCAACTGCACTAGTCAAACTAGGTCAAACTAGGTCATGTCCTAACCCAGCAAGTCTTACTAGGCCTGACCAAGACTATCCTAGCAAGCACACATCAATACAAGGCTATACAAGCCAACATACACCCAACTCTATATAGCATGCAATTATTCAATACTCAAATAGGCAAGAATTCACATTAGATATACACTAGGTAATCTATTACTTTAAGCTATACATGTCTATATATATATACACATACATATATTGGTATTCAACATTAGTTCTATAATCATGGTATTTCAATGGCTATATAAACTTATATATTACAATACAATATGCTACCATATATATAATATACATACATAGCTAAGTTAACTATATTCATAAATACTTATTTAAGAGGCTATGTGTGTGTATGTGAACATGGCAAAGGGGCAAGTGAGGGTTAAATGGGCATACATAGTGTATACATATCAAAGAGTGTCAAAGTGTAAGTGAACAAAGTGTCAAGTGTGATAGTGTCAACATAGTGTAAGGGGTACATGAGGTAATATAGGATTTGTGTTAACATAGAAATTACATCTCATTAACTTGTATATTGCATACATTACATCTATTATTACATTACATTCATGCTTGCATTCATTCATCATTCATTTATTCTCTTGCACTACTATATGCACCATACATTACATACTATGGAACCTACATATTTATTACAAGCCATACTTATACATGCTTACATTAGATAGGATACTTATACCTCATACATCATTTATTTAACCATTTACTCATGCTTGTATTCTCTACTTAATTACATAATTTATATACATTAACATAGGTCAAAATCAAATAGAACATTATATTATACACAAGGGTGCACAAAATGCATATGCCGAATAGTAACTCCTATTAATAATCAATACTGTACCATCTCAGCATGAATTAAAATTTAGGATTAAAGTATGTTATAGATCTATGTGTTAGCTTTCCGAAACTTTAAACGGATCGTATTTTCGTTTCCGGAAACTCCCGGAATCGCGAAAATACCGAGAACGCGTTTGTCTTTCGTACAGCTGACACTCAAATAATTCTCTAGAAAGTTACAGAAAGAATTAGGCCTATTAATATTTGTTTTTGGAAAGCTAACTTCAATACGCTTCTTTTAAAAAAACGGAAGATTAAACCGAGCTTTGAGCTAGAAGTTATGACATTTCGAAGTTAGGGCTGAAATTAAAAACGTGGATAAAAATCATGACGGATTTAGATAGTTTGAGCCAAAAGAATACACAATATATATCCTAATTATCCACAACAATAATAGCAATAATAATATGAGGAACCACACTCAAAAACTTGATTATATAATCATCATGAACTATTTATTACATATATAAATATAGATACACTCTTATTACAATATATATATATATATATAAATCTATATATGTAACATGAACACATCCACAACACAAAGGACACTCCTATGACCTCCAAATGGACACAAAATGAACACAAATGGAGATACAACCATGGGGGTCATTCCTATGGGTTCAAAATAGACCTATATGCATGAGGAAATGAAAAGGAGAAGGGATTTATACCTCCCGGTAGATCGAATCGAAGAAAAACCTTCCCGGAGCGACACCGATACGTAGAGATTCCAAAAGGACACGAACGAGCTCCGAATCCTCCCAAACTTGGGTAGCTTCCTCCTTGGCTAGAATGGAGAAGGAAAGAAGAAGATTTAGTGGTGAAATGGAAGGATTTGGTGGAGAAATTGCTAGGGATTGCTCTCTAGGAATTTTGGGAAGAACAAGAGAGAGAAAAATAGATGGATAATGACAAATGGGAGGCTCAACCCTATCCTTATTGTGGCTGGCCATAAAGGTGGTTTTGTCCTATTAGGAAAAGTCCAAAAGCCCCTACTAACCTATTCTATGAGTATTAGGAAAGGGCTAATTGGTTGGGGCTAAATTAGTCATTCTAAAGTCTCTAATCACACTAACCTTATCCATAATAATTAGTCTAACCTCTAACTAAAATATTTCTATCATGTGGACTAAAATTAATATCATGTGGGCCATACCTAACTAGTGTGTGGGTCCCACTAGAGTCAAACTACCCCCGGGCCCCCGTTTCAAGTCGGATTGAGTTGAAATTCGAACCCGACTCAAATAACCCCAAAACAATATCATAAATAATAAAATAATATCAAAATAATTCAAAGAGGTCAAATGCAAAAAATATTCTTAGGCCAAAAATGACATTAAAATATCATAATCACATGGTTAGGCTCTAGGTCAAACAGTCTCTATGGTTTCTCTAGCAAAACGTCAAAACCACAAGTCATTGATTTAAATAATTTTAAAATGATTTAAAATCACCAAAAATTATATCATGAATAAAATATTATTATTAAAAGAATTATAAACACAAAATTTCAAAATTACCCTCATTTGGGAAACTGGGTGCTACACTTGCGATCTATTTGCCTCAAAAAAATTTGCTATTGATTTAAACAAAAATGATTCTATGATTGACTTGAATAATTTAGGTTCCAATCTGTTACCATAGTTATCTAAACGCACGAGCAAAGGGATATAAAATGCAAAATAAAAGATTATTTCATAAATTCCATACAGGCGGAAGAACGATCACGATTGTAATCCCATTCTGAGAGGTAGAGTATAATAAGTTCAATGTTCTATCCAACTTATAGAAGTTGGTTAATCGGGGAAAGCACAGTAATAGGGCTTCTAAGAAGGTCAAATTTCAAGGAGGTATAAGAAGTATGAGGTATTTCCAATCATAGTCACAAACTAATAGGAAGTCTAGGTATTATCTATTTAATATGGCCCATATATTATTTATGTTTGGTCAAGACAGTATAAGAGGTCTTGGTCAAGTATATCCGGAAGCAAGTTGGTACCGAGAGATGCATAACATAGGCTACGAAGAGATGCAGTTACGAAATCTATGGAAGGAGAATTAATGAGCCAAGAGGTGGAACCTATATAATAGGGGTGAGGGCCTAATTCATCAAGTTTGGTTTTATAGTCCCAATATGGCGATGGGCTATGATGGGTTTAACTGAGTCTCAATAGGTTCCCTAATTAGACTTCAATCTTTGATTGCGTGAACTTTTGATTTTAATCTATAGTGGCTGGACAAAATTTTGTAGAATTTTAAACTATCCCTATTAGGTTAGGGTAATGTAGAATAGATTCAAATTCAAGTGGTTAGGCAAATTTCCCAGAAGATTTGAGTCAAGGTTGGATCTCTAACTGCAGTCTGGAAGTACATCGGTGTTATGGTAAGGGTTATCGCTAGTCCCTTTTGACATGAAAGTCGTATCATAATAATAGAGTCCAAGGAGATATGTTTGTGTGGGACATGATATGTCTACTTAAAGGTGGACTCGTTTCAGTTTTGCATATAAATTTTGTTGGAAGGTAACAGCTAGTATTATACTTCAAATATCAAAGTCACGGTAAGGGACACCAAAAGATCTAAAAAGAAAGTGGGAGTTCACGAGTCACTAATTTATCATCCTAGTGAGAACCAATTTACCTCAATCAATCGGTGATCCCCAAATTCCTAAAAGTAAGAATGGCTTACAATCTATTCACTCTAGAGACTAGGATATGGTTTTAGGAATAATGAGGTTAGGAATATTTGAGTCGTGATATCGTACCTTGACATTTGGTAATAATAAGTCACGATGTGATCGATAACATGATATGGTAGTTGTGAATCAGTTTCGAGGATTGTACCCCGAGTCCTAATAAATGGAAATAATCGCGTACAATGGTACCTGAGTCGATAAGATGGAATGACCTGCTTATCCATGGTATACGAGAGTCTATCGGTGGAATAACAAACTCTAAAGCACGTTATGGAAAAGATCCCTAACTACTAAGTCGTGAATTTCTATTTGTGTCAAACTTGCCAGACTATAGTCACAAGCGTTCTAGAGGTATTAAATGTAGTGCTCATGCATCACTTGTTGATAACTAATACAACATAATGACTGGGCATCATGCTACAGATTTTGGCTAAGCTGGTGAATGTGTTGTTCTAATATTATGTCACTTCTTTGATAATAGAATTTTGTACCTAGAGTAACATCTGCTGAATCTCTAATCTTGGAATGGGTGTCTACCATGGTCCTTGTAATGCTTGTCCTTGTTTTGGTCTATTCTTCTCTGTCTAAACTGTGGGGGCCTAGTCAAGTAAGGTTTGAGTTAAGGCATACGGGAAGCTAGTTAAGCCAAGAATCAAGATGAATATTTGGAGACTCACAATAAATGATTCCTAGAGATTAGATAGTCTCATAGGTTTGTCGTTTACCCAAGGGTAAGATCTTACTCATCTTTCAAGCTCAAATGACTAGAAGGTCATGATATTACTATTAGGGTCGAGGGAAGGACGAGCAACTTTAGACAATGTTGTAGTTATATGGCTTGGACGATGGTTGCTATACTGGTGCATATAACTACCATGGCCATAGGGATACTCTGTATTTATCTACCAAATACGAGCGTTCGTCTTTCCAATCAGTGAAAGACAAAAGCAATAAAGAGTTCAAGAAAGATATCATTGAATACAATTACGTAATTCAAAAGCGAATGTGTAACTCAATAGGAATTGTCAATACAATCACGGATGAGATCCTAGATACCTCTATATCTCAATCCATGTGGGATAACAATATGAAGAGTGAACCAAGTGCACTATGGTTGATCAAACCATAATACATTGATTCTAATTAGACAATATGCTTGTGGGCGTCCCCATTATACATATGTCCTGAACAAGCTCGACAGAGAATATGCTTGCAAAACTAGGCTATAAATAGCGTCGTTATTCATGGTAGTTTAAAGTAGTACGGGAGAATACGTTGAAAGCAGTAATAAAAAGTTCGAATTTCACAAGGATCAAAGTTTTATCCGATGTGCTTGCGTATACAGTCGTCCTACTGGTTCTTGTATCAGGCCTTAGTTGACCAATGGGTACGGGCTACGAAATCTCTATATTCTAGGTAAACATCTCTCCTATACTAGCATATATTCATTTCACTCTGTTACACTTTAATACTAGGTAAAAAGGATACAGGTGGTAGGTTGTAGTCATACTACTCAACTTATGAAGTCAACTAATGGAGTAATTGTGGAATATAACACGTATACTCGTATGAGTTATCTCCTAACCTCCCTATTCAGCACGAAAGAAGATAAGATTAGTAGTAAAAGGAATCAAGCAGAAGGAATTCAAGATAATCGGATGAGAGTTTGAGATTTGGAATTGAGGGAGGAAGTCAAGCTTGTGGATGAGATTCCTATATCCTAATCCTATATGCAGGTTCACATCGATACAGTAGCATAACCAATGTGACAAACTCGACCTTCATGGGCCACCACAAAAATATGTAGCATCCCAGTCCCAAAATACGTAGGACTAGAAACGTATCATGCCAGCTGTCTACATACGAAGCATACTCCAATATATGGATATCTCGTATGTACATATAAGCTGTAAAATATAGTAACCATGAAGCTAATCTCATCCATAAACCAATATATCATAAAATTAACTTATTAAAGTCATTTGTACAAACGTTTGGCGGAAACAAAGTCCACTACCAACTATCTCAAAATAAAATGTACAAGAAGTGAATCGATAAAATATCAAACGAACCAAGCGCAATTGTCTTTGAAGGAAGGGAGAAGATCACGGCCTTGGCTAGAACACCTGCAGTAAATTATGAAAGCATACACCTGGGGAGATAACCAGGTCCTCAGAGGGACGTAACAGGATACAGGAAGAACATGCCATGTAACTGCATAAGTAAAAAAATACTATAAACTACAACACAACAGGGTACCTAACCATCTATGTGATATGTACTTTAGAGGACAACGTTCTACGCAGGGGCTATCACAAGCAAGTAATAAAGAGTGGCCAACAATAGCGCTCATCCGAGACATTATCGGCCGGGTAACACATAGCGCTCATCCGAGACACTATCTCCCAAATGTGTATAAAAGTAAATATAGCCCCTACGCTAGTAGCTGTCCCCTCCCCCTAATGATACTATACGTGTGTCGTAACCATGACATACAAACACGTGTCGTTTCCACCACACAATTTTTTAAAAGATAACTGTAAAGTCTTCTAACATGCATCTATAGACAGTTATTCCTACGCATGCGCACGGGTGATCAGCCAACACGCAAGTGACCACTACATGATACTCACAACTCACACACAACTCATGATACAATCGTGACAAAGTCAATGGCATGCATTCTATTGACGGAAGTCTCTTAACTCTAGGTCCACAAGCAAGAAGAAAAATAAATAACTGAAAATAAAAGTGCAAAAAATAATAACAGAATAATAAAATTCAATTAAATGTAAGCAATAATTATGGCAAGAAATCTTGCCTGATTCCGTACTGTAAATATGAAACGCCGCTCCCGCGTCCACGCCTCCGGAACCCGAAGCTCCGAGATAATTAATTAACTAAATTAAGTCACTACTTATGAAACTTACGATACTACTTAATTAGTCAAAGTAATGTGTTAAAATTATATTCAATCTCTCGTGGAACCATTTAGATCCATACAATCACACACAGGTTCCACGAGACATCGAAACATAGTTTTAGGGTTTCTAACTTTTAATTAGTCGGTTATGCCCCTACTTCAATAACATACTTAAAAATTATATAAAAATCATAAAAATAATATTTAAACTAATTTTCTATAGATTTATCTATGAAATTCCAGAATTAATATTTCTAAAGACATTTTTGACTAGTTGATTAATAAGTCAGCTAGTCTACCCGAAAAACACCCGGAACATAGTTAATGACTCAAAATTGCTAAAATAACCAATAATATATTTTAAACAGTAATAAAATAATTTATTTCATAGAATAATATTAGAGGTTCAAGGGTTGAGTTATACTACAAGTTTGGAACATTCTAGGTCAGCCGGTTACGCAAAATTAGCTAGTTTTGACCTACAAATTTTCGACCAGATTTGAGTTGCTAAAATCGTGAAAAAATACTTATAAAAATTCTAATTTATGTATATGAACACACATAAAATTCAGTTTCAAAAATAGGCACCAATAACTCATAGTTCCTTTACAATGGGGTTAATTTTGATCCTACTGACACATGAATATTACGCATATATTTCATAAAATCTTTATGGATGATTATAACTAACAAAAGCCATCAAAATATGATTTCTATAGAATTAATAACATATTTTCTACAGAATTTTAGCAAAGGTTTTTAGAAGAAAAGATTTGGGTTCTTACCAAAGATCCTTGCTAGAAAGGGTGATGATGACTTCTCTTCACCAAAGCTCCAATCTTTTTCGCTATCCTCGCTTGCTAATCCTCTATTAGTGAGTATAAGAGAGTTGATAATGTCTATAGAGGATTGGATGGGGGATAGAGTTTTTAGGATTTGTTTTGAGGGATTTCGGAGATGTATGGTGGAGGAAATGAGTTTTCGTGAAGGATGGAGAGATGTGCAATGGAGGAGATGATTTATAGATGCTATGGGGAGTTTGTTGATACCAAAATTATAGGGAGGGAGAGGGGTTTTGGTTGGCCAAAGGTGAGGGAGAGAAAGATTAGGATTTGGTTAATGTTTGGGATAAGTTGGTATATTTAAACATATCCTTAAATGAATTTTAAGCAATCTAGGATTTAAATCCTATTTAATTTGATGCATTAAGCCATGGAGGTTTGCTTGGCTAAAAATTAGCATGGTGGGGGTCCATTTGGTATGATTTGATTGTTTGGTGAGTTGGCAAGTTGATTGGATTAAGGATTTAAAAAGGGGTTTCCTAATATAGAACTATTTAATTCTATCTATGTAATTACACTACAAAATTTGAATTAAATACAAATAAATTTAATTATTAATATTTACTAATGTCCAACATGCCTACATAGGGATGGGTTTGGCTTGGAAGTTGTTTGGGAAGGTTTGGTGCAACCGGGTCTCCTAAAAAGTTATAAAGGCTTTCTTAACTAATTAATTAAATAAAAATATAACTTGTGCCATAATTTGAATGGTTAACATGCAAGAGATTACAATATGACCATGGCATTCCTAACATGGCTAGCATACTAGTTAAAGCACCCGACTACGCTAGGCATGCCATACTTTCTAGTCATCTTGCATATTCAAACTCAACCATGGCTATAGTCCTTTTATATAATATAAATAAGATAAAAATAAATTAGAATTAAATAAAATCCAAAAATAATTTAAATATTCCTTTAATTTATAAGGGTTTTACATACTTCCCAAATGAAGGAATCCAAAATCAGCAGATTAACACAAGAATATGAATCTTTCAAAATGAAACCCAGCGAGTCAATTACACAGACGTTCACTCATTTTCTTGATATTACTTATCCTTTGCAATCTCTTGGTATGGATTACAGTAATCACGAGAAGATCAGAAAAGTGCTACGGGCTCTAACCAAGAACTGGAACCCAAAGGTAACGATAATCATTGAAGAAAACAATCTCACCACCATGACTCTAGAAACACTTATGGGCAAGCTGATGACCCATGTGCTGGACCTACAAGAGTTTGAAGAAGCAACCCCAAAAGAAAAATCTATCGCCTTTAAAGCTCAAGCCATAAGGTCAACATACAAAGATTCTAATGAAGAATCATCCAGTAGTGATAAACAAGCCCAGCTAGTGAAAAATTTTAGAAAATTCTTAAAGTTTCAGAAATCAAACAGAAGGAAGAAAGATGTCCACGAAAGCAATGAAGAAGAAACAATCTGCTTTGGATGCAAGAAGTCAGGATATATGAAGAAGGACTGCCCAACTACAAAAAAAAGTAGTCCATATGATTGATCAAGATCAAGCCAAAGAACAACAACTGGTCGAAAGTATGCAAATACAAGTATCTGACATGAAAGTGATGCTAGTGAATCAGAGGAAGAAAATAGACCCTACAACACTGCATATGTCTGTCTTTTGGCTTTCGATAAGGAATCCTCAAATCCTCTATATTATGACTTTACTTGCGATGAGCTAGAAAAAGCCTTCAACGAATTATTTGAAGAACAAAAAAATGTGCTTGAAAAGAATAAGCAATCTCGAAAAGAGGTCAAGGCATGCACAACCGAAGTAACTAGATTGTCAAATCTCGTTGAAGATATTAGAGAGACATCTACTACCGGTAACACGGATGAGATAGCCAAGCTTAAAGTAGACTATCATGTGGCTATCCTTACAATTGAAAAGAAAGAAAGAGATTATGTCAAGATACAAGAGTTATATGACATAGAGAACAAGAGGCACTTAGTCACAGAACAAATACTCATTGATATGACTGCTAAATATGAAGAGTCTTGTGCGGTTTCTAAAAAGTTAGAGATCAAGTTAGGCAAACAGGATATACTTGTGACATTGCCTAAAGTTAATCCTAATGCTAAGCATACACCTAAGAGTACTAAACCACAGAAAGCACGTAAGAAACAAGAATATCACCATGCTTTCACATATAGGTTTCAAAGAAACCACATATGCATGTCAACACAAATTCAACAAACACATTTTCAAAACTTACTTGCACGTACTGTGGTACTCATGGGCACATATCATAGTATTGTCTAGCAAGAAAACTTGTTGACAATCACACTCTGATTTGGAGACCTAAGACTAAATCAGCATGGACCCTTCAATAAATGGGTACCAAAGGATTCATCTACTTGTTTTGTAGGTGGAACCTCAACCCTCTCATACTAAAAGTAAGTGGATCTTCGATAGCGGATGTTCGCGGCACATGACTGGTGATGCATATTTGTTTGCTACGCTATCGATGGAGAAAGAAGGATACGTCTCCCTCGAAAACAACCTGAGCGGTGATATCATTGGAAGTGGAATTGTTGGTATATCTCCTTATCATGTAATAAAAGATTTTTGTCTAGTTACGGAATTGAAACATAACTTACTGAGCATAAGTCACTTGGCAGATAATGGTTATGGCATCAATTTTTTAAAAGATAAATGTATAATATATGATATATCATCTGGTAATCTATATATAAAGGGATTAGAGAAGACAATATTTATGTTTTCTTTCTTGAGAGTACTAATAATGCAAGAAGATATCTAGTAGCAAACTTAGATGAAAGCTGGCTATGGCATATGTAACGCCCCAGTCCCAAATTACTTAGGACTAGTACGTATCCATGCCAGCTGTATACATACGAAGTATACTCCAATATATGAAAACCTCGTATGTACACATAAGCTGTAAAATGCAGTGAACCAAGAGTAATCTAATCTCATCCACACAAAATATAAGAATAAAAGATATCATATAATCGATAAATTTTCATTGTTACATGTAGTTGGGCGGAGACAAATCCACTACCAACTATGAAAAGAAATACATCACAAAAGAAAGGGGGCGAGCGAAGCGAAGACGATCAAAGTACAATCATCCTCGAAGAATAACGATGATCATGGCCACGGCTAGAACACCTGCGAAAGACATGAACAAACGCCTGCCGAGATAACCAGGTCCTTAGAGGGACGTAACAAGATACATAAAGAATATGCCATAATAAACTGAATATATAATTTGTCACAAACCGAAATAAGTGACAAGACGACAATAAGGTAATCTACCCGTACTACGGTGTTCATGCAGTTAGGAACAAACCTCCAACGCATGGGCACTCTGGCTCAGTAGCAGTAATCTCAGGTATGGCCTATCAGGATACCAGGGACCTCAAAGCATAACATTCCTCGAATGTCGGAGGGCAACAGTAAATCAGTATCAGGATCCAGGACCGTATCTCCCGCGGAGATAACCGTCAATAGGGAAGTGGACACTTGGCCCATACGTTAAGGAACTGTCCTTCCCACCCAATGTCTAACATAGTCACATCCATGTCTCATATACCCCTACTAACTGCTAAGTCTCCTAACATGCCTCTATTAGCAGTTAGCCCTAACGCATGCGCATGGGGGATCAGCCCATACACAAGAACCTCTACATGCTACTCATCTCATACATCCTCGTGGTACAACTGTGTCAAGGTATATGCGATATACTACAAACGGTAGTCCCTTAACTCTAGGTTCATATGCAATAAAAGGATAATAACAAAGTAAATTAATAATCACTGAACAGGCAGTAAATCAGGAACTGTAAGAACCGGAAATAAAGAACAGTGATATATAAAATAAATGCAGACTGAATATGAAAAGTTTAATGGCAAGGTATTTTTCCTGGTAGCGGGCCTGGTGTGGTGCGATGTTGCGACAAGTTCTGAGTTGTCCGATTGCCATGGTCGATAGGTAGAGGCCTGAAGTTGTGAGGAATTAGGAGTAGGAACTAGTCATGATTAGTCACGATCATGGGTGATTGCTTAAGGAAAATTTTGTGGAAACAGAAACTATCTTGAAAATACTTATAGTCTTTGAAAATAGTTTCGTATAAATACTTGTACATATCAAAATTAGTTTTAGGCTAAAGACTAAGTTTATGTAAAATAACATTTTAGATTGGAAATCTATATTTCATAAAAATAAATACTTTTAGGTAAATACAAAACAATCCTAGAAAATTTGGTAAGGCAAAAACCTAACTTTTGTTAAGAGTCATATTTCCACAAAAATAATTTACTAATACTAATGGTATTACTTGTGATAATAATATTTACTCTAAGCCAGTTTTAGAAATAATGATAACAATAATAATAATAATAATAATGATAATAATAAAAACAGTAATAATAATAATGATAAAACTAATAATAGTAATAATAATAATGATAGAACTAATAAAAGTATTAATAATAATGATAATAATAATAATCATAATAATAGTTAATAGGTAATAATACGTATAATAATATTAATAAATAATAATAAATACTAATTGATAGTAGTGCTGCTGTTCTTAAGAAAAGGGAATGGAGAGAGAGTGAGAAATCGAGAGAGGGAGAGAAGAAGGGAAGATTTCTCATCGGGGAAGAGCGGCGCTGGTGGCGCACGATGGCTCCGGGCAGCGGGAGCAGTTCTCCGCTCCAGGTCGGAGGAGCAGCGTCTCATTGGCGGAACTCCGGTGCGGTGCGGCTCAGCGCACGGAGAAGGAAATCCGGTCGGTCCACGCGGATTAGCGATCGGAGCTCGACTATGATGGTGCGCCAGGAGTCGGGCACGACGGATCTGAGCCTCGGCGACAAGATCTCGGCAGGGCGGGGCGCAGCTCAGCGGGGAGTCTCGAGGAGAGGGAGAGCGGTGGTTCTCCCCAATGGGGTCGGCGGCGTCGGTTGGTCAAGTCAGCGACGGGTGATCTGAACCGGATCCGACGGTCGTCGGCTTGGGCTGCGCTCGTCTGTGGTGGTTCGCAGCGGAGGAAGCTGCACGAGAGCGCGACGTAGTGGTCAGCGCCGGGGCATGCAGCGGGTCAGGCGACACCGAACGAGGGCGTAGCGCTCGGCCAAGAGCGGCAACGTCGGGTGCTGCGGTTCAAAAGAAGGTGAGTTCGGGTTCGCTTGTTTGCTGTTGATTTTTCTTTTCCTTTCTTTTGGGGACGTTGTAGTGATGATTGCCGGCGGTGGCGGAGGCGTAGGTGTGTACGGGTGCGGAGGAGGAGGGAGACTATGGTGGTGATGATGACTGGTAATGGTTGTGGTGATTGCAGTAGTGAACGGGAAGGAGGGGCGGTATTGCGGCGCCGGCAGGGAACAGCGATAGTGGTTGTGGGGATGATGACGATGATGATGGGCTGGCAGTCGGAAGAGGGTGGCCGCGGTGGCGTGGGATGACGGTGGTGGTGGCTGGTGTTGGTGATTCGAGTCGGGACGTCGTGGCGGAGGCGGCAGTGTCGGGAGTTGTTGTGGTGATTGGGGTGATGTCGGGGACAGCCAGTGGTGGCGATCGGGAGTGGTACTGTGACGGACCAAGGGGGTGATACCGGGATGGTGGCAGGGGTCGGACAGGGCTTGCACGGTCTGTGTCGGGATGCCGACACAGATTTATAAATTGGGTTAGGTTTAGGAATTTGGATGCGTCCGGGGTGTCGGGCACGAGGAGATTAATGTGTTTGTAGTAGAAAAGTATAGTAGAGGAGAAAGACGGCACGTACACGATGCACATCTGAATGTGGTGGAAAATATAGAGGAATACCTCACCTATATATAGGAGGTGAGAATTTCCAGTTGGATAAGGACTCGTAATGGTTTAAACCCCGATGGATAATTCCATCTTTTATTTAAATTGATTTATAAATTAAGCAATCAAATCCAATTCAATATAGATTAACTCCTTTTAATTTAAAATAAAATCTTTTCCAAGTTTAAATTATCAAAAATAACTCAAATATTCACTAAAACAAAATCTTAAATATCATTTCCATAATTATTAAAATGTAGCATTAATTAATTTCAAAAATCAAGAATATTTCTTAAATATTAAATTATAAAATAGCTTTTGTAAATGACAAACCTGTTAATAAACAAACAAATTTCATATTCGCAAAATATTCAGAATATATTTCATATAACCCATAATTTCCAAATCACTACTTATAAACGACGAATAACTATTTTTGAAAATAAAAATATTTATCACATTCATTTGAACATGTACTTTCCTATACAAAATAAAATTTATAATAAAAACATTTTTCTAAAAATATGTACCTCGACACATATTCGCATTCCTCGAGAAATTTACGAAGCGCAAATCTCGTATGCGACGTACAGATACGAAGTACAAAATAAATAAATTAAATATATAAAAAAATTGTAGTAGAAATTTAGGGGGTTTACATCCTATCCAGCTTAAAAGAATTTCGTCCTCGAAATTTAGGAATAGGTAGGGTTCAAGAGTTTAACGATAAGAAAGTATGAACAATTCTTTTGGCGAGGCAAGAAAACGGTGTTTAACATAAATGTTAAATAGAAAAAAATAATTCACGAATATGGTAATAGACGAGGGTTGCTAGCTAAGATAATCATGATAACACAATTCAAGAAATAATAAGGCATTGGGTGGATCAAAAAGAATAACTTAGGGACTTGGAGTCATGGTTCCTTGAGAAGATATGGTCGTCTGGTTTTAGGTTTGATTAAGGAATTGGTTTGATTCATTCTTAAGTCTCATGAATGATTAGAAAGTCGTGATAATGAATCTAGTGTCACGAGGAGGATGATTAATTCAAGATGGGATTACAGTCAAATCGGCTGGTAACTGGCTAACCATATTGGCAATAGATAGTGGACAACTAGGAGAATATCAAGTACGGGTGTTTGTCTTTCTAAAACAGGCAAAAGGCAAACATAAAGAGTTCGAAGAAGGCATTATCGAATTCAAATGAGTGGTTCAAAGACGACTGAATAAGTTCCAAAAAGAATTGCCAAAACAGTCGCGGATGAGACTCCAGGGCCAAGTTTAACTATGTCTCTATCCACGTTGAACAATATACAAAAAGTGAACCAAGTGCACTATGGTTGATCAGACAATAATACGTCGGTTCTGATTAGACAATGTATCAGTGGGCGCCCACAATAAACGTATGTCAAGAACAAGCTCGATAAAAAGTAAGCTTGCAAAACTAAGACTAATTTAGCAACATTAAGTAGTCAAAATATAAGTAGGGAGGTAATGATGAAGAAATTACATAGTCCAAGATCTTTCAAAATCCTAGTCTCGCCCGAAGTTTGGGCCTATACAGTTGGTTTGGTTGACTAGATAAGTTAGGGTCCTCTGAATTTATACTCTAAGTGAACTTACCAATGTGGTTCACAAGGAAAAGGTTTGTTAGGTGGTGAGGTATTCTACCCAACTTACAAGAGTTAAACTAGTAGTGTGATGGGACAATGAGTCAAGCAATCAAGATAAAGCACATATTTAAGTATTTAAGGAATTAAGTAGAACAAAATCATATATCGGTCGAAAGAATTGAGTCGAGGTTGAATCCCTATCTGTGGTCGAAAAATATATCGGTATCATGGTAAAGATTATAGTTTGGCCATTTTGATCATAAGGTCATATCAAGAAATAGAGTACAAGGAGATGGGTTTTGATGGGACATGATATGTCTACAGGAAGGTGGGCTTGTCTAGGTTTTATATATAAAATTTGTTGGGAGGAAAAGTGTAGTGTTGTACTCCAAATATACAAGTCACGGTAGGGGACGCCAAAAGATCAAAAATAGAAAGTGGGAGTTCACGAGGTGATAATTAATGTACAAAATAAAGAAGATCAAGTTAAAGCATGAAATAAAATTAATTAAAGAAATCCAAAAATAATTTAGGAACACAATTCCGGAGAGAAGATAGTCTCCTAGATGAATACAGTTAAGGAACCATTAAATCATTATTCAAATTGCAAATGGGTTAGAAGGTCACAACTAAAAGATCTAGAATTGAAGGAAGGTCGAGTAAGTCAAGGTAGAAATACAGTCACATAGCTTGGTAGATGACTATCAACACTTGTGTATATACTACTATCATGGCCATGGGTGACATGGCAATTAGTGTGGAACACTCAGTAGGGTTATCTTGGGGCCTACCATTAAAATTTAACTCAAGTTCCTCCAAAAGTTTCAAAATTAAACTTTCAAAAATAAACCACCCAAAATTTGTATTCAGTCCAAGCCGTTCAAATTCATCATAAAAATTTAAATCACTTTCTTAAATCTCGAAGCAAAATTTTACCACGTTACTGCTAACCTTTTCCAAAATTAACGTTTAAATTCAACTATTTAATTCAAGAGTTTATAATTTACGAATCCATAAAATTTTTACCATCAATAAAAAATTTAAAACTCTAATTTTTTTAAATAACTCATAATAAAACTCTTTGCAAAAAAAATTAAGCTCAATGCTCTCATCAATTTTAACTTCTATTCATGCTAAGTTATTCCAACAAAATCTCAACTTTTAAATGATAACTTCCTTTAATCAATCAAAATAACTTTCCATCACATCCTTCGAAATTCTTCCAAAATTTTTAATATTAGCAATCCCACATTAAACTAAAATTTCAAATAATCTTATCATTCAAAATCCTCTCTTTTTTTTTACCAAAAATCTAAATAGATTTGTAAATCCTCAATCATAGGACACAATTTAAAATAAGAAAAAATTCCCAAAAATCGTTTTCAATTATTGTAAAGCAAATTTTACCATCATTACTTCCACAAAAATCGTAAGTTGTACAACTCCGTTTAAATAATTTCTACGACCATTTTTAAAAGCTAAGATCATTTTCAAACCAAATTTATAACTGTTCAAAGGTGTATAACTATAAGACAATAAATCATGAACATTAAAACTCGAAAATCAAATAAATTTTATATTTGTTCAAAGATGTATATCTATCACCCTAACTCATAAATATTATAACTCGAAAAGCAAATCAATTTTATACTTGTGCAAGGATGTGTAACTATAATCCAATAAATCATAAATATCAAATCTTTGAAAATCAATTAATTTCTTAAACCAAGTATGAAATCCTATAAATCCTCTGGTGTTTACTATTTAGAAATCTCAAGGTTAAAACTTTCCGTGGTAATATCCTACTTTACCAATTACTAATCATTAAATCACAAAAAAAAACTTTTTTACTCAATTAGAGTCTTGAATGTATTCCAATTGCCAATATTACCATTCTAGCCATGTGTTTGACCTATGAGCATATACTAGTGTAGTTATCTTCCTAGTTGAAACTAAGCACGAAAATAAGAATCAACGGTAGAAAGGAATCAAGCAAGATGCAATTCAAGGAAGTCGAACGAGAGTCCGAAATTTGAAGCCAAGGAAAGAGGTCAAGCTATATGGATGAGATTCCTATAATTCTAATAATATGTTGCAGGTTCACATCGGTACAGTAACGTAACTGAAGTGACAAACTGGACCTGCATGGGCCACCACAAAAACATGTAACGTCCCAGTCTCAAATTACTTAGGACTAGTATGTATCCATGCCAGCTGTATACATACGAAGTATACTCCAATATATGGAAACCTCGTATGTAAACATAAGCTGTAAAATACAGTGAATCAAGAGTAATCTAATCTCATCCACACAAAATATAAGAATAAAAGATATCATATAATCGATAAATTTTCATTGGTATATGTATTTGGACGGAGACAAATCCACTACCAACTATGAAAAGAAATGCATCACAAAAGAAAGGGGGCGAGCGAAGCGAAGACGATCAAAGTGCAATCATCCTCGAAGAATAGCAATGATCATGGCCACGGCTAGAACCCCTGTGAAAGACATGAACACACACCTGGCGAGATAACCAGGTCCTCAGAGGGACGTAACAAGATACATAAAGAACATGCCATAATAAACTGAATATATAATTTGTCACAAACCGAAATAAGTGACATGACGACAATAAGGTAATCTAACCGTACTACGGTGTTCATGCAGTTAAGAACAAACCTCCAACGTATGGGCACTTTGGCTCAGTAGCAGTAATCTCAGGTATGGGCCATCAGGATACCAGGGACCTCAAAGCATAACATTCCTCGAATGTCAGAGGCCAGCAGTAAATCAGTATCAGGATCCAGGACCGTATCTTCCGCGGAGATAACCGACAATAGGGAAGTGCATACTTGGCCCATACGTTAAGGAATTGTCCTTTCCACCTAATGTCTAACAGAGTCACATCCATGTCTCATATACCCCTACTAACTGCTAAGTCTTCTAACATGCCTCTATTAGCAGTTAGCCCTGACGTATGCGCATATGGGATCAGCCCACACACAAGAACCTCTACATGCTACTCATCTCACACATCCTCATGGTACAACTGTGTCAAGGTATATACGATACACTACAGACAGTAGTCCCTTAACTCTAGGTTCATATGCAATCAAAGGATAATAACAAAGTAAATTAATAATCACTAAACAGGCAGTAAATCAGGAACTGTAAGAACCGAAAATAAAGAACAGTGATATATAAAATAAATGCAGACTGAATATAAATAGTTTAATGGCAAGGTATCTTGCCTGGTAGCGGACCTGGTGTGGTGCGATGTTGCGACAAGTTCCGAGTTGTCCGATAGCCATGGTCGATAGGTAGAGGCCTGAAGTTGTGAGGAATTAGGAGTAGGAGCTAATAGTGATTAGTCACGATCATGGGTGATTGCTTGAGGAGAATTTTGTGGAAACATATACTATTTTGAAAATATTTATAGTCTTTGAAAATAGTTTCGTATAAATACTTGTACATATCAAAATTAGTTTTGGGCTAAAGACTAAGTTTATGTAAAATAACATTTTAGATTGGAAATCTATATTTCATAAAAATAAATACTTTTAGGTAAATACAAAACAATCCTAGAAAATTTTGTACGGCAAAAACCTAACTTTTGTTAAGAGTCATATTTCTACAAAAATAATTTACTAATACTAATGGTATTACTTGTGATAATAATAATTACTCTAAGCCAGTTTTAGAAATAATGATAATAATAGTAATAATAATAATAATAATTATAATAATAAAAACAGTAAAAATAATAATGATAAAACTAATAATAGTAATAATAATAATGATAGAACTAATAATAGTATTAATAATAATGATAATAATAACCATGATAATAGTTAATAGGTAATAATATGTATAATAATATTAATAAATAATAATAAATACTAATTGATAGTAGTGCTGCTGTTCTTAAGAAAAGGGAATGGAGAGAGAGTGAGAAATCGAGAGAGGGAGAGAGGAAGAAAAGATTTCTCACCGGGGAAGAGCGACGCTGGTGGCGCGTGGTGGCTCCGGGCAGCGGGAGCAGTGCTCCGCTCCAGGTCGGAGGAGCAGCGTCTCACTGGCGGAACTTCGGCGCGGTGCGGCTCAGCGCGCAGAGGAGGAAATCCGGCCGGTCCACGCGGATTAGCGGCCAAAGCTCGACTGTGATGGCGCGCCAGGAGTCGGGCACGGCGGATCTGAGCCTCGGCAGCTAGATCTCGGTGGGGCGCAGCTCAGCGGGGAGTCTCGAGGAGAGGAAGAGCGGTGGTTCTCCCCAATGGGGTCGACGGGGTCGGTTGGTCAAGTCAGGCGACGGGTGATCTGAACCGGATCCGACGGTCGTCGGCTTGGGCTGCGCTCGTCTGTGGTGGTCCCCAGCGAAGGAAGCTGTGCGAGAGGGCGGCGTAGTGGTCAGCTCCGGGGCGCGCAGCGGGTCAGGCGACACCGGACGAGGGCGTAGTGCTCGGCCAAGAGCGGCGACGTCGGGTGCTGCGGTTCGAAGGAAGGTGGGTTCAGGTTCGCTTGTTTGCTGTTGATTTTTCTTTTCCTTTCTTTTGGGGACGTGGTGGTGACGATTGTCGACGGTGGCGGAGGCGTAGGTGTGTACGGGTGCGGAGGAGGAGGGAGACTATGGTGGTGATGATGACTGGTGATGGTTGTCGGGATTGTAGTGGTAAACGGGAAGGAGGGGCAGTGTTGCGGCACCGACATAGAATGGCGATGGTGGTTGTGGGGATGACGACGATGATAATGGGCTGGCAGTCGGGAGAGGGTAGCCGCGGTGGCGTGGGATGACGGTGGTGGTGGCTGGTGTTGGTGATTCGAGTCAGGACGTCGTGGCGGAGGTGGCAGTGTCAGGAGTTGTTGTGGTGATTGGGGTGATGTCGGGGACGACCAGTGGTGGCGACTGGGAGTGGTGCTATGACGGACCAAGGGGGTGATGCCGGGATGGTGGCAGGGGTCGGACAGGGCTTGCACGGTCTGTGTCGGGATGTCGACACAGATTTATAAATTGGGTTAGGTTTAGGAATTTGGATGCGTCCGGGGTGTCGGGCGCGAGGAGATTAATGTATTTGTAGTAGAAAAGTATAATAGAGGAAAAAGACGGCACGGACACGATGCACATCTGAATGTGGTGGAAAATATAGAGGAGTACCTCTCCTATATATAGGAGATGGGAATTCCCAGTTGGATAAGGACTCATAATGGTTTAACCCCGATGGATAATTCCATCTTTTATTTAAATTGGTTTAGAAATTAAGCAATCAAATCCAATTCAATATAGATAACTCCTTTTAATTTAAAATACAATCTTTTCCAAGTTTAAATTATCAAAAATAACTCAAATATTCACTAAAACAAAATCTTAAATATCATTTCCATAATTATTAAAATATAGTATTAATTAATTTCGAAAATCAAGAATATTACTTAAATATTAAATTATAAAATAGCTTTTGTAAATGATAAACCTATTAATAAACAAATTTCATATTCGTAAAATATTCGGAATATATTTCATATAACCCATAATTTCCAAATCACTACTTAAACGACGAATAACTATTTTTGAAAATAAAAATATTTATCACATTCATTTGAACATGTACTTTCCTATACAAAATAAAATTTATAATAAAAACATTTTTCTAAAAATATGTACCTCGGCACATATTCGCATTCGTCGAGAAATTTACGAAGCGCAAATCTCGTATGCAACGTACAGATACGAAGTACAAAATAAGTAAATAAAATATATAAAAAAATTATAGTAGAAATTTAGGGGGTTTACAGCATATGAGACTAAGACATGCTAATATGGACACTATCTCACGACTAAGCACTAAAAAGCTAGTAAAAGGACTCCCTGAGATATCATTCAAAAGAGATATGGTATGTGCAGACTGTGAAAAGAACAAAGCACATAGGTCTACATTTAAATCCATCAATATTGTAAGTACTTCTAGACCTTTGTAGTTAATACATATGAATTTATTTGGTCCTAGTAGAGTCGCTAGTCTTGGTGGTAAGCTCTGTAGAACCCTAGAGGGGGGGAGAATAGAGAAATAAAATAAATCTAAACACAAGAAGCTATATTACTGAAATAAAAAGAGAGAGAGTGAGAAAATCAAACACGCGATGTATCATGGTCTCCTCCCTAGAGGCAATCCGATCCCGAAACTCTCTCCGGCTCAAATCCACTATAGAGTAAATAGTACACACTAGTTTGGATACGAAGAACTTGCCAACTTCAACACGAGTTTGGATCCGAAGAACTCGCCAACTTCTTACACATGAGTTTTCTTACGAAGGCTCGCCAACTTCAAAAAGGAAAGGAAGAGATCTGTTGATCTTCTAACACTTGAAGATCAAAAAGTACAACTCTTGAATACTCTAGCACTTTTGGATTGGATGGAAATTAAAAGCTTGGGTAGAGTAGTAATGGTGGAGCTCTTGGTTGTTGAGAAATTTATGACTTAAGTGGATGAGCCTTCAAGAGAGAGAAGGAATCCATTTATATAGAAAACCAAGAGTAGGTAGCATTCAATGCTCCTGAATATAACCCAGACGGCACACCGTCGGTATGGACCGGCATACCGTCGGTGTACCGTTTGAATAGTAATGGTAATAATTATATCCGTTAGGGAGCATTTAATGCTAGTATTTGTTCATTCAAAAATCAAATCAGACAAACCAGTATACCCTCGGTATGCCATGGTATGCCGTTGGTGTACCGATATACGTCACAGAACATTTTATGGCTAACAAAACAGTATACCATTGGTATGCCATAGTATACCGTCGGTATGCTGAAGTTCGTCACAGAACATTTTTGCGACTAACAAAATGGTATTCTGTCGGTATACTGTTGTATTCCATCGGTACGCCGATATTCGTCACAGAACATTTAGTGGCTAACAGAACGGTATACCGTTGGTATGTCGTAGTATACCATTGGTATGCCGATATTTATCACAGAATATTTTGTGGCTAAAGAAGCAGTATACCATCGGTATACAATGATATACCATCGGTATGCCGATCTTTTAGACATTGATTTTTGACTGAAAAATTAGAAGAGCTTTATGTTTTGTCATCCAACCTTAGGTGTTTTACAAGAAGACCTAAACCTTGTGCAGACTCGACATCTTGAATTTGTTGAGAGTCGTCTTTAATGATCGCTGGTCTTTTCTTCAGTCTTCTTTTAGGAATTTCCATAAATCTTCGATGACTTGGCTTGAAGGGACAGAACTTATGCAGTAGAGCTTTTAAAAGAGTATCTATCTGAAATACAGAAAAATACTAAACTACGAAGATGCTGTTAATGTTATCAAAATAAACT
Source organism: Iris pallida (assembly GCA_029216955.1). Classification (NCBI taxonomy): domain Eukaryota; kingdom Viridiplantae; phylum Streptophyta; class Magnoliopsida; order Asparagales; family Iridaceae; genus Iris; species Iris pallida. The sequence continues at coordinate 6,406,622 of JANAVB010002600.1, forward strand.
GTACCAACAATCTTCTCTATTTTGATAATTGACAAAACGGAGAGATAGCATCTTCAGGGAGTGACTCCCCCGTAGGTAGACAACTCCCCCTCGATACGTTTTCTTCCCCTTTGTCACTTAGTCAAAGATGGGAAATAAGTAATAAAAAATATTAGAAATAAATAGTGAAAGCAATATGGTGGACAAAAAGCATGCATATATTAGATAAAGAAGGGGTACATGCTTGAGACTACATAAAACCATATAAAACTCACCTTCACGAGAGTGAGCAAGACAATATCAAAGCATAAGAAATAGTTCCCGTAGGACCACACACAACATAAAAATAAACTACTGGTCCCCGAAGGACCGCAAAAGACACATACTAAAAAAAATGACACCAATATATTCTACCACCATCAGCAGGAGCCCACATCTACTCATCCGCCAGATCATCGTCCTCCCCACCCTGAGTACCATGAAATACCCTGAAAGGATCCACGCCGTCCGGGTATATGAAGCCGTAGACGTTGGGGTCAGAAAAGCGGGAGACTTGGTACAGGGGATCCTGAAGGTTGAGATCCAGATAGGCATTTTACGCTGGATGAAATAGGCCTTATCATGTAAGCGACTCTGGATAAGATTCCTAAGCCCACGGGTGTTGGCCCTCATCCGCTCCTCCGTTTGAGCCATGCATATTTCAAAATGCTGCTAGGTCAGCGACATAAAACGCCTAGATGAAGGAGGCATAGAAAAAGGCGCAACAGAAGAATCAGCCGACGGGTCATGGGAGGAAGACGCACGAGACGCTGAGGCACCAAGGATAGAACGGGAAACAGCAAGGAAGGAGGGAACGCCGTCCGGCTGGCAGAGGGAGAGATCTACGTTCTTTTCCTCAAGGATAAGAGTGAGATGGAGGCATAGTTGAGGGACTGCTTTCCGGCGGGCAGGACAGAGAAGAAAGCATTGAGAAGGGTCTTGGGAAACGACCAAGTCTTTTTGGAGTAGAGCTAGTACATGCATACGAGTGCGTCATTGGTGATCGCATTATAGTTGTCGGCCTTGGGGTAGATGGTGTGGTAGATAATTCGATGGAGCTTATAGTAGAATGGCTCCAACTGCTTGGAAAGGGCCGAAATGGTCGAAGGATTGGGTCCCTTGCAAATGATGGCGTAAAACTCGTCAAAAGAGACCTCGATAGAGGGTTAGAGACCGGCCAGGGTTGGCAGAGCATCTCCTTTGTTAGGGACTTGGAGAATCTCGCCAATGTTTCAATCTGTCAAGCGAAAGTGTCGATCATGTTGGCCCATTCCACGGTCACACCCGATTTCGATAATCAACATATACTTTAGTCAATACACAAAATATAAAAAATGCTGCTAACTATTTCAGGATGCATGAAATCATATTCAACGGACGATATACTGCATAAATCAAAGCGTCAAAGTCATCAAAATCGTCTGAAGACTCTTTTCTACTTTTATTCTGTATTTTACATTTTATTGAGTCTAGGAATTACTTTGTAAAATCAATTATGGTAATACTGGCTTAGGGTTAAAATTGTCCTCCTTTCTAGAATTCTATTTTTACCCTTTCATATTTTCGGTTATAAATATTTCAAAAACATATTTCGAAAATATTCTTTTCAAATGATTTTACAAATAACCAAAAACAAGTTTGAAAACTGTTTTTACAAAAGATTTTTAAAAAATATCTCCTGACAGAACTCCCAGCCGAGTTAGGCCCGAGTTCGGTCCGAACTCTGACCGAGTTCGGTCCGTTTGTATTCAAACTTCAGTTGCCTCCAAATCTGCGAGCAACGTCTTTTTTGCGAGATATTTGCACCCGAACTCTGCCCGAGTTCTGCCCGAGTTCGGTTGGTGAAAACACCTATAAATAGAGAAGAACTTTTCACTTCAAATCATCAATTCATTCTTCATCTTCTCTTCTCTACTATTCAAGTGTTTTCCAAACGATCTAAGATTTTCAAATCTCACCTACACATCTCTTAGCCAAAAGCCAGTACTATCAGAGTTGATTTAGAGTCTTTTGGTTACTCAAGAGTTGTAAGAGGTCGTTCAAGTTTTAACAACTTTTCTGTTGTGGAGCCGGTCGTGCGCTCGCCTCCAAGCACGGTGTTGTGAAGCCGGTCGTGCGCTTGTCACCAAGCACGGTGTTGTAAGAGATTGCAAGCTCTCAGTTAAAGCTTGTGCCATAGTGGATTAACATCGAGCAAGAGTACTCGAGACTGGATTAGTCCTCTCAGAGGGATACCAGTATACATCGCTGTGTCACTGAGTTTGATTCTCCTATCTTTATTTACTGTCTCTTACATATCTGCCATAGTTTAATTTTTAATTGGTGATTATTTTCCGCTGCACACACGCACTCTATTCACCCCCCCTCTAGAGGTGCTCAACGATCCTACAATTGGTATCAGAGCAGGTTATATTCTTATATAACATACCCTAGAGAGTATATATATGGCAGCCGTGAAATCTATATTCAACGGTGAAGGGCAATCCACAAATAGACCTCCCCTATTTGATGGAACAAATTACACTTACTGGAAAACACGTATGACTTTCTTTCTTAAGTCTCTAGATTTTGATCTTTGGTCAATAGTCATTGATGGGTATAAGAAACCACCACCTACAGTGGTTGAAGGTATTCTTATGGAAAAGCCGCATGACAAGTACACCGATACTGAAAAAGCAAAGGCTAGTCTTGATGCTCGAGCCATCAATGCACTATTCTGTGCAATTGACAAAACCGAGTTCAACAGAGTTTCAACCTGCAAGACGTCTCACGAAATTTGGAAACTTCTTGAGGTAACCCATGAAGGGACTTCCCAAGTGAAAGAATCCAAAATTAGTAGACTGACTCAGGAATATGAATCTTTTAAGATGAAACCCGGTGAGTCAATTACACAGATGTTTACTCGTTTCCTTGATATAACTAATCCTCTGCAATCTCTTGGTAAAGATTACAGCAATCACGAGAAGATTAGAAAGGTGCTGCGGGCTCTAACAAAGAATTGGAATCCAAAGGCCACAGCAATTATTGAAGGAAACGACCTCACCACAATGTCGTTGGAAACTTTGATGGGCAAGCTCATGACCCATGAACTCGACTTGCAAGATTTTGAAGAAGCAACACCAAAGGAGAAAACTATTGCCTTCAAAGCTCATGCAAGAAAGCCGACATACAATGATTCCGATGAAGAATCCTCAAGTGGTGATGAACAAGCCCTACTTGTGAAGAACTTCAGAAAGTACCTAAAGTTTACAAGCAGAAAGAAGAAAGACGTCCAAGAAAGCAATGAAGATGAAACCATATGCTTTGGATGTAAGAAGTCAGGGCACATGAAGAAGGACTGTCCAGCTACCAAGAAGAGCAGTCCATATGACAGATCAAGATCAAGCAGAAAAGCTACAACTGGTCGAAAGTATGCCAACACAAGTATCTGGCATGAAAGCGACGCCAGTGATTCTGAAGAAGAGGATAGACCCTGCAGAAATGCAAATGTCTGTCTTATGGCATTTGACAAGGTATCTTCAAACCCTCTATATGATGAATTTACTTTCGATGAGTTAGAAAATGCCTTTAGCGATTTACTTGAAGAACACAAAAATGTGCTTGACAAGTATAAGCAATCTCGAAAAGAGATTAAGGCATACACAACCGAGTTAGCTAGACTGTCCAATCTTATTCAAGATATTAAAGAGACGTCTACTACCGGTAACACGGAAGAGATAGCCAAACTCAAGGTAGACTATCATGAGGCTATCCTCACTATTCAAAAGAAAGAAAGAGATTATGGTAAGATGCAAAAACTGTATGACACAGAGAAGAGGATGCACTTAGTAACAGAACAGAGACTCTCAGTTATGACTGCTAAATATGAAGAGTCTATTGCGATTTCTAAAAAGTTAGAAATCAAGTTAGGCAAACAGGAAATGCCTGTGACACAGCCTAATTTTAGTCCTAATGCAAAGCATACACCTAAGAGGACTAAAAACAAGAAAGCACAGAAGAAACACGAGTATCATCATGCTTTCACTTATAGGTTCTCCAAGAAACCAAACAAGCATGTAAACAGAGTTTCAACCACATCTGGTTCTAAACTGACTTGCACTTATTATGGTACACACGGACACATATCACAGTATTGTCTTGCAAGAATGCTTGTTGATAATCATACTTTAGTCTGGAGACCTAAAGCTAATCAGCATGGACCCTTCAGAAAATGGGTACCAAAGGATTCATCTACTTGTTTTGTAGGTGGACCCTCAACCCTCTCATGCTAGAAGCAAATGGATCCTCGATAGCGGATGTTCGCGACACATGACTGGTGATGCATCTTTATTCGCTACGCTATCGATGAAGAAAGAAGGATACGTCTCCTTCGGAAATAACTTGAGAGGTGATATTATAGGTAATGGTACTGTAGGTATTTCTCCTTATCCAATAATAAAGGATGTTTGTCTAGTAACTGAATTGAAACATAACCTATTGAGCATAAGTCATTTGGCAGATAATGGTTATGGTATCAATTTTGTGAAAGATAAATGTACCATATATGATATGTCATCTGGTGATCCCATATATAAAGGGATTAGAGAAGACAATATTTATGTTTTCTTTTTGGAGAATACTAATAATGCAGGAAGGTGCCTAGTAGCCAATCAAGATAAAAGCTGGCTATGGCACATGAGACTAGGACATACAAACATGGATACTATCTCACGTCTGAACACAAAGAAGTTGGTAAAAGGACTCCCAGAAATTCCATTCAAGAGAGACATGGTATGTGCTGACTGTGAAAAGAACAAAGCACATAGATCTTCTTTTAAATCCATCAACGCTGTAAGTACTTCGAGACCTTTGCAGTTGATTCATATGGATTTATTTGGTCCAAGTAGAGTCGCTAGTCTTGGCGGTAAACTCTATGCTTTTGTCATTGTTGATGATTTCTCTCGTTTTACATGGGTTTACTTTTTATCAAACAAAAGTGATGCTATTTTTGAATTTTAGATATTTTATAAAAAGGTACAAAACGAAAAAGGCTTCATGATTACTCGTATCCGAAGTGATCATGGTGGCGAATTCAAAAATTCTGATTTCAAAAAGTTTTGTGATGATAGTGGATATTACCACGAATTTTTTTGTCCTAGAACTCTCCAACAGAATGGTGTTATGGAGCAAAAGAACCGTACTCTAAGCGAAATGGCTAGAGTCATGCTTAATCAGCATAATCTTCCTAAATATTTTTGGGCAGAAGCTGTTAGTACAGCCTGTCATATTTTAAATAGGGTGTTAATTCGACCTATCTCGAAGAAAACACCATATGAGCTTTGGTTTGGAAGAATTCCAAACATTTCTTATTTTAAAGTTTTTGGTTGTCGCTGTTTCATCCTGAACACCAAGGATAACTTGGGTAAGTTCGACTCCAAAGCAGATGACGGGATATTTCTCGGATATGCTGCTAAGAGTAAGGGATATAGAATTTTTAATAAAAGATCTTTGATTGTTGAAGAAAGTATTAATGTTACCTTTGATGAGTTGAATAGTCATAGATCTAGCGACAGTGATGATAAAGATGCACCTACAAAGACAAAGAAGAGTTCTGAGAAAGATCCTACCCAAGAGGCAAGAACTGATAAAAGTTCCGAAGATGCAGGAACTGAGAAGAGCCTTGTGAAAGGTATGGCCCAAAGATTCGAATCATTGAGATTCAAACCAGATCATCCAGAAACTCTCATAATAGGTGAGGTATCCAAAGGTGTAAGTACTCGTTCATCTCTTAGAGATTCTGAAGTAGCAGCTAATGTAGCATTTATTTCACAAATAGAACCTAAGAATGTTGATGAGGCTTTTTCTGATGAATTTTGGATTTCTGCCATGCAAGAGGAACTTAATCAATTTGAGAGAAACCAAGTTTGGGAACTCGTTCCTAAACCTATTGGTCAATCGATAATTGGTACCAAATGGGTGTTCCGAAATAAACTTAGTGAAGATGGACAAGTTCTACGCAACAAAGCACGTCTAGTTGCACAAGGTTATAATCAAGAAGAAGGAATTGATTATGATGAGACCTATGCTCCTGTTGCTAGACTAGAAGCCATCCGCATGTTTTGCGCTTTTGCTTGTTTTAATGATTTCAAACTTTTTTAAATGGACGTAAAAAGCGCATTTTTAAATGGTTATTTGAAAGAAGAGGTTTTTGTAAAACAACCCCCTGGTTTTGAAGATTTTCAAAAACCTGATCATGTTTTCAAGCTTAAAAAAGCACTTTATGGACTCAAACAAGCACCTCGTGCTTGGTATGAACGCCTAAGCGCCTTCTTACTTGATAATGGATTTTTAAAAGGCAAGATTGATACTACTCTTTTTATTAAATCCATGAATAATGATATACTTCTAGTGCAAATTTATGTAGATGACATTATCTTTGGTTCTACTAATGAACAACTCTGTCAAGAATTTGCCAAGTGTATGCAGAGTGAATTTGAGATGAGCATGATGGGAGAGCTGAACTTCTTCCTAGGATTGCAAATCAAACAACACTCGAACGGAACATTCATCAACCAAGCCAAGTACACGAAGGACATACTGAAGAAGTACGACTTCGAGAATGTAAAGCCAATTGGGACTCCTATGGCTACATCTACAAAGCTTGATGCTGATGAAAGTGGCAAACCTGTTGATCAGCGTAAGTATCGAGGTATAATTGGTAGTTTATTATATTTAATTGCTAGTCGCCCTGATATTATGTTTAGTGTTTGCATATGTGCACGATATCAGACAAACCCTAAGGAATCACATCTTAGTGCCGTTAAGCGTATCTTCCGATACCTTAAAGGAACTTCTACAGTTGGCTTATGGTATCCCAAAACCAAATTCTTTGACCTTATAGGTTACTCGGATGCGGATTTTGCTGGATGCAAAGTGGACCGTAAAAGTACCAGTGGCACATGTCATTTCTTAGGAAAGGCCTTAGTCTCTTGGTTTAGCAAGAAACAAAATTCAGTAGCATTATCAACAACTGAGGCTGAGTATATCGCCGTAGGACGTTGTTGTGCTCAAATTTTGTGGATGAAGCAAACCTTAGAGGACTACAATCTGCACTATACAAATGTTCCTATTTATTGTGATAACACTAGTGCAATAAATTTGACTAAGAACCCTATCTGTCATTCACGCACAAAGCACATAGAAGTTAGACATCATTTTTTACGTGATCATCAACAACACGGGGATATTTGCTTAGAATTTATTGATACTGAACATCAACTAGCTGATATTTTCACTAAACCATTGGCTGAAGACTGTTTTAACATCTTGAGGCGTGAGCTCGGCATTCTTGAATTCTCGGATTCTTAAAATATATGGTAATTAAAACTGCATTTATAACTTGACAATTTATTATTTAATGAAAATTATTTTTGGGGACAAACTTACAAAGGGTATGTCTGTCACCACGGCTACGGTCGAAGCGAAGCGGTACTTAAGAGTTCCCCGGTGAACCACCGTTAGCTGGGACAACCCCTATAGTTAACCCAAAAATAATAGCAGTTATTTAATAAACCAGTCAAATGTTACTTTTTACAGTCTTTATTTACCTGACTGCTTTGACTGTCTCGGGAATGCAAGTGGCCGAACTCGGCCCGAACTCTGACCGAGTTCGGACCGAATTCGGACCGAGTTCGGTCGGCGCTGTGATGGTTCCAGAACCGAACAGCCGGCCCTAGCACCTATTTAATTCATCCTTTCTTCCACTTTTTCTCCACACCAAAACGTGGAATACTTTCATCTCCTACTAGAAATCCTTCCTCCTCCTTCTTTGCAAGGAATCAACAAGTTCAAGTGGACGATCTTCTTCCTCATGGCTCCGAAACGTCAACGAGGAAATTCTTCTCAAGGTGCTTCCTCCTCATCCGACTACACTCCGACAAGTCTCTTTAGTCCAGCCAAACCTAGAGATCCCGAGGAATATGATGGCACTTTGTTTCCCGACAAAGACTTCTCCGATCTCTGGTTTGATTCTTTCTCTCTTCGTCGTATTTGTGCTGGAGCCTTCGTCAATTTTACAAATTTCTTTGAATATGCTCCTGTTTTTGATCAACTTGGATTCCGTGACTTTTTCGAGGTCCAAGATAGCATTTACGACAATGCAGTCCGTATGTTTTACTGCAATTTGCAAGTAAAACAAAACGGGAATTTCTATTCCTGTATTGCTGGACAGGAATTAGAATTTAGCGCCACCGATATCAGTGAATATTTTCACATTCCTGATCTTGGTGATGCACTTGTTGACATCCACCATGTTCAATTCCCTGCCGATGTCACTTTAGCTTCCTTTAGGGAATTAATTTGTCACCCTACTCCTCCTCCCCGGAGAATCTTTTCTAGACATCTAAACCAAACTTTTTACGAGCTTCATCGTATGATTTTCTCGGCCCTTCTTTCGAAGAAAGGCTCTACCGATGAAGTTACATTTTTGGAACTTTCTGCTCTTTATCACATTTATTTTGGAATTCCATTCTCCGTTCCAAAAACCATGATGTCTTGGATGCTCAGCTGCAAGAATGCAGGTAGGAACCTAGTCTTTCCTATGCACCTAGCTAGTATTTTTCGACGTTTTGAGATTGATCTCGAAACGTGTGCCATTTCTTCTCCACCTGTTGAGTTGACCCGCTCTCGTCGGTTTCCTCAACCTCCTGGTGCTGCTCCTGCTGTCCTAGCTGCTGATGCTGAGGCCCCTCCAGCTGATGCTCATCCTGCTCCGGCCCCTGCCCCAGGACTTGATCAGGCATTCTACCAGCGGTTTGATGATTTCGTTGTCGTTTCCACGCAACGTTATCAGGACTCCGAGTTCTGGCACATTTCTCAGGCCTAGGTGCTGAGAAACAGTATTGCCGATCTCCACTACAGCCTGGTTCAGGATCCAGTCCGTCCACTCACTATCCTTCCACACCCGGCTTTCCCTGGTCCTCGTTTTACTGATGAGGTCACTTTTCAGTATTTCGACCCGACCACTGCCTATTTCCCTCATGATCCTCCCGGTGCGGACGACCCAGCGTTGTGATATGGATTCAGCCATGGGATAGTGGATTTAGTTTTGATTAGTTGATGCAGTTTATGTAGTAGTTTTCTTTTATTTCATGTCTAAACTGTTTCAGTTAGACTTTATCAGTTGTACTTTTTGGACTATTAGTGGAACCTCTGTGATATTTCAGTTTATTATAGTTTATTTTATTCCAGTTGTCTATGCTGTGATTACTTCTTTTTACTTCACTTTGTCATGTCTATTCTATTGTTGGCTTCATGATTTACGGGGGAGCCTATTCATTTTACTACTTGACAAAGAGGGAGAAAAAGAGTATACCAAACGCATACGCATATCCAAAACAAAAACAATTCAATTTTTCAGGTATTTTTGTTATTTTGTTCTATTTGATATAAATATATTTTGGTATAGACTCAAGTTTGTCAATTATCAAAATGGGGGAGATTGTTGGCCCATTCCACGGTCACACCCGATTTCGATAATCAACATATACTTTAGTCAATACACAAAATATAGAAAATGCTGCTAACTATTTCAGGATGCATGAAATCATATTCAACGGATGATGTACTGCATAAATCAAAGCGTCAAAGTCATCAAAATCTTCTGAAGACTCTTTTCTACTTTTATTCTGTATTTTACATTTTATTGAGTCTAGGAATTACTTTGTAAAATCAATTATGGTAATACTGGCTTAGGGTTAAAATTGTCCTCCTTTCTAGAATCCTATTTTTACCCTTTCATATTTTCGGTTACAAATATTTCAAAAACATATTTCGAAAATATTCTTTTCAAATGATTTTACAAATAACCAAAAACAAGTTTGAAAACTGTTTTTACAAAAGATTTTTAAAAAATATCTCCTGACAGAACTCCCAGCCGAGTTAGGCCCGAATTCGGTCCGAACTCTGACCGAGTTCGGTCCGTTTGTATTCAAACTTCAGTTGCCTCCAAATCTGCGAGCAACGTCTTTTTTGCGAGATATTTGCACCCGAACTCTGCCCGAGTTCTGCCCGAGTTCGGTTGGTGAAAACACCTATAAATAGAGAAGAACTTTTCACTTCAAATCATCAATTCATTCTTCATCTTCTCTTCTCTACTATTCAAGTGTTTTCTAAACGATCTAAGATTTTCAAATCTCACCTACACATCTCTTAGCCAAAAGCCAGTACTATCAGAGTTGATTTAGAGTCTTTTGGTTACTCAAGAGTTGTAAGAGGACGTTCAAGTTTCAACAACTTTTCTGTTGTGGAGCTGGTCGTGCGCTCGCCTCCAAGCACGGTGTTGTGAAGCCGGTCGTGCGCTTGTCACCAAGCACGGTGTTGTAAGAGATTGCAAGCTCTCAGTTAAAGCTTGTGCCATAGTGGATTAACATCGAGCAAGAGTACTCGAGACTGGATTAGTCCTCTCAGAGGGATACCAGTATACATCGCTGTGTCACTGAGTTTGATTCTCCTATCTTTATTTACTGTCTCTTACATATCTGCCATAGTTTAATTTTTAATTGGTGATTATTTTCCGCTGCACACACGCACTCTATTCACCCCCCCTCTAGAGGTGCTCAACGATCCTACAGATCATTCACCATAGTCTCGATGGTGTTGTTCTGGAGATCGAGAACGAGATTGCAGTAGAATAGGTGCACCGCTGTCGGGTAGACGGACACCTGACATCGCAGAAGAGATGTGAGGTCGACCGACTCAAAGAGGGAGAGATGGCCTGGGAAAAGATTCCAGTTGATTGCCTTACCCTTGAAGACGTTATGGTTGGCAAAATGTTGGAACCAAGTGTCGGCAGCTAGGGTGGAGGTAAAAATTTTTGGATCATAGCCATGAGGAAGAGGTACGGGAGTGAATGGGTTTACAGTGGTGGAAGAGGATTGAGGACGTTTGTGGGTAGCCATGGGTTGATGGAGAGGTATGAAGGAGAAGAGATGAAGAATGAAGAGGAGGAAGGTTAGGTTTTTAAAGTAAGAAAAGGAATTTGAAGGGTTGTGAGAGTATTGAAAAATATAAGTTAATTGATGAAGGAAGTAAATGGAGGGGAGTTTTGAAAAGTGTGATGATGAAAGTATTTAATGATATGAGTGGAAAGGGTGGGATAGGATGGGAAGTTATGAGGGAGAGGAAGTGATTTAATAGGTAGTTAATGAGAAGGTATGAATGAAAAGAGTTGAAGATATGGTGGGGCCAGAGGCAGATTTGACCATCAGTGCCCGCGTCAAACGGCATGCCGTCGGTATACCGACGCATACCGACGGTAAGTCGATTTTGTGTATAGAAGATAATTCTGAACAAAAATCGGTCTACCGTCGGCATGCTGGCCTATGCCGACGGTGTGCCATTCGACTGGAGCTAGGAGTCAAAATGAATGATGCATAATTCTTGGCAGAGAAAAATGAAACGATCCTCCGGTAGTGGTTTTGTAAAAATGTCGGCCAATTGATAAGTAGTGTCAATGAAGTCAATGAAATAACATGTAGGCAACTCTAGAGGGGGTGAATAGAGTTTTTGTCGATAATCACCAAATAAAAATTAACTCTATATCACCTCCACAAAACAACTATTAAGATAGTAAATAAATCAGAGAGAAATGTGGAAGTAAATAAAGATTAGAAGAGCATACGTAAACACAGCAGTTTTAACCTAGTTTCCCTCGTGGAGGACTAGTCCAGGCCTGAGAACTCTTGCTCAGGATTGAAATCCACTATTTGTGAAATAGTGTACAACCACGTGCCTTTACTCAGAAGAGAACGCCAACTTCTTACAGATTCGCAGGTGGCAAAACTTTGAATTGTCCAAGTGACTTTTCTTTCACTCTTGCACACAACTTCTAGCTGATATCGTACTGAGCACCTTGGGTTAAGGAGAGTTGTGGCTTAGGAGATATGGAAGAATGAGGCTTGGAGTAATAGAGCTTAGAAAGCTTGAATATTTGAAGGTAAATGATGATTTAAAATGAAAGAATTCAAGCTCTATTTATACTACTCTGGGGAGGCAGAATTCTGCCAGAATTCTGCCCCAAGAATTCAAATTTTCGAACGTTGGACAGCTTGTAGCAAGCAGGCCCTAAAAATTAGGATACTGGAAATCAGGGGACAGAGTTCGGCCCGAACTCTGTGTGGGGGCAGAGTTTGGCCCGAACTCTGCCTCCTAGGTGGCAGAATGGCCTTTGGGCCTATGGGCTATATTTGGCTTGGGCTTGGTTCAGGAATTGGTCTGTTTGTATGGTAGAGCTTGGAGAGATATATCTAGGGGTTGAGATGACTCAGTGCGACTCAACGTATACATTCTCCTAGATTCAATAAATTAAAGATGACATACTTGAAATAGGTAGGAAAACCAAGAGCCCTTTGATGACGCATTTCTTCTGATATTCCGACTCAACAGCGGAACCCCCGATGCGAGGCCCCAGATAGGTCGCTAGGCGGTTCGGAGAAATCTCTTTGTATGACGCCATCTTTGGTCCATCATTAATTCTTCATTGCCTATGTCCTGATTTGATCATGTTTGATCATGCTTATTGCATGTCTACAAATACATATTAGGCCAGCAAAATATGTTGCAGCACGATACAAGCATAGCAATATAATATAGGACAATTAGGATAATGCTAAGTTTAAGTAGCAACATGATAGTGAGTATATGAATATTAGTGACATCATTATGTTAAACTTAACTGATTAGCCATATTCAAAAACACGATGTAATCATTGGACTAACAGTCAGGGCGGATATCTTCCTTTTGTTGATGGTCACGAAGATAAATCAGGTTTTTCGTGAGACTTATCGAGCTAGTATTATCACATTTAATAGAAGTGCAAGTAAAAGAAATGCCATAGTCTACAAGTGTTTGTGACATCTAAAGAATTTATGCACAACAGCATCCGGCCGCTATATACTCGGCCTCAGTGGTTGAAAGTGCAATAGAGTTTTGTTTCTTACTAAACCACGATACCAAGGATTTTTCAAGGAATTGAAATGTATCGCTAGTAGTTTTTTCGGTCAATTTTGCATTCGGCAAAATCTGTATCCGAGTAGCCATGAAGCTCAAAGGATGAAGATTTCGGATACCAAAGTCCCATATTAATGGTGCCTTTGAGATATCAAAAAATACGCTTTATAGCACATAAGTGTGATTCCTTTGGATTTGCTTGGTATCGTGCACACAGACACATACTAAACATGATATCAGGTCGACTAGCAGTTAGATAGAGTAAGCTACCGATCATACCTCGATACTTACGAATGTCGACCGGAGTACCATCTTCATCATTATCAAGTTTTGTCGTTGTTGCGATAGGAGTCCTCATTGATTTGGATGAGTCCAGTTCGAAGCGTTTGAGGAGATCCTTTGTATATTTAGCTTGACTGATGAAGGTTCCTTTGGGTCTTTGTTTGATTTGCAAGCCCAAAAAGAATGATAGTTCTCCCATCATGCTCATTTCAAATTCATCCTACATGACTTTAGAAAATTCTACACAAAGTGCATTGTTAGTAGAACCAAAGATAATATCATCGACATAAATTTATACTAATAAAAAAGTGCCATTAAGGGATTTGATAAAAAGTGTGGTGTCGACTTTGTCCTTAGAAAAATTGTGAGAAATAAGGAAGGAACTAAGGTGCTCATACCAAGCATGAGGAGCTTGTTTGAGGACATAAATGGCTTTGTGTAGTTTGAAGATGTGATGAGGAAATTGAAAATCTTCAAAGCCAGGAGGTTGCTTAACATAAATTTTCTCTTTAATAATGCCATTAAAAAAAGCACTTTTAACATCCATTTGAAAAAGTTTAAAATTATTAAAGCAAGCAAAAGCACATAGCATGCGAATGGATTTAAGACGAGCAACATGAGCATAGGTTTCATCGTAGTCAATGTCTTCCTCTTGGTTATAGCCTTGAGCAACCAATCGAGCTTTGTTATGAGTCAATAACCCATCTTCATTAAGTTTATTATGAAACACCCATTTAGTCCCAATAATGGGGGTGGTTGTTAGGTTTAGGGACAAGTTCCCAAACCTTGTTTTGCTCAAATTGATTTAGCTCTTCTTGTATTGATATCATCCAAAATTCATCATAAAAAGCATCATTAATATTTTTAGGCTCTATTTGAGAAATAAAAGCCACGTTTGCACAAAGATCACGAGTGGAGGATCTAGTGCTTACATGGGATGAAGGTTTACCAATGATCAGTTTCTTAGGATGATTAGAGACAAATCTCCATTTCTTTGGGAGATCCTCTTGAGGAGGCTCAAGTGGTGGAGAATCTTTTGTTGGAGGGGTCACAATTTTATTGTTAGATGTAGAAGGACGAGAGAAGAGTTCTCCAAACCAAAAGAGATGTCATCAATATCATCGGATGAAGAGGATGTAGAAGAGTTAAGTTCATCAAAAGAGACATTAATTGACTCTTCGACAAAAAGACTTCTTTTATTAAAGACACGAAAACCTTTACAATGAATTGAATAGCCAAGGAAAAGACCTGCATAAGCTTTTTCTTCAAATTTGCCTAGGTTGTCCTTGGTATTCAAAATGAAACATTTGCATTCGAAAACTTTAAAATACTCAATAGAGGGAATTTTGTCAAACCAAAGCTCATAAGGAGTCTTTTTAGAAATAGGTCTAATCAAGACCATATTTATAACATGACATGCCGTGTTTACGGCTTCCGTCCAAAAGTATTGGGGGAGCTTATATTGGTTTAACATAACCCGAGCCATATCTTCAAGGGTTCTATTCTTTCTCTCCATAACTCCATTTTGTTGAGGAGTACGTGGGCAAGCAAAATTATGACCAAAACCATTTTTTTCTCAAAATCTTTTAAAATCGGCATTGTCAAATTCTCCTCCATGATCACTTCTAATCTTGTTAATAGAAATGCATTTTCTATTTTGAACACGTTGACAAAATACAACAAATTTATGAAAAGTATCGCTTTTACTAGAAAAAAATGACCCAAGTAAATCTCGAAAAATCATCAACCAAAACAAAAGCATAAATTTTGCCTCCAAGGCTAGCTACTCTATTAGGACCAAATAAATCCATATGAATGAGTTGAAGTGGTCTAGTGGTACTCACAGAGTTGATGGATTTGAAAGAAGACTTGGTCAACTTACTTTTCTTACATTCTTCGCATATCATATCCTTTTTGAAGGAGATACTTGGAAGTCCTCGTACAAGCTTCTTGGTTGCAAGACGGGAGATGGTATCCATGTTGGCGTGTCCGAACCTCATGTGCCAAGGACAACTCTCATCGTTCTTTGCGACTAGGCACCTGTCATTGTTGGTACCTTCAACAAGATAGAGAACATAGATATTGTTTTCTCTAATTCCTTCATACACTATTGATCCACTAGAGCTATCGATAATGAAGCATTTGAGTTTAACAAACTTAATATCATAACCGTTATCCGTAAGTTGACTGATACTGAGAAGATTGTGTTTGAAATTTGTTACAAGACAAACTTTCTTAATACACGGATAAGGAGGGGAACCAATATTATCATTTCCTATGATGTGGCCTTTAAGATTGTTACCAAAAGATACGTCACTACTAAAATACAGCAAATTGGCGACGAAAGATTAGCGACGGATCGTATCCGTCGGCAATAACGACGGCCTCGCGACTACCTTATGACTGGCTACCGTCAGAAAGCAATGGAATTTTTTTTATTTTTTTGCGTCAAAATCAGTCGCGCAACCGTCGCTAATATGATGAAACTTTAGCGATGAATTCGTGTCCGTCGCTAATATGTCGCACATTGTGACGACAAAATCTGAAATAAATGGCGCGCTAAATTAGCGTCTATGTGGCGACGGATGTTCCGTCGGTAATCTAGTTGGTATTTAGCGGCTACCTACCGACGGATATATCCTTCGGTAATTCGTCGCTAAATACTGTAACCTAACTTAAATTGAACCGACGGGGGGGGGGAGGTTCATTCCCCTCCAAAAAACTCTTTCTCTTCTCTCTCTCTCTCCCTTTCCAGCGAGCTAGCGGGTACCCTATTTTCTGGAAAAGTTCTCTCCGACGGGATATCGCTCTCTCAGGTATGCTCTCTCTCCCCCCTCTCTCTCTCTGTTTAGGGTTTTGGGTTGGGAGGGGGTGGGTCGGCTGCCGCTCGGGCCGGCGGGGTAGGGGGAGGGAGTGGGGGCAGGGGGAAGGTTGTTGAGGACGGAGGGAAGGGTAGGGTTTAGGGTTTTGGGATAGGGGTAGGGTTTCGGGACACGGGTAGGGTTTCGACTTTGTTAAAGGACTAATACACATCCCCCTCCTACAGACTGATGTAATGGCCCTCTCCTAAAGTCCCATTAGAGGAAACTGCTATATGCTAAATAGCCCACTCCCTATACACACATAGTTATCTAATGAACACACACACTCAACAATAATAGTTAGCTACACACTTGACATAGTGGCACACTCACATGAACAAGTATAACCCAAAAGAACAGTCCACATATGCAATATCAGTCCTCTATACATATATATCCAATAACTGTCCACTTATCTCTATGCTATGCAAAACCATGTACTACTTCCATATATCACCAAATGAATGTACCAATGATAATCTATAATAGTATAATTCTAAAATCAAGTGTCAAATATGAGTTTAGAGCATTGGGTGTTCTTTTGGTCATTTTGTCAAACACTTGGCGTGCGTATCAGGATACGTTGTGACACGCCCATGATACATACTCCAAATGGATCCAAACTTGACCCTAAGTATACCCATATATTCTAAATCACAATTAGGACCCAACAAACCTATTTACAAACCCTAGAAATATCATTCTCGGATTTTTCCCAAAATAGGTCGAAATACAAAGACGAAAGTCCTCAAATGGAAGGAAAAGAGTCAAAACTCCTCACCATTGGCAACCCTATTACATGGGGTTCTTATTTGATGCCTCTACACTATTTAATGCAATTTAGAGGGTTTAGAATGCATATACCTATTGGAAGATGGATTTCTAATAAAAATGGCACTAAGATCTAAAAATCCCAAGCTCCAAGTGCTCCATCCTCTAATCTCATACAACTGATCACTAACTCTGATACTTGGATTACTGACCTCTCTAACTCATGTATCCTAATTTCTAATAAAATACTAACTCATAATACACCCTCATTTTACTGATCCAAAGACACCAACACAAGACACTCAAACAACTGAACACTCAAAACAGTACCCATGTCCTCACTGATTGTAGGACTGACACCAACTAATATTCTTTCTCTTCATGACAGTAGCCCCATTCTCTCTCTTCATTTCTCTATTTTTTAATAGCTCACACAAATACAAAAGGACTCACTCATAAAATGCTCATACTCTTAACACACACACACACATACACACACACACACACACACACACACACATACACACACACACACACTTCTTAACTGATACTTGGGACACTAGGACTGATATCCACTCTCACTTGACAGTTATATCACTTACTGACTAAAATCTGCCTATGCCATTGGCCCAAGATGGCCTACTCCTAATAGACAAATTGCCTCACCCTAACCACTCTAAACTCTCATCCTCTGAACACTCACCTTACTAATTGATATCTTATACTTAGACACACACAAATCCAATACATTGATACATACTCATGTATCCTAACTTAATTTTACTGATACAGTGACTTACCTGACTGATGCAGTCCTATGGAAAATATACTCAAACGACATGATGGTTCCTTTAGTTAGCTTGCTTATTTATAATTATATTATTTGTGAATATCGATCTTACCAGATGGCATCCATGACCCGAAGAGCGGCACGTCGTTTGAGGAAAATACTGAATGCTGAGGTGGCTCCTTCTACTGTTAAGGAGGAAGTGGCACCGGTAGCTAGTGTGACCGGGAGTTCTATTCATCCAGCACCGATAGCTAGTGAAACCGGGAGTTCTATTCATGCAGCACTTGCAAGGGACTATATCTCTCCTAACGTCGTCGATCCCACTTATTCGAGGTGGTTGTGTGATCGTACCACTGAGCGTTTGCGTAAGCTGCATGGTTTTCATTAGCTATTACTGAACTTATTTGTATTGGACTATTTGTATTGGGTTATTTTGTATTAGACTATTTGTATTGGACTACATATATGAATTAGTACTGTGTCAATCTCTGGATTGTATTGGACTATGACATGGTGATCAGGACATAGTCCCCGCAGCCATTCGACTGGCGAGGCAAAAACTATGTAGCCGTAGATGAAGTTGACTGTCCTCCGACCCTCATCCCTCGACAATGATGATATGACAACCAGCCAGATAGGATACTCTGAGAGATCCATCTGAGTAGGATGTATACTCTGAGAGATCACCTTTACAAGAATGATATCAGTAGTGGGATTGAGTGTTGGAGGAGATATTATCATAGTATATGTCCCACTCAGATGGGTCTCTCACCATTACTATTTTTTTTGATATCATGGTGGATGTGCTCCGTCAACAGATTCTTGCTCCGAGCCAAAACTTTGCCCTGGAGCTCAAGCAGACATCCTTCGTGTAGAGCTCGAGTGAGAGGTTCCTGACAGCATTGTGGTCTCCTTTGTCAAAGGATTCTTGCTCGTCCCATAATTGGTTGTGGGACGAATAAGAATCCTTTGACAAAGGAGACCACCATGCTGTCAGGAACCTCTCACTCGAGCTCTACACGAAGGATGTCCAATTGAGCTCCGGGGCAAAGTTTTGGCTCGGAGCAAGAATCTGTTGTCGGAGCACATCCACCATGCTGTCAGAAAAAAAAATAGTAACGGTGAGAGACCCATCTGAGTAGGACGTATACTCTGATAGTATCTTCTCCAACACTCAATCCCACTACTGATATCATTTTTGTAAAGGTGATCTCTCAGAGTATACGTCATACTCAGATGGATCTCTTAGAGTATCCTCTCAGGTTGGATTGTGTTCTGCGTCATCCGTTCTCACACTTAAAACACATATGAATTAGAACTGTGTGTCAATCTTTGTTTTTATATTTTCGACGAACCCAGGGATTGGATTCTGTATTTTGTATTTTAGATTTTGTATTTTGGCTCAATCTCCAGCTCCATTTGCATTAATCTACGGTACGACATGGTGATCAGGACATAGTCCCTGCAGCCATTCAACTAGTGAGGCAGAAACTATGTAGCCGTAGATAAAGTTGACTGTCCTCCGACCCTCATCCCTCGTCAATGATGATACGACAACCTATCACTATATCTTATATAGTAGTAGATGATGTTTTAGTATTACATTATGTGAGTTCATCTTGATTCTGTTACATTCTTCAGATACTAGATACTAGATTCGATAAGAACGTATACTGCACCATATGTATAGAACATAGATGATTCACACTAATGTATGCTAGAATGAACTTTGAGTTGTGTTCTGAGCCATTCGTTCTCACACTTAAAAAACATATGAATTAGAACTGTGTGTCAATCTTTGTTTTTGTATTTTCGGCAATCCCAGGGATTAGATTATGTATTTTGTATTTTGGATTCTATATTTTGGCTCCAGCAACAGCTCCATTTGTATTAATCTAAGGTACGACATGGTGATCAGGACATAGTCCCTGCAGCCATTCGACTGGCGAGGCAGAAACTATGTAGCCGTAGATAAAGTTGACTGTCCTCCGACCCTCACCCCTCGACAATGATGATACGACAACCTATCACTATATCTTATATAGTAGTAGATGATGTTTTAGTATTACATTATGTGAGTTCATCTTGATTCTGTTACATTCTCCAGATACTAGATACTAGATTCGATAAGAACGTATACTACACCATATGTACAGAATATAGATGATTCACACTAATGTATGCTAGAATGAGCTTTGGGTTGTGTTCTGAGCCATCTGTTCTCACGCTTAAAACACATATGAATTAGAACTGTGTGTCAATCTTTGTTTTTGTATTTTCGGTGAACCCAGGGATTGGATTCTATATTTTATATTTTAGATTCCGTATTTTGGCTCCAGCTCCAGCTCCATTTGCATTAATCTAAGGTACGACATGGTGATCAGGACATAGTCCCTGCAGCCATTCGACTGGCGAGGCAGAAACTATGTAGCCGTAGATAAAGTTGACTGTCCTCCGACCCTCATCCTCGGCAATGACGATACGACAACCTATCACTATATCTTATATAGTAGTAGATGATGTTGTAGTATTACATTATGTGAGTTCATCTTGATTCTGTTACATTCTTCAGATACTAGATACTAGATTCGATAAGAACGTATACTACACCATATGTACAAAACATAGATGATTCACACTAATGTATGCTAGAATGAACTTTGGGTTGTGTTCTGTGCCATCCGTTCTCACACTTAAAACACATATGAATTAGAACTGTGTGTCAATCTTTGTTTTTGTATTTTCGGCGAACCCAGGGATTGGATTCTGTATTTTGTATTTTGGATTCTATATTTTGGCTCCAGCTTCAGCTCCATTTGCATTAATCTATGGTACGCCAGGGTGATCAGGACATAGTCTCTACAGCCATTCGACTGGCGAGGCAGAAACTATGTAGCCGTAGATAAAGTTGACTGTCCTTCGACCCTCATCCCTCGGCAATAATGATACGACAACCTATCACAATATCTTATATAGTAGTAGATGATGTTTAAGTATTACATTATGTGAGTTTATCTTGATTCTGTTATATCCTTCTGATACTAGATTCGATAAAAACATATACTACACCATATGTACATAACATAGATGATTCACACTAATGTATGCTAGAATGAATTATGAAAGATTTCCAGTTACATCCGGTTATTGGTGAGTACATGATTACGTAGTAATTCTGTTAGTCTTGTGATACAGATTTTTACCCTCTCATGCTACCAACGTCACAACTTTTCCAGTGCTGCTCCCTCTAATGATGATGAACGCAAAAATCAAAGACCACCCTCTCCTTTCTCACTCTTCACAGTTCTCACAACAGGAAGGTTCAGTGCTTTCTAGTTCTCTTCCATCCATGCTCTGGACCCATCTGCTCCTCCCTACTTCCCTTCTTCTTATTTGACTCTTTCAGCCACATATGATATCCAGCTCAAGTGTAGAGTCGGAGGAGAAGAAGTGGGCAGAAAGAGGAAGGGGAACCAGCACAGCCTGCGGCATGACCTGGAGGAAGTACAGAGGTTTTGCTGGAGGTGTTGGCAATTTTTCCAGGATGGTGTTGAGGAGCAAGTATAGAGTCGGCGGAAGGAGCCATAGCTTCCTTCAGTCGACTCTACACTTGCACCTCAACACCATCCTTAGAAAATTGCCAGCACCTCCAGTAAAACCTCTGTGCTTCTTCCAGGTCATGCCGCCGGCTGTGCTGGTTCTCCCTCCTCTTCCTGCCCACTTCTTCTCCCCTGACTCTACACTTGAGCTGGATATCATATGTGACTGAGAGAGTCAAATAAGAAGAAGGGAAGTAGGAAGGAGCAGATGGGTCCAAAGCCATAGTGGAGGAGAGGAGAAGGCTCCCAAG
Organism: Iris pallida; assembly: GCA_029216955.1. Classification (NCBI taxonomy): domain Eukaryota; kingdom Viridiplantae; phylum Streptophyta; class Magnoliopsida; order Asparagales; family Iridaceae; genus Iris; species Iris pallida. Next base: position 6,428,182 of record JANAVB010002600.1, read on the forward strand.
ACTCCCCTAGGTGGATATCATATGTGGCTGAAAATTTCGATAAACTTCTTATTTATTTTATAATTTGAGTAAGTTTCTTTTTTATATATAAAAAATTTTGTTGTCAGAGAGATCGCTCCCAAGACTCCCCGAGGTGGTATTGCTAGCCGAGGAAGGGGCCGGGGCAAGGAACCCTTAGAGGTCGACACGGAGGAAGTCCCCGTCATCAAACAACAGCCGGTGACTGTTAAGGAGGAGGTGTTACCAAAGGTCGAGGTCAAGGAAGAACCGATGACCATCAGGGAAGAGATTGCTCCCAAGGTTGAAGTTAAGGAGGAGCCACCATCAGAGAGTAGTAGTCGGGACCGACCCTCCTGTCCCTACAGAAGATCTCAACCAGATTGAGCCATCGTATGCAATGTGGCTAATAGAATGGTACATGCCTAAACGCAACTATGATCCCTGGCTGTGAGGATTCATCGTCTGACTTGCGATTTTTCTGAGGCATTGTGTTGGATTGTTTATGTTTGGATATTTTGCAAAGTGGCCGATAGAACGGTACATGTCTCAACGGAACCAGATCGATCCTTCGTATTTGTATTGGGTTGTTTATGTTTGGATATTTTGCTATGTATGTTGGGATAGTGTGTTGGATATTTTTGTTGGTCATTGTGTTGGATATTTTTTGTGTATGTTGTGATATATTAGAAGTTTGGAGATATTGTGTTGGCAATATGGATATTTGTTGGATATATTGGATGTCGGATATGTTATATTTGTGTATGGTGGATGCTGAATATGTTATATTACAGGAAATAGTCTCTTTCCTGCATTTTTTTTCAAAAATATTTCAGTTAGCGACGGTTTACCGATGACTTGCCGATGGACTTTTGCAGGTAGCGACGGATTACCGACGGGTTACCGACTGACATTTGCAGCTAGTTGTTCGTCGGCCTATTTCTGGAAAAATTACGTGACGGAAGAGCAACGGACGTTCTGTCGCTCATATTCTGGAATATATGAAAGATTTTTAGAAGGGTGGCGACGTATTATCCGTCGCTCTTCCGCCACTAATCCGTCGAGGATGACGACGCTTTGAGCGACGGATATTGCGTATCAGAAACCCTCGGATACACGGTTAGCGATGATTTAGCGACAACTTTTCCGTCGCTAATTTTATGAATATATTTAAAATTTAAACTGTCGTAGTTGATGGAAAGCCGTCGGTACGCCGTCGCTAAAAGTTTTTATTTTGCCAATGGAAATCTGTCGCTAATTAGTCGCAGAGCGGCGGACTAGCGACGAGGTTATTCCCGATGGATTTTTTCAGCCCGTATTCGTCGAAAATCCGTCGGTAATGGTAATTACCGACAGATTTTCGACGGATAGGGCCGTCGCTAAAACCTTGTATTTTAGTAGTGCGTGTCTTCTTTTTTCATCGATAGCATTGTAAAATGTGAAGCATCACCAGTCATGTGCCGTGAGCAACCACTATTGTGGATCCACTTGCTTCTAGCATGAGAAGGATTCTTCAGCTACAACGTAAGTTGAAGATGAACAATTTGGTACCCATGATTGTTTGGGTCCTTGATTGTTAGTCTTAGGAACCAATTTATAAACTTTCATATCAACTTGTTTCCTAGTTAGACAATAATTAGAAGTATGTCCAAGTAAGCCACAATAGTTGCACATCATGGAAGATTTAGAAGAGAATATGTGAGTGTTATGCACATGTGAAGCTTTAGTACAAGAAGTCCTATCATAAGTGTTATGATGATGATAGTAGAAGGCATGATGTGAGATGTTCTTCTTAACAAAGGGTCATTTCCTTGTGTTAGGATAGGACCAGTGTGTAGTGTTCTTGTTCATGTAGGAATTGTGACTAGTATTGTGATGAGTAAAGGCGTGTCTTGGAGAATATGTGCGAGTAGTGTTCTTATCAACTAGTTTCTTACCCTGTACAAGAAGATCATTATACTTAGTAGAAGTATCATATTCTCTTCTATTTGCAGCTTGAACTTTATGCATAGCAAAATCATAAACCCTTCTGAGGGATTGAATCTCATTATCCTTTTTCTCAATGATAACTTGAGATTCTTGTAACTTGAGTCGCAAAGACTCTATCTCATCCGTGTCGAAAGCAAAAGATTTCCCTTTTACATCAATAATGATGTTGGATATTCTTTCTACTTCAAGTTTGAGTACATCAACTTCTTTTAGAGATTTCTTGTACTTGTTTCTATCACCTTTGTGTTCCTCGTGTAGTTCAAGAATAGCATTTTCCAAATCATCATACTTGAGAGTATTCAAAGAGAGATCATCGAGTACCTCATCGGTTGCCATGAGACAAATATTTGCATTCTTTGTCGTTGTCTGAATCGCTAGCATCACTTTCACACCAGATGCCGGTGTTGGCATATTTTTTTGGAGGAGGAGCTTCCTTTGGTAGGCTTCTCGTACTTACTGGAGTCTTTTTTGTCATAGGGCAATGTCTATTGATGTGTCCGGTTCTCCTGCATTGGTAGCAGGCAGGGTCTTCATCGTTGTCCCGTCTAAAGCGGTTAGCTTTGTTGAACTTAATGAGCTTTTGGAAATGCTTTGCTGTGAGAGCTATCTCTTCATCATCATCCGACTCGCTGTCGTTGGAGCTATCCTTTGAGTAGGATTTTGTAACTTTGAGAGCCCGAGACTTCTCCTTTTTTTTGTCCTTCTCTTTCTCCTTCTCTTGCATGGATAATTCCTTTTGATCTTTCATGTTAAGTTCATGAGTCATAAGCTTCCCCATGAGGGTCTCAAGGTTCATGGTTTTCAAATCGTTCCCTTCAATGATGGCGGTAGCTTTAGGACTCCATCCTTTAGTCAATCCTCTAAAAATTTTCCTGATCTTTTCATGAGAAGGATATACCTTACCAAGAGAAGAAAGAGGGTTAATGATATCACCGAAACGAGTAAGCATGCAAGTAACAGACTCATTTTGTTTCATCTTAAAAGATTCATATTCTTGTGTGATCTATACTTGAGATGTTCCCTCGTATGTGACTTCTAACAATTTGCAAATCTCATTAGAAGTCTTACAAGTAGAGATCCTATTGAACTCACTGCTATCGAGAGCACAGTAAAGAGCGTTCATAGCCTTAGCATCTCGACTAGCAAGCTTCTTAACATTCTCAGTGAGTTTGTCCCTAAGGGTGTCAGATACAACATCCTCAATAACTCCGGAAGGAGTAGGGAGACCATATATCACACAATCCCATAAATCAAAAATTTAAGGACTTCAGATAAATGCTCATCCTAATCTTCCAATAGTTATAGTTGGTTCCATCAAATAGAGGAGGTCTATTTGTGGAGTGTCCCTCATTGTGGAATGTATTGATACTAGGGTTAGTGGCCATGGATCACTCTATGGGTGTAAATCCAAATCAAGAAAACAAAGCTCGGATACCAATTATAGAACCCTAGAGGGGGGTAAATAGGGAAATAAAATTAATCTAAACACAAGAAGCTATATTACTGAAATAAAAAGGGAGAGAGTAAGAAAATCAAACACGCGATGTATCCTAGTCTCCTCCCTAGAGGCAATCCAGTCCCGGAACTCTCTCCGACTTAAATCCACTATTGAGTAAATAGTACACACGAGTTTGGATCCGAAGAACTCGTCAACTTCAACGCGAGTTTGGATCCGAAGAACTCGCCAACTTCTTACACACGAGTTTTTTTACGAAGGCTCGCCAACTTCAAAAAGGAAAGGAAGAGAACTATTGATCTTCTAACACTTAAAGATCGAAAAGTACAACTCTTGAATACTTTAGCACTTTTGGATTGGATGACAATTAAAAGCTTGGGTAGAGTAGTAATGGTGGAGTTCTTGGTTGTTAAAAAATTTATGGCTTCAGTGGATGAGCCTTCAAGAGAGAGAAGGAATCTGTTTATATAGAAAACCAAGAGTAGGTAACATTCAATGCTCCTAAATATAACCCAGACGACATACCATCGGTATGGACCAGTATGCCATCGGTGTACCGCTTGGAACAGTAACGGCAATAATTATATCCGTTGGGGAGCATTTAATGCTAGTATTTGTTCATTCAAAAATTAAATCAGATATACACTGGTGTCTATCCTATGATCCTACTCATCCTGTTCCGATGATCCCTCACCCCAGATTTACTGGTCTGAGGTTCGATGATGAGGCTACCTTTGCTCTTTTTGATCCTACTACAGCTTACTTTCTATAGGATGCTCCTGGAGGTGATGATACGCCATTGTGATGTGGGACTACAATTAGTCGTTTTTGGATGAAGTTGCTAGATGATGATCTATGTAGTTTTTTTGTGATAATGTACCAGTCTAAACTTTTGAGTTAGACTTTTTATTAGACTCTTTTTGATAGTCATAAACTTTTGAGTTATGACTTATGCAGTTTATGTTAGTTGCATCTTAGTCTAGTGATATTATGATATTTTAGTTATTTCTTTTCTCACTGCTACTTTTAGTTTACTTTTGCTATGACTTGTTATATATATGGATATTTTACTTTTTTGTCTTCTGGTGAGCATTGTTGGCTTCACACATTACAGGGGAGCCAAAATGTAACGCCCCAGAACCAGAATACTGGAGAGCGGGGGCGTACATAGCCAACTACATATATTGAAGTGAAACCCACCTCGCTATATGGTTACGACTATCTTGATACATGAGGGTTTAACTACAAGCCATCAGTCTCCTATGGTTAGGAACAAGCCTATTGTCTCAATCTCAAGCAAGGAATAACAGTTACAAGATGTCAGAGCATCAAATATACAATAGTAAGGCATCCCATACATTACATATTTGGATGATCATGAAACTAGTCGTACAAAATGTCAAGATTAGCAAGAGTTTCAGTCATACATGATCAACCCTAGGATTCGTCAATCATGTTACAGCCTGTAGGCAGATAGTAAATAAAGGTACAAATCGAGCTAAACACGTGCTCGCCGGCTAAATGCTCAAAAGAATAATTTTACAATGGAGTGGGAGAGCCAAAAATAAACCCACTCGTTGCCAGGGTTACACCTGGTGGTCACCATCTGGCTGGAAGGTAGGTAGTTCCTCTAAAGCTGCTCCGATATCTGGCCATACAAAACCAGCTGGGTCAGATCCCAGAAAGAGCAAGTGCCACAAAGGAGGCTTCACTTAGGAACTAAAAACCAGTATATTATAAATGAATAATAAAGATAATTATAATGATACTGATGATAACAGGGACTACAATAATAAATTTAGTACGAGAAAACAATTCAAGTAGCCAGGTCGCAACCCTTAAACCAAAGAAGGACCGGGGTTGCAATCCTTCACCTAAATAAAAATCCGTCTCAAATAGTGTTGGTAGAGTAATAAGACAATAAATGAAGAGAGGACACAGAACTGCTCCGGGAGCCAGGTTACAACCCTTAAACCAAACAAGGACCGGATTTGTAACCCTTCGTCCGAACAGAACTTGACCCATGATCATTAATGTTAAGGCAAGCATAATTAATAATATCTTGTCATAATCTTGTACAGGATCAAGATGAGAAGTAAGGTAAAACTTGACGAGCATGACATGGGGTGTAATAAGACAATAAATGAAGATAGGACACAGAACTGTTCCGGGAACCAGGTTACAACCCTTAAACCAAATAAGGACCGGGGTTGTAATCCTTCGCCTGAACAGAACTGGACCCCTGATCATTATTGCTAATGGTAAACATAATTAATCAGGATGATATATGATGAGATAACCATGGGACTATTCAGATAGCCAAGTTACAACCCTTAAACCAAACAAGGACCGGGGTTGTAACCCTTTATCTGAACAGAACTTGGTATCTCATCATTTATCGATAAGTAAGGCACAATAAGTAATATCATGTTACAATCTTGTACAGGATCAGGACAAGACTAAACTGGACTAAACTCCATCCAATCAATCATGGCCACACAAAGAGTACGGCTTGATACTTTAACTAACTAGGATTATCACAGGCCTAGTTACTAGCAAGATGCAATGAGATTATTGCAACAGCCACAAGCCTTGCAGACCATCTAGGTTATCCAGGTCGAATACCCATCCATGAAGAGGGCAACACATGACAGTGTACTGGAAGTACACGCTACTCATTGACAGGCTACAAGTGCACTTAGAGCGCCCAGATAACGGGATTACCTGTAGCTAGGACATCTCTTCATGACTACTAAATTATTCTAGTTTATTTGCCATAGACAATTGCAGTAGGTACCCCTGACCGTGGTACTCAGGGGATCTCCGTCTTATACATGATGCAAGACAGTACTGGTTCATTGTACAAACACAATCACCCACGGTGTCCAGGTCCTTCATTATAGTCATGTCATACAAGCCGTCGCAACAGCTTTCAATAGTTACCATGATGTGTGCTTGTCATATCTTGTTATGTCATGTCATGTCAATTACTTGCCGTACCATGTCATATAAAATTATTAGCCCGGTCATATCAATCAATCCATGATTTGCCAAGTCATGGAAGGTGCAAGAACATAAATGTCAACCGGGTACAGAAAGGGGCTCAATGCTCTACGCGAGTAGAACTCTACGCTAGGCCAAAGGGCCTTAAGCATAAAATGGCTCTACGCTAGCAAGAGCAAGGGAGAGATAGCTCTACGCAAGCAAGGGAGAGATAGCTCTACGCGAGCAAGGTTGCATGGGTGGGGTTCTACGCTCGCCGGGTTATACGCTAGCCGGGTTATACGCAAGCAAAATTACACACGCGTAAGAATTCTACGCGAGTAGAATTCTACGCGCGCGAACACCCGAACGAGATTCTACGCACGCGAGTACGATTCTACGCAAGCGGAAGGGACCCGACGTAGAGTTTAAAATGAACTCGGTGTAGAACAGAATACGCTGGCACGCGATTGCGTGTGCGTAAAAGGGCACTACACATGCACGTTAAGACGTGTGCGTAAAAGGCTGAAATATATGCTGGCACGCAATACGTGGGCGTAAAAGGGCCAAACACTACGCTAACACGTTAGAACGTGTCCGTAAAACTCCATCTTCTCTCCATGGCCAAGACTAGCATGCGTAAAAGCTCAGGAAACTCGAGGAACTCCATCTCGGCCAAGACTTGGTGAAATTCGACCATCACAAAACCAAACTTGCATATAATCGAAATCCCTACTACATGGGACTCTCCAATTCGGAAACAACCAAGTCTTAGAAGATCAATACCAAGAAGATTAAAATACTAAAAACTTAGATCTACATAAAATGAGCCATGGGATTCGAAAATGCTAAGTACTAAAGTGACTTAGAATCTTGTGGAGAAGAAAATAGAACAATAAAACTTTAGTTCCTCCATGATGCAAGTTGCACTTGCCTAAACCTCCTGTTAGGTGGAAGAGGTAATGGTGGAGAAGAAGAAGTAATGAAGAAGAAGAGTTAAGAGGAAGTAAATAAGGAGAGAGAAGGAGAGTGGGCGGCTAATAAAAGAAGAGTGGGTGGATAGGAGGTTGGTCCACATAAAAAACCAAGCTAAGCCAAACTATGCAAACCGAACCGCGCAATAAGATACCTCAATAAACCATGCAAATGAGACGTACCATGAATCAAAATACGTACATGTATACCAAAATACGTAATACGAACTACGGTCGTTACAACTCTATCCACCTTAAAAGAATTCTGTCCGCGAAATTTAATTAATAGGCTAGAGAGGCAAGGACAAGCTATGCTAATCACAGGCAAGCCATAATAAGGCAATCAATCAAGCAATCATTCAAGCTAGGAACTGAGAGCATAAGGCATAAAAAGGATATTATACCTTACGAGTCAAACAAGTCGGGATATCGCGATCGGATATCATCCTCACGCTCCCATGTTGACTCACCCAAGGAGTGATGACCCCAAGCAATACGGACTAAACTAATAGTCTTGTTCTCTCTTCGGTCTAATATAGACACGGACCTCTCCTCATACGAAAGGTTGGTACCAACAACCAATTCTGAATGCTCTAGGATGTGGCTCGGGTCCGGGATATACCGTCGTAGTTTGGATACATGGAACACGTCATGCACCTCACGCTACGATGGTAGAAGAGCGAGATGATAGGACACATCTCCTACTCACTCCAGAATATCAAACGGCCCTATAAACCTAGGACTAAGCTTTTCCCATACGCCGAAATGAATGACGCCACGGTTAGGCAAAATCTTCAGGAATACATGGTCATCGACCGAGAATTCAAGGGGACGCCGATGAGTATCGGCCCAATGACGCTGGCGATCTTAGGCAACTCAAAGATGATCTCTGACTCTCCTGACTACCTCAACTGTCTGAGCAATCATTTTCGGACCGAGCATCTGCCTCTCTCCAATATCATCCCATGATAGCGGGGATCGACACTTCCTACCATACAGTGCCTCGAACGGTGCCATCTGGATACTGGCCTAGAAACTGTTGTTATACGAAAACTCTACCAGGTGCAGGTGATCTTCCCACGAACCACCGAAGTCGAGTGTACAAGATCTCAACATATCTTCCAAGGTTCGTATGGTACACTCTGACTGACCATCTGTCTGTGGATGATAAGCTGAGCTGAACTGGAGGTCTATCCTGCAGGCTATGCCAAAAATGCGACGTAAATCTTGAATCTCTGTCTGAAGTGATACTGACTGGTATATGTAACGCCCCAGTCCCAAAATATATAGGACTAGGTACATCGACAAGCCAGCTGTATATATACGAAGTATACTCCAATATATGGAAATCTCGTATGAATACATAAGCTGCAAAATACAGTAGAACCATAATAGCTAAATCTCATCCACTAGATAAATAAATGATATAAAAGCAACTTTGAATTTATCATGTATACAATCGTTGGGCGGAGACAAAGTCCACTACCAACTATCTCAAATAAAATGTACAAGAAGTGATCGATAAAATAACGAGACGAACCAAGCGCAATCGTCTTTGAAAGAATGGAGAATATCACGGCCTTGGCTAGAACTCTTGCAAAATCACAGAAGCACACTCCTGGAGAGATAACCAGGTCCTTAGAGGAACGTAACAAGATACATAAAGTACATGCCATAATAAACTGAATATATAATATGTCATAAACCAAAATAAGTGACAAGACGGCAATAAGGTAATCTAACCGTACTACGGTGTTCATGCAGTTAAGAACAAACCTTCAACGCATGGGCACTCTGGCTCAGTAGCAGTAATCTCAGGTATGGCCCATCAGGATACCAGGGACCTCAAAGTATAACATTCATCGAGTGTCAGAGGCCAGCAGTAAATCAGTATCAGGATCCAGGACCGTATCTCCCGCGGAGATAACCGACAATAGGGAAGTGCATACTTGGGCCATACGTCAAGGAACTGTTCTTCCCATCCAATGCCTAACAGAGTCACATCCATGTCTCACATACCTCTACTAACTGCTAAGTCTCCTAACATGCCTCTATTAGCAGTTAGCCCTAACGCATGCGCATGGGAGATCAGCCCACACACAAGAACCTCTACATGCTACTCATCTCACACATCCTTGTGGTACAATTATGTCATGGTATATGCAATACACTACAGACGGTAGTCTCTTAACTCTAAGTCCATATGCAGTCAAAGGATAATAACAAAGTATATCTAATATCACTGAGCAGACAGTAAATCAGGAACGGTAAGAACTAGAAATAAATGAATAGTAATATGTAATAAAATGCAAACTGAATATAAACAGTATAATGGCAAGGTATTTTGCCTGAGGTTATGTGCAAAGAGAATAATCCAGTAGCTCGAACAAACAATTAAACGAAACAAGAAAAGCCAAGTCCCGCAGATGACTCCGGATGCTGCAACAAATATCACGAACGAGTTTGGAATATAAGATATGCCTAGAAAATGCCTTTCCAAAAGTTAAATTTTGGAACAGGGGCAAAATCGTAATTTTGGGTCAAAACGATGTCCGCCGTTGGACCTGTTTTGCACCGAAATATGTGCCAATATCTACGGTCTCTAAAGTCGTCAAACTATATGTCTACAGATTTGTTTTGATGAGATGAACCCATCGGTATGTCCAATTTTGGATTCCGGTGGACTATGCACAAAATTGCCCGTTGAGTGGGATTGTGGGCCCCAAAATAGCGTCCCGATCAACGTTTTCAGAATCGGACCAAACTTGGCTCACAGGACCAGAAAAATATTTCTAGTCCAATGGCGCAAGTTTCATCGCGATATGTAGGGCTTAAAACGTTTCAAACAGTTTATGTTCGGCTCGCGTTCGGCTCGGGCCAAGCTCGGTTCGAAGCTCGTTCGTGGACAGGTCGATACCGAGCTCGGTCGATTTTTTTTGTGTTCGAAGTGGTGTTCGAACTGAGTTCGACATAGGTTGTTCGACTCGATCTCGTTCGCGAACTAGCTCGAACTCGACTCGATTTCTAATAGTATGGCTTTTTATAATATATGCTATATATTTTTATGGATGTTGATAAATTTTGTCTTAGAAAATTTACTCTCTTTTTTGTTATTTATATGATGGTAAATTTGTGATGTAAAAAGTATAATTAATTAAACAAAAAAAATCTTTAAGACTTGAGAGTAATCGTACAATAAGTTTAATGTAGCTTTTGTTCGGTCCTGGCTCGGGCTCGTCCGAGCTCGAGAACTAAATCGAGTCGAGCTCGATCATTTCGAGCCTATAATCAAACCGAGTTCAAACACCTTTTTTGAGCTCGATCTTGAGCTCGGCTCGAATAAAGCTCGTTCGATACTTTATTCGAACAGAGTTCAAACTCAGTTTGTTCGAGTTCGTTCGTTCGATTTTTACCCCTAGCGATATGATGAGTGTGCACAAAGTTGTGAATTAATTTGCAAAGGGTCGATACGGGGTATCTCGACGGATACGCACTGATTTCGTCATGCATATACAATGAAATCGGGTTTCGTCAGTTCCCACACATCGACAACATCTATACACCCCTTTCAATGCGTATAGTGCGCGACCATGTCGCCCGGTTTGTCGGGATGCACGCCGTATCGGGTGTTTTCCCACCTTTTGAAAACAAAATTTATAATTTTTCGTGAAACTTTAACAACGTGTAACTTTCTACATACTAGATGAAATGTGAATCCAAAAGGTGCGTTACAACCTCGGTTAGGTTGTCTTTGACTGTCTTCAATTAGTTTTTACGAAAGTTTAATGGACAGCGAGAAAAGTGGCCGACAAGTTGATGTTTCAAAATAGTTTTTAATATTCAGAAAAGTAGTTTTTCTCCAACTTTGCCTCGATTTTTTGAGCAAGTTGGATGGCCATGTAGAAATCCACCTGGGGGACCTCGAAGAGGGTCATGTGGGCTTTCTATACGAATTTACGGATCTAAAAACGGATTTAAATTGAGAGAGAAATGATTAAGGAAGTGGGATACCTTAAAGTGGGAATCTGTTGTTGTTGTCGATGGTTCCTTTGTCTTCTTCGCGAGCATGGCTTCGCCATGGTGAGTCCGAGCTTCGCCGTAGAGTAGGAAGGAGGAAGGAGGTGGAAGAAATTAGAAGGTGAAAGAAAATTAGGGTTTTTAATTTAGTTGAAGAGGTATATGCATATATGCATATATATAAAGGTTAAGGGGGGTTTCGGCTCACACTATGCTGCTGAGTTGTTTAAGGGGGGTCGGCCCACAAGCTTTTGCTTGTAAAAGGGGGCGCCCCTCGTTGCAGCAGCTACTTCTTATTCCTTTAGAGATTGGGGTGGTCGGGTGGGGTCGACCACCCAATCTTCCCCTTTTTTTTTCTTTTCTAAATCTTATCAACTTTTTAAATATATATATTTATATATCGACATATCTATATATGTATATATCCATACATACACCAAAATCTATTTATAATTCAAATACCATTTAAAAGTCAACTATTCAATTATTTAATATATTTGAGCATATCTATATATATATATATATATATATATATATATATATATATATATATATAAATTCAATCCTTAATAAATCAACTCAAAATAATAATAATTTTTAAATAAAAAACATGGTTATTAAAACTCCACAAAATAACTTTAATAATAATAAATTAATAAGATCGACCCAATGAGTGCACTTACACTGCACACCCTTTTCCGGGTCCACAAAATGTACTATTTTATAAAATATTATTTAAATTAAATAAAATACCAATAATTGCACAAATAGTTAAATAATTTGAAATTGTAAATAAAATTCTAAAATAATTTAGAAATTAATTTTACGTACATAAAATATGTCCACATGGCCACCTTAGTCACCCCCATGCTCACATGGGCTTAAAATTTGGTTCGGGCCCTGTTCGGGCTGAATTGGCCAATCCGGGTCATCAAAAAAATAAAAAAATAAAACCATAAATTGTATAAATTCATTTTTAAATCTAATAAATTAATAAAAATAATTGAAAAAATAGGGTTTTTACATCCTATCCAACTTACAAGAATTTCGTTCTCGAAATTTAGGAATAATAAGGTAGATAGGGTGGAGGGGTAGAAATGAGTTATCAATACCAACATACAATTAAATTTGGGTGGAGGCGATAAAACGACGTTCAACACCACCATGCAATGGAGAATTGTGGAGTCGATATATAGAAAAATATATCATGGTTATGGATTTGAATAAGGGTTGCCAGTGAAGGTAGCAAAATTTCGATAATCCAAATTGGAGAGTAATAAGGGATTGAGTAGATCAAAGAGAATAATTAGACGTTTGGGAGATATGGTTCCTTGAGAGAAATTGGAGACTAATCGCCTCGATTGAGAGTTCAATTTAAGTGAATGATTAGAATCATTCTCGAGTGCTCAAGAACAATTGGAAGGACACGATAATAATTCTATGGTTGAGAAATGAGGAGTAGTTAAAGGCGAGGATATAGCCACATGAGTCGGTCGGTGGCTATCTACATTTGTGTATAATTAACCGATTGGGCAACCAAAGATGATACCTTGAGTCTATCTTAGCAAGTACAGTGCCTTGTCTTTCCAGAATGAGTAAAAGACAAGAACAACAAGGTTTCAAAGACGATGTTATATATTGAGTACGAATTACGGGGTTCATAGGCGGCGAAAATAATTCAAAAGAGAATTGCCAAGGCTGTCGCGGATGAGACTCTAAGGCAAGTTTACTATGTCTTCATCCACGTATAATAATATGTGATAAGCGAACCAAAGTGCAATAAGTTGATCAGACCATCATGCACCAGTCTGATTAGACAATATGTTAGTGGGTGCACCCAATAAAATATGTTATGATCAAGCTCGAAAAGAATAAGCTTGCAAAAACTAAAGCTAATTTAGCAGCATAAGATTGTCAAAATATGAGTAATGGAGGTAATGATGAAGGAAATTAAATAGTCCAAGATCTTTTAAAATCGAGTCTTGCCCGAAGTGTGGGACTATACAGTTGTCATAGTATTTCTTCATTTATGGCTTGGTAGACTAGATAAGGTAGGGTCCTCTGAATTTATAGTCTAAGTGAACTTACCAATGTGGTTCACAAGGAAAAAGGTTTATTAGGTGGTGAGGTATTCTACCCAACTTATAAGAGTTAAACTAATAATATCATGGGACAATGGGTCAAGCAATCAAGATAGAGTACAAATTTAAGCATTTAAGTAATTTAGTAGAACACAATCACATATCGGTCGAAAGAATTGAGTCGAGATGGAATTCCTATCCATGGTCAAAAATATATCAGTATCATGGTAAAGATTATAGTTTGGCCATTTGACCCGAAGGTCATATCAAGAAATAGGGTACAAGGAGATGGGTTTTGGTGGGACATGATATGTCTACAGGAAGGTGGCCTTGTCTAGGTCTAATATATGAAATTTGTTGGGAGAAAAAGTGTAGTATTGTACTCCAAATATACAAGTCACGGTAGGGGACGCCAGAAGATCAAAAATAGAAAGTGGGAGTACACGATATGATAATTAATACACAAAATAAAGAAGATCAAGTTAAAGCATGAAATAAAATTAATTAAAGAATCCATAAAAAAATAATTTAGGAACACAATTCCGGAGAGAAGATAGTATCCTAGATGAACACAATTAAGGAACCATTAAACCATTATTCAAATTGCAAGTGGGTTAGAAGGTCGTAATTAATCTAGAATTGAAGGAAGGTCGAGTAAGCCGAGACGTCACAGAGCTGGGTAGATGACTATCAACACTTGTGTATATACTACTATCATGGTCATGGGTAATATGGCAATTAGTGTGGAATACTCAGTAGGGTTATCTTGGGGCCTACCATTAAAATTTAACTCAAGTTTCCTCCAAAAGTTTCAAAATTAAACTTTCAAAAATAAACCACCAAAATTTGTATTCCCTTCAAGCCGTTCAAATTCATCATAAAAAAATTTAAATCACTCTCATAAATCTCAAAGCAAAATTTTATCACGTTACTACTAACCTTTTCCAAAGTTAACGTTTAAATTCAACTATTTAACTCAAAAGTTCATAATTTACGAATTCATAAAATTTTTACAATCAATCAAAAGTTTTAACACTCTAAAGTTTTCCAATAACTCATAATAAATTTTTTAGCATATTAAAAGCAATCTCAAAAATTAAGCTAAATGCTCTCATCAATTTTAACTTCTATTCATGCTATGTTATTTCAACAAAATCACAGCTTTTAAATGGTAACTTCATTTAATCAATCAAAATAACTTTCCATCACATCCTTCGAAATTCTCCCAAAAATTTTAATATTAGCAATCCCACATTAAACTAAATTTTCAAATAATCTTATCAGTCAAAATTAATTTTTTTTACCAAAATCAAAATAAATTTGTAAATCCTCAATCATAGGACACAATTTAAAATAAGGAAAAATTCTCAAAAATTGTTTTCAACTATTGTAAACCAAAATTTACCATCATTACTTCCACTTAAAATTCAAATTTTACTAAACACAAAAATCGCAAGTTGTACAACTCAATTTAAATAATTTATATGGCCATTTTTAAAAGCTAAGATCATTTTCAAACCAAATTTATAACTATTCAAAAGGTGTATAACTATAATACAATAAATCATAAACATCAAAACTCGAAAATCAAATAAATTTTATATTTGTTCAAAGATGTATATCTACCACCCAAAAATTTATAAATATCACATCTCGAACAACAATAAATTTTATACTTGTTCAAAGATGTATAGCTATAACCCAATAAATCATAAATATCAAATCTCAGAAAGCCAATCAATTTCTTAAATCAATGGTATAACGATTATATATATATATATATATATATATATATATATATATATATATATATATATATATATATATATATATATATATATATATATATATATTCTTCCTGCAGTAAATTCATCATAAAAAAATTTAAATCACTCTCATAAATCTCAAAGCAAAATTTTATCACGTTACTACTAACCTTTTCCAAAGTTAACGTTTAAATTCAACTATTTAACTCAAGAGTTCATAATTTACGAATTCATAAAATTTTCACAATCAATCAAAAGTTTTAACACTCTAAAGTTTTCCAATAACTCATAATAAAACTCTTAGCATATTAAAAGCAATCTCAAAAATTAAGCTAAATGCTCTCATCAATTTTAACTTCTATTCATGCTATGTTATTTCAACAAAATCACAGCTTTTAAATGGTAACTTCCTTTAATCAATCAAAATTACTTTCTATCACATCCTTCGAAATTCTTCCAAAAATTTTAATATTAGCAATCCCACATTAAACTAAATTTTCAAATAATCTTATCAGTCAAAATCAATTTTTTTTTACCAAAATCAAAATAGATTTGTAAATCCTCAATTATAGGACACAATTTAAAATAAGGAAAAATTCTCAAAAATTGTTTTCAACTATTGTAAACCAAAATTTACCATCATTACTTCCACTTAAAATTCAAATTTTACTAAACACGAAAATCGCAAGTTGTACAACTCAATTTAAATAATTTATATGGCCATTTTTAAAAGCTAAGATCATTTTCAAACCAAATTTATAACTGTTCAAAAGGTGTATAACTATAATACAATAAATCATAAATATCAAAACTCGAAAATCAAATAAATTTTATATTTGTTCAAAGATGTATATCTACCACCCAAAAATTTATAAATATCACATCTCGAACAACAATAAATTTTATACTTGTTCAAAGATGTATAGCTATAACCCAATAAATCATAAATATCAAATCTCAGAAAGCCAATCAATTTCTTAAATCAATGGTATAACGATTATATATATATATATATATATATATATATATATATATATATATATATATATATATATATATATATGTATTCTTCCTGCAGTATCAATCCTATGGGGTTTACTATTTAGAAATCTCAAGATTAAAACTTTCCTTGGTAATATTCTACTTTACAAATTACTAATCATTAAATCACACTTTAAAGAAAAACCTTTTAACTCAATTAGAGTCTTATATGTATTCCAATTGCCAATATAACCATTCTAGCCATGTGTGTGACCTATGAGCATATACTAGTGTAGTCATCTTCCTAGGTGACACTAAGTACGAAATAAGAATCAACGGTAGAAAGGAATCAAGCAAGATACAATTCAAGGAAGTCGAACGAGAGTCCGAAATTGGAAGTCAAGGGAAGGGGTCCAGCTGTATGGATAAGATTCCTAGATTCTAATCCTATGTTGCAGGCTCACATCGGTACAATTACGTAACCGAAGTGACAAACTCGACCTGCATGGGCCACCACAAAAACATGTAACGCTCCAGTCCCAAAATACGTAGGACTAGGTACATCGACATGCCAGCTGTATACATACGAAGTATACTCCAATATATATGGAAATCTCGTATGAATATATAAGCTGTAAAATGCAGTAGAACCATAATAGCTAAATCTCATCCACTAGATAAATAAATGATATAAAAGCAACTTTGAATTTTTCATGTATACAATCGTTGGACGGAGACAAAGTCCACTACCAACTATCTCAAATAAAATGTACAAGAAGTGATCGATAAAATAACGAAACGAACCAAGCGCAATCGTCTTTGAAAGAATAGAGAAGATCACGGCCTTGGCTAGAACACCTGCAAAATAACAGAAGCACACACCTAGAGAGATAACCAGGTCCTCAGAAGGACGTAACAAGATACATAAAGAACATGCCATAATAAACTGAATACATAATATGTCACAAACCAAAATAAGTAACAAGATGACAATAAGGTAATCTAACCGTACTATGGTGTTCATGCAGTTATGAACAAACCTCCAATGCATGGGCACTCTGGCTCAGTAGCAGTAATCTCAGGTATGGTCCATCAGGATACCAGGGACCTCAAAGCATAACATTCATCGAATGTCAGAGGCCATCAGTAAATCAGTATCAGGATCTATGACCGTATCTTCCGCGGAGATAACCGGCAATAGGGAAGTGCATACTTGGTCCATACGTCAAGAAACTTTTCTTCCCACCCAATGCCTAACAGAGTCACATCCATGTCTCATATACCTCTACTAACTGCTAAGTCTCCTAACATGCCTCTATTAGCAGTTCGCCCTAACGCATGCGCATGGGGGATCAGCCCACACACAAGAACCTCTACATGCTACTCATCTCACACATCCTCGTGGTACAACTGTGTCAAGGTATATGCGATACACTAGAGGCGGTAGTCTCTTAACTCTTAAGTCCATATGCAGTCAAAGGATAATAACAAAGTATATCTAATATCACTGAGTAGACAGTAAATCAGAAATGGTAAGAACTGGAAATAAATGAACAGTGATATGTAATAAAATACAAACTGAATATAAACAATATAATGGCAAGGTATCTTGCCTGAGGTTATGTGCAAAGAGAATAATCCAGTAGCTCGAACAGACAATTAAACGAAGCAAGAAAAGCCAAGTCCCGCAGATGACTCCGGATGCTGCAACAAACATCACGAACGAGTTTGGAATATAAGATATGCCTGGAAAATGCCTGTCCAAAAGTTAAATTCTGGAACAGGGGCAAAATCGTAATTTTGGGTCAAAACGATGTCCGCCGTTGGACCCGCTTTGCACCGAAATGCGTGCCAATATCTACGGTGTCTAAAGTCGTCAAACTATATGTCTACAGATTTATTTTGATGAGATGAACCCAACTGTATGTCCAATTTTAGATTCCGGTGGGCTGTGCACAAAATTGCCCATTGAGTGGGATTGTGGGCCCGCCAAAATAGCGTCCCGATCATCGGTCTCAGAATCGGACCAAACTTTGGTCACAGGACCAGAAAAATATTTTGAGTCCAATGGCGTAAGTTTCATCGTGATATGATAAGTGTGCACAAAATTGTGAATTAATTTGCAAAGGGTCGATGCGGGGTATCTCGACGGATACACACTGATTTCGTCGTGCATATACAATAAAATTGGGTTCCGTCAGTTCTCACACGTCGAAAACATCCATGTGCGCCTTTCGATGCATATAGTGCGTGACCACGTCGCCCGGTTTGTCGGAGCGCACGCCGTATCGGGTGTTTTTCCACTTTTTGAAAACAGAATTTATAATTTTTCGTGAAACTTTAACAACGTGTAACTTTCTACATACTAGATGAAATGTGAATCCAAAAGGTGCGTTACAATCTCGGTTAGGTTGTCTTTGACTATCTTAAATTAGTTTTTATGAAAGTTTAATGGACAGCGAGAAAAGTGGCCGACAAGTTG
Source organism: Iris pallida (assembly GCA_029216955.1). Lineage (NCBI taxonomy): Eukaryota > Viridiplantae > Streptophyta > Magnoliopsida > Asparagales > Iridaceae > Iris > Iris pallida. The sequence goes on from JANAVB010002600.1 coordinate 6,446,907, forward strand.
ATGTTTCAAAACAGTTTTTAATATTCAGAAAAGTTGTTTTCTCCAACTTTGTCTCGATTTTTCGAGCAAGTTGGATGGCCATGTCAAAATCCGCCTGGAGGATCTCGAAGAGGGTCATGTGGGCTTTCTACATGAATTTAGGATCTAAAAACGGATTTAAATTGAGAGAGAAATTGATCGAGGAAGTGGGATACCTTAAAGTGGGAATCTGTTGTTGTGTCGATGGTTCCTTTGTCTTCTTCGCGAGCACGGCTTCGCCATGGTGCGTCCGAGCTTCGCCGTGGAGTGGGGAGGAGGAAGGAGGAGACGATGGAGGTAGAAAAAAATTAGGAGGTGAAAGAAAATTAGGGTTTTAATTTAGTTGAAGAGGTATATGCATATATGCATACATATAATGGTTAAGGGGGGTTTCGGCTCACACTCTGCTGCTAAGTTGTTTAAGGGGGGTCGGCCCACAAGCTTTTGCTTGTAAAAGGGGGCGCCCCTCGTTGCAGCAGCTGCTTCTTATTCCTTTAGAGATTGGGGTGGTCGGGTGGTGCCGACCACCCAATCTTCCATTTTTTTTTCTTTTCTAAATCTTTTCTAAATCTTATCAACTTTTTAAATATATATATATATATATATATATATATATATATATATATATATATATTTAAAAAATATATATATCTATATCTATATATATATATATATATTTTTTAAATATATATATATATATATATATATATATATATATATATATATATATATATATATATATATATATATATATAAATATATATATATATATAAAAAAATATATATAAAAGGGGGCGCCCCTCGTTGCAGCAGCTGCTTCTTATTCCTTTAGAGATTGGGGTGGTCGGGTGGTGCCGACCACCCAATCTTCCCTTTTTTTTTTCTTTTCTAAATCTTTCTAAATCTTATCAACTTTTTAAATATATATATATATATATATCTATATCTATATATATATATATATATATATATATATATATATATATATATATATATATATATATATATATATATATATATATATATATATATATATATATATATATATATATAAATATATATATATATATATATATAAAATATATATATATATATATATATATATATATATATATATATATATATATATATATATATATATATATATATATATATATATATATATATATCGACATACACCAAAAAAAAAAATATATATATATATATATATATATATATATATCGACATATCTATATATGTATATATCCATACATACACCAAAATCTATTTAAAATTCAAATACCATTTAAAAGTCAACTATTCAATTATTTAATATATTTGAGCATATCTATATATATATATATATATTTAATCCTTAATAAATCAACTCAAAATAATAATAATAATAATATTTAAATAGGAAACATGGTTATTAAATCTCCACAAAATAACTTTAATAATAATAAATTAATAAGATCGACCCAATGAGTGCACTTACACTGCACACCCTTTTTCGGGTCCACAAAATGTACTATTTTATAAAATATTATTTAAATTAAATAAAATACCAATAATTGCACAAATAGTTAAATAATTTGAAATTGTAAATAAAATTCTAAAATAATTTAGAAATTATTTTTACGTACATAAAATATGTCCACATGGCCACCTTACTCACCCCCCATGCTCACATGGGCTTAAATTTGGTTCGGGCCCTGTTTGGGCTGAATTGGCCAAACCGGTTCATCAAAAAATAAAAAAATAAAACCATAAATTATATAAATTTATTTTTAATTCTAATAAATTAATAAAAATAATTGAAAAAATAGGGATTTTAAAGTACACCGTAGAATCTGACGATCTGCCTGAAGTACATCTCTGCTAGCTGAGCCGTCGACTGACCAACTCTGAACGGGAGAAAGTGAGCCACCTTCGTGAGCCTGTCTATAATTACCCAAATAGCATCTCTATCGACCGGGGACCTAGGTAATCAAATCACGAAATCCATGGTTATATGCTCCCATTTCCATTCTGCAATCGACAATGGTTGAAGAAGTCCAGCTGGCCTCTGATGTTCAGCTTTAACTTGTTGGAAAACCAAACACCAAGAGACAAACCGGGCTATCTCCCTCTTCATGCCATTCCACCAAAAGTGCTGACGGATATCCCGGTACATCTTCGTACCACCAGGATAAATGGAATACTAAGAACTGTGAGCCTCTGACATGATCTTATGTCTGATATCACCACTGGGTACACAAAGACGCTTCCCATGTCAAAGTGTACCATCCTCATGGATACCTAACTCTGGTCTTCGTCCTGCCTCACACTCTGGTCTAAGCCGCTGAAGCTTAGAATCTGTTGACTGCGCCATCCGGATCCTCTCGACTATAGTGGACTAAACTTGCATACTATCCATCAGTGCCATACTGGTAGGAAGGACAACCTCTATACCCATCTTTTGAAGATCTGCTAACAACTCAGGCTGTGCTGTAAGAAAATATACTCCGGCTCTCCTGCTCAATGCATCTGCAACAACGTTGGCCTTCCCAGGATAATACTGTAAGTTGACATCACAACCCACAAGTAGCTCTAGCCACCTTCTCTGACACATGTTAAGATCCTTCTGAGTGAAAACATATTTCATACTCTTGTGGTCGGTGAAAATCTCCACCATATCTCCGTATAAGTAGTGCCACCACAACTTAAGCACAAACACTACTGCTGTCAGCTCCAAGTCATGGGTTGGATAATTCCTTTCATGATCATGAAGTTGTCGTGATGCATAAGCTATTACCTTCCCATGCTGCATCAGAACACATCCTAAGCCTCTGCCTGAAGCATCACAATACACTGAAAATCCTCCAGTTCCATCTGGAAGTGTGAGAATGGGAGCCGTCATCAAACCTCGCTTCAACTTCTCAAAAGAATCTTGGCACTCTGCTGTCCTAGCAAACTGCACATCCTTGCGGGTCAAGTGGGTCAATGGTGCTGAAATCCGAGCAAAATCTGAAACAAATCGTCGGTAGTAGCCGGCCAAGCCAAAAAAACTGTGAACTTCTGCAACTGTGCTAGGTACTGGCCACGTCTTAATAGCCATGATCTTCTGGGGATCCACTTCTTCTCCTCCTCTGGTGATGATATGACCTAAGTACGAAATGTGATCGAGCCAGAACTCGCATTTACTAGACTTGGCATACAACTGGTGCTCTCTGGGAATTTAGAGGACAACTCTGAGATGATGCTCATGTTCCACCTCACTCTTGATGTAGACCAGGATGTCGTCTATGAACACAATTACGAACTGATCCAAATAAGGCATGAAGATGCGATTCATGAGGTCCATGAATACAGTCGACGTATTGGTTGCTCCAAATGGCATAACAAGGAACTCCCAATGCCCATATCTAGATCTGAAAGCTGTCTTTGGGATGTCCTGCTCTCTGACTCTGATTTGATGGTATCCTGACCGCAAGTCAATCTTCAAAAATACAGCTACCCCCTTGAGTTGATCAAACAAGTCATCTATCCTCGGGAGAGGGTATCTGTTCTTGATTGTCACTGAGTTTAATGTACGATAATCTACACATAATCTGGACGTACCATCCTTCCTTTTCACAAGTAAGCATCGGGGCTCCCCAAGGTGATCCACTAGCACGAATGAATTCCTTGGTCCTGAGTTCTTCAATCATCTTGTACAATATCTCTAGCTCTGACGACACCATCTTGTAGACTCTCTCCGACACTAGGGCTGTCCCGGGGATCAAGTCGATAGAGAACTCGATCTCTCGCTCTGGCGGCATCCCTGGAAGCTCTTCTGAAAAAACATCTGGGAACTCCTCAACTATCCGAAGTAATGGCACTACTGCTACTGCTATCCACAATACTGGAGGAAAAAGTTCAACTTTGCCTCGAAAAAAGGAAAACTCTGGCTCACCGAAAATGCTAAAAATAACCCTGCCAATACGGCAGTCTATCCAAGCATACTGGTCTCTCAACCAATCCATCCCTAAGACCACATCATAATCGGCCATCAGGAACTCCATCAATCTAGCAGGGAACTCTCTACCGCTAACTACAATCCGACACGAGGAAAACACTCTATCTACTCCCACAAGTCTGTTACCAGTAAGTATATTGAGCCTTAATGATAATGACTCGGGCTCCAGTCCTATCCGTGTCACGAATCGTGCAGACATAAATAAATGCGATGCTCCATAGTTAAATAATACTGAAGCTGGAAAGGTGTCGACGAGAATAGTATCTGCCACCACCTCACCTGGTGCCAATCCTTCTTCTTCCATGGTCAAAGCCAGCACTTGACCATGTCCTCTGGGAGCGGGTCCCCTCTGCTGGAAACTTCTCTGTCTGCTCTGGATCAGGGATTGGGCTTGGGCATACTGCTGCAGTCTCTGCTGCTAGAATGCCTGGGCCTGCGATGGCAATGGCCTCGGGAATGGGTACTGCTACTGCTGGACTGGTGCTGGTCCTCTAACTAAAGGACTAGAGAAGACTGATGAAGATAAACTCCTCCTGTTCGGGCAGTTCCCAATCCTGTGGTCCGAGGCACTACAAACCAAGCATAAACCCTGTGCTCTATGACACTCTGATACCACATGCCCTGGCTTCCTACAGTATGAACATCCCACTACGGAAGAGTGCTTCTTCTTCTGCTGCTGAGGGTACGTCGGGATTGAATGCTGAACCGACGTTACCGAGGCTGCCCGCCTCAGAGCTCCAATGGTCAAAGCCCTGGCTACAGGGGCTAGTGCTGAAGACTGATTCATTTGGCTGTGGGATCGCTTCCGACCCTCGGTCCTATCCACGATCCCTGGGAGGTATAATCATGCTTCCTAGCTTCTCTCAATATTGCATCAAAAGTCTGATGCTCAAACTGCTCCACTGCCAACAAAATCTCGAGATGGAGCCCCTGCTGGAACCGCTGGGCTCTGTCGAATTCGGTCGCTACCAAGGTGGGAGCAAACCGATTTAGTCTCGAAAACTCGACTGTATATCCGTCAACCGTCCTACCTATCTGCTTCAGATTGGTGAACCTCGTCTGTAGATCGTACCGAGCTACAACATCGAAATACTTGGTCTGGAATCTCTAACGGAATACTGCCCAAACAATAGGTACCATTAATCCAACAGCCTATGCGCCCACCAGCTACGGGCAAGATCCAATAACTGCAGGCATACTACAGCCACCTTCTCATCTTCGAAAGTCCTGCCTGCTTCTAGAATCACCTCTGTATCCTGAAGCCAAGCGTCTGCGACAATAGCATCTTCGCTACCATCGAAGAATGGAGGGTTCAAGCGCTTGAAACCGTTAGCCGCGCTGTTCCCATGGTGACCGCCTCTGGTCAAAGCACCTGTCACTGCCTGGTGCAAGACATCTCCTCGACGATCTTGAGAAGCTAACAATGACCTGATGAGACCTACCAAGGTGCCATCATCAGGTTCTGCAGGCTGGACGGGCTGAACTGGTTGCTCTTGACCCCAGTAGGCATGACTCTGGAGGCTACTCCTGAATGCTGGGCTTGATCTCCAAGTTGCTGCTGGTCCATGGGAGGTGCTTCGCCTTGCTGATCGGTAGGGCCAGGAACAATGACGCTGAAGAAGATGACATAAGGAAAAAAATAAGAAAGGACCAGGACCGATCAAAGATACAAGCATGTAATCAGGTCAAGATTTCAGGGATTTAGATGATACGAACAGAGATCAAGGGCAAGTACTGATTGAGACATCTATACGGTAAACCCACACATATCTTGATTTACAAGACCTCCATGGGCCACCACTTAAACCATGTAACGCCCCAGAACCAGATACTGAAGAGTGGGGGCGTACATAGCCAGCTACGTATATTGGAGTGCAACCCACCTCGCTATACGGTCATGGCTGTCTAGATACATGAGGGTTTAACTACAAGCCATCAGACTCCTATGGTCAGGAACAAGCCTATTGTCTCAATCTCAAGCAAGGAATAACAGTTACAAGATGTCAGAGCATCAAATATACAATAGTAAGGCGTTCCATACATTACATATTTAGATATTCATGAAGCTAGTCGTACAAAATGTCAAGACTAGCAAGAGTTTCAGTCATACATGACCAACCCTAGGATTCGTCAATCATGTTATAGCCCATAGGCAGACAGTAAATAAAGGTACAAATCGAGCTAAATATATGCTCGTCGGCTAAACGCCTCAAAAGAATACTTTTACAATAGAGTGGGAGAGCCAAAAATAAATCCACTCGTTGCCAGGGTTACGCCTGGTGGTCACCATCTGGCTGGAAGGAAGGTAGATCCTCTGAAGTTGCTCCGATATCTGGCCATACAAAACCAGCTGGGTTAGATCCCAGAAAGAGCAAGTGCCATAAAGGAGGCTTCACTTAGGAACTAAAAACCAGCATATCATAAATGAATAATAAAGATAATTATAAAGATACTGATGATAACAGGGACTACAATAATAAATTGAGTACGAGGAAACCATTCAAGTAGCCAGGTCGCAACCCTTAAACCAAACAAGGACCGGGATTGCAACCCTTCACCTGAATAAAAACCCATCTCAAATACTGTTGGTAAAGTAATAAGACAATAAACGAAAAGAGGACACAGAACTGCTCCGGGAGCCAGATTACAACCCTTAAACCAAACAAGGACCGGGGTTGTAATCCTTCGCCTGAACAGAACTTGACCCCTGATCATTATTGTTAAGGCAAGCATAATTAATCATGTCATGTCATAAGCTTGTACAGGATCTGGACAAGAAGTAAGGTAAAACTTGACGAGCATGACGTGGGGTGTAATAAGACAATAAACAAAGAGAGGACACAGAACTGTTTTGGGAACCAGGTTACAACCCTTAAATCAAACAAGGACCGGGGTTGTAACCCTTCGCCTGAACAGAACTAGACCCCTGATCATTATTGCTAATGGTAAACATAATTAATCAGGACGATATTTGATAAGGTAACCATGAGACTATTCAGATAGCCATGTTACAACCCTTAAACCAAACAAGGATCGGGGTTGCAACCCTTCATCTGAACAGAACTTGGTATCTCATCATTTATCGATAAGTAAGGCACAAGATGTTATGTCATGTTACAATCTTGTACTGGATCAGGACAAGACTAAACTGGACTAAACTCCATCCAATCAATCATGGCCACGCAAAAAGTATGGCTTGATACTTTAACTAACTAGGGTTACCACAGGCCTAGTTACTAGCAAGATGCAATGAGATTATTCCAACAGCGACAAGCCCTGCAGACCATCCAGGTTATCCAGGTCGAATTCCCATCCATGAAGAGGGCAACACATGACAGTGTGCTGGAAATGTGCCCTACTCATCGGCAAGCTATAAGTCCACTTAGAGCGCCCAGATAACGGGATTGCCTGTAGCTAGGTCATCTCTTCATGACTACTGAATTATTCTAGTTTATTAGCCTTAGTCAATTGCAGAAGGTACCCTTGACCGTAGTACTCAGGGGATCCCCGTCTTAGACATGATGTAAGACAGTACTGGTTCATTGTACAAACATAATCACCCACGGTGTCTAGGTCCTTCATTATAGTCATGTCATACAAGCCGTCGTAACAGCTTTCAATAGTTACCATCATGTGTACTTGTCATATCTTGTTATGTTATGTCATGTCAATTACTTGCCATACCATGTCATGTACAATTATTAGCCCGGTCATATCAATCAATTCGTGATTTGCCAAGTAATGGAAGGTGCAAGAACATAAAAAGTCAACCGGGTACACAAAGGGGCTCAATGCTCTAAGCGAGTAGAACTCTACGCTAGGCCAAAGGGCCTTAAGCGTAAAATGGCTCTACGCTAGCAAGAGCAAGGGAGAGATAGCTCTACGCGAGCAAGGTTGCATGGGTGGGGTTCGAGGCTCACCGGGTTATACGCTAGCCGGGTTATACGCAAGCAAAATTGCACGCGCTTAAGAATTCTACGCGAGTAGAATTCTACGCGCGCGAACACCCGAGCGAGATTCTACGCACGCGAGTACGATTCTACCCGAGTAGGAGGGACCCAGCATAGAGTTCGAAATGAACTCGAAGTAGAACAGAATACGCTGGCACGCGGTTGCGTGTGCGTAAAAGGGCACTACGCAGGCACGTTAAGACATGTACGTAAAAGGCTGAAATATACGCCGGCACGCAATGCATGGACGTAAAAGGGCCAAACACTACGCTAATACGTTAGAACGTGTGCGTAAAACTTCGTCTTCTTCCCATGGCCAAGACTAGCATGCGTAAAAGCTCAGGAAACTCGAGGAACTCCATCTCGGCCAAGACTTGGTGAAATCCGGCCATCCCAAAACCAAACTTGCGTAAAATCGAAATCCCTACTACATGAGACTCTCTAATTCGAAAACAACTAAGTTTTAGAAGATCAAAACCAAGAAGATCAAAATACTAAAAACTTAGATCTACATGAAATGAGCCATGGGATTCAAAAATGCTAATTACTAAAGTGACTTAGAATCTTGTGGAGAAGAAAATGGAACAATAAAACTTGAGTTCCTCCATGACGCAAGTTGCACTTGCCTAAACCTCCTGTTAGGTGGAAAAGAGTAATGGTGGAGAAGAAGAAGTAATGAAGAAGAAGAAGAGTTAAGAGGAAGTAAATAAGGAGAGAGAAGGAGAGTGGGCGGCTAATAAAGGAAGAGTGGGTAGGTAGGAGGTTAGTCCACATGAAAAACCAAGCCAAGTCGAACTATGCAAACCGAACAGAGCAATGAGATACCTCAATAAACCATGCAAATGAGACGTGCCATGAATCAAAATACGTACACGTATACAAAAATACGTAATGCGAACTATGGTCGTTACACAAAACATTTTATTTCAAGTTATTAGATATATTTTGGTATAGGCTAAATTTTGTCAATTATCAAAATGGGAGAGATTGTTGGCCGATTACCTAATGGTCACACCCGATTTTGATAAATAAACAAATGACTTAAGTCAATATACAAAATATACAAACTGCTGCTAACATTTCAGGTCAAGTGGATCCAATATCAGAGAGTGTACTACAACATCAGCAAGCATGAAAATCATCATCCCGAAGTACTTATGCACTGGAATCAGTTTGAGTCATTTTACAGTTTATTATGTATTTTATCCTTTATTGAGTCTAGGATACAAATTATAAAATCAACTGGGTATTACTGGCTTAGGTTATTCACAGTCCACTCTTCTATAAAGCCGACCCATTCATCCAAAGTCTACTTACCAAAAGTTTCATTTATCCTATGCAACAGAATTTGACAAAACATTCTTCCTAATACTAGATGAACTTAGACAGAACTCTGGCCGAGTTCGGGCCGAGTTTGTTCGAGTTTGGACCGTGTTCGATCGTTTCAAATTCAAATATTTGTTACCTTCAAATCTGCATGTAACATTCGTTTGCGAAATCTTTGCATCCGAACTCCACTCGAACTCTGTCAGAGTTCGGTTCTTAAAAACACGTATAAATAGAAGAGAAATTTTTTTTTTCAAATCACTCAACATTTTTTCTCTCTATCTATTCCTAAAGTGTTTTTTTAGTATTCTAAAGCATTCATACTCCACCTACACATCTCTTAGCCAAAGCTAGTAATATCGATCCGATTTATAGTTCTTTGGTTCTCAGAGTTGTAAAGAGGTCATTCAAGTTTAGAAATCATCTCAGTTTTCGGAGTCGGTCGTGCGCTCGTCACCAAGCACGGTATTGTGAAGTTGGTCATGCACTTGTCACCAAGCACGGTGTTGTAAAGAGACTATAAGCTCTCAATTAGCTTATGAATAGTAGATTAACATCATGCAAGAGTACTTACAACTGGATTAGTCCTCTAAGAGGAAAACCAGTAATATCGCGGTATTCGCTGAATTTGATTCTATGATCTCTTGCTACATTTATTTACTGTCTCTTTATTTACTGCCATAATTATCTGCCTTTAATTTTTAAGTGGTTATTTATTCTGCTGCACTCGCACTCATTCTATTCACCCCCATCTAGAAGTGCTCAACTGTTCTACATGTGAGACCTCTGAATTTGTTGTTGAGTCACTTGAAGAATCATGCAAAATCAATTACTTCTTGTATATAGTAGATCATGCTATTGCGTTACTCAAGAGAATGTTCGAACAATATCAAAATTATAAGAATATTTTTGGTTTTTTGTTTAGTTTAGAGAAGTTGAATTCATTAGATAGATTATTCTAACATTGATGGGGGTAAATTGTTTGAGGAACTAAAATTTTTATGAGATAATTCTACAAAAAGACATCCATGCACTTGAGGTATTAAATTTTATAAAGAAGTTTAATTCTTGTTCTACTGGAAGCATTGTATATAGAATTCCATGGATAATATCAATCACTGTTGCATCTGCAGAAGAACGTTTTTCTAAGAAGTTTTTGAAATCGTACATGCGACCAACCATGTCGCAAGCATGATAAAATGGGCTAGCTCTAATTCCATTGAAAATGAGTTATTAGAAGATTTTGATTATGATCGATTGATTGATGATTTTGTAGCTACGAATGATAGAAGATCGTTCTTAATGTGAAGATGAAGAAAGATGCTTTTCTATTTCGCTTTACTTTACCTCATTTAGTAGAATATTATTTTAACTAAAAGATATTGGAGTTGAATGATTTTTATTAGTTGATGTTAATATTGTATAATTTAATTTCATAAAAATAAATTAGAATTTCTTATATGAGAATAGGCCTCCAATTATTTTTTTCACCAAACCTAGTCGTCCTTAATGAATCTTAGCTCCGGGCATGTGTAAATATTGTACAACTTGACTCATTCATGCCTTTATAGTAAAGGGTAACAAGTAGTTGAGGCTAACCCTACCACAAGGCAAGTTAGACAGTTGAGTAGTACCTAAATATGGTAAACGACCTCTAAATACAAGTGTACATATTTTTGAAATAATATTTTAGCAAATGCAACCATTCAAAATATAGAAACTAACATATACTTCTACTATTTTAAAAAAACTAGCAAATATCCCAATCCCTTTGTAAATCAGCCAAAGATTTGGTTAAATAGTGGCGGTATATCTTAAAATTTCATTTATTCCAAACATATAAATGGAAACATTTGCTAGTTATTTAGAAAAGTGGAAATATATGCTAGTTTCTATATATTGAATGGGAGATTTGCTAAAATATCTCTTTTTAAATTAAGGTAAAGTAATTGTATGTGTGTTATCAAATTAAAAATTAATGTAAGATAGTTAGATATAGTTCAACCCTTTCCAGATTGATGTAGGAAGCCTCTAAATTAAAATATGGTAAGTTAGTTGTGATTATACTTTTTCCAAATTGATGGAGAGGACATTCAAATTAAAATATTTCTAAAATTAATTTACATGCTAAAAATCTGTAATCAATTTATTATTTTAGTTACCATTTCCAAATTAAGATATTTTTTAATTGATTTATATATCATAGGAAAGAAAAATTACTTGTAGGCTCTTGTGAATCGTTATCAATTATTTTATGGGTGCGGCTATATGCACCCCATAACTTTCTAAGCACAACCCATATAACTTAAGTTGAAAATTAGATTAATGTTAAAAGACTCATTTACCCATATGACCTTCCTATGACCCCCCACCATCCTCATTCTTCTCCCTTCTTTCATTTTTAGATTCTTTTCCAACCCTACCCCAAAAATCTAGAAAAATCCTATTTTGAAATTGTGAAGAAGGCATCAAGGAGGAAGGAAGTCCACTTCAAAGACACAATCCTTCTTTCTCGATTTGAAGTACTATATATGAATCGTTGAACCCAAAATAATTCGCGATAAACACGATAAACATAGGTCGAACGGAACATTGTCTGCTCGACCTGTGTTGGCCGAACATATTTAAGGCAGTTCGATCTGTAATGGTCAAACAATAAAGCTTTGTCCGACTAGTTGTAGTCGAACATTGTGTTTTTTTATTTAATTTTTCATTCGACCGGCTTTGGTCGAACGTTAGCAAAGAAGTTCGACTGTCATAGGTCAAACTTTAGTCTGAGCGCTCGATAAACTAGGCTCGAACAGAATCGCAAAAATCTAATTTTTTTCAAAAAATTTTTGTTTTCACACGATTGAAGGGATTCGAAAAACCCTAACAGTGATCCGAAGAAAAAAAATCCTAGCAGTGATCTTGGGATTGATCTTGGGAACAGAAAGGATCAGAGAGAAGAGGGGGCCGGTAGGTTGGAGAGAGGAGAGAGTAGAGTCACTACCAGAATAAGTCATTTTAGCGACGCCTAAAGACGTCGCTAAAACAACAATTTTCGTCGCTAAAAACAATTAGCGACGAAATTACCGACGTTTCGGGCTGGTCGCGGAAATGTAAGTCGCTGATCATAAAAACGTCGCCAAACGTCGCAATTGCCGACGTTCGTCGACGTATTTATACGTCGGTATAATGCCGACGTCCACCGTCGTGTCGTCGCTTTTTGCGACGTAATATTTAGTGTCGCTACATGTCGGTAAATTTACCGACGGATTACCGACGAGGCGTCGGTGATTTAGTGACATATACAATGTCGCTAGTCATCGGTAAATCCTGGGAATTTATGGAGATACGTAGCGACGTTTACCGACGTTTACCGACGTCCTCCGACGTAAGTTTGCGTCGCTAAACGTCGGTAGACTGGATAATGTTAATTATCTACCGACGTTTACCGACGCACAATTACGTCGGAGGACGTCGGTAAACGTCGGTAAACATCGCTAATTCTGCAAAAAAATAAAAATAAAATAAAATACAGAATGTCTATTTCTCCCTGCAGTTTAAAAAGCTAACCATTTCTCACTGTAGAATAGGATCCAAACAATCATAGAATGTCCATTTCTCACTGTACACAGGTTTCAGTCCCTATAACCAAGTCTACAACAATCACACAAAATATGGTTGTCAGAATGGCTCAGAACACAACCCAAAATTCACACAATGTCCAAGTCTACAACAATCATTCTAGCAATGTCCAAATCTGGTTCGTAAGACAAACTAAACATAATCAGTTCTATTTCACATGCTTAATTGCCAAGTATGGGAACGAATGGCTCAGAACACAACCCAAGATTCATTCAAGCATACATTAGTGTGAATCATCTATGTTCTGTACATATGGTGTAGTATATGTTCTTATCGTATCTAGTATCTGAAGAATGTAACGGAATCAAGATGAACTCACATAATGTAATACTAAGACATCATCTACTACTATATAAGAGATAGTGATAGGTTGTCGTATCATCATTGCCGAGGGATGAGGGTCGGAGGACAGTCAACTTTATCTACGGATACATAGTTTCTGCCTCGCCAGTCGAATGGCTTAATTGCCAAGTATGGGAACGAATGGCTCAGAACACAACCCAAAATTCATTCTAGCATACATTAGTGTGAATCATCTATGTTCTGTACATATAGTGTAGTATATGTTCTTATCGTATCTAGTATCTGAAGAATGTAACAGAATCAAGATGAACTCACATAATGTAATACTAAGACATCATCTACTACTATATAAGATATAGTGATAGGGGCTCGCCGGAGGGAGGAGAAGGGACTCGCGGTGGAGGAGGAGGATGAGCGGCGCCGGAGGGAAGGGGGTCGGGTTGTCATCGAGGTCGGAGAAGAGGGGCGGGAACAAAAAATTTGGGGAGAGGGAGAAATGAAAAGTCGAACCGAGAAAACCCTTTTTATCAGAAATTAGCGACGTCCGCAAATACGTCGCAAAGCGTCGGTATTCGTTTAATATTCGGCGACGTAATAATCTTTACGACGCTAAACGTCGCTGAACTAATAAAACTAGCGACATTTTCCGACAAATCAACGACGTTGGTTTTTATTACAGTAAAGGTAGTCGTAATATGTCGCTATCAGCGACGTATTGTGACGCATACTTTCGGAGTCGCTATCAACGAATGGCTCAGAACACAACCCAAGATTCATTCAAGCATACATTAGTGTGAATCATCTATGTTCTGTACATATGGTGTAGTATATGTTCTTATCGTATCTAGTATCTGAATAATGTAACAGAATCAAGATGAACTCACATAATGTAATACTAAGACATCATCTATTACTATATAAGATATAGTGATAGGTTGTCGTATCATCATTGCCGAGGGATGAGGGTCGGAGGACGTCGGTAAACGTCGCTAAATCTGCAAAAAAAATAAAAAAATATAATACAAAATATCCATTTCTCCCTGCAGTTTAAAAAGATAACCATTTCTCACTGTAGAATAGGATCCAAACAATCACAGAATGTCCATTTCTCGCTGTACACAGGTTTCAGTCCCTATAACCAAGTCTACGACAATCACACAAAATATGGGAAGGAATGGCTCAGAACACAACCCAAAATTCATTCTAGCATACATTAGTGTGAATCATCTATGTTCTGTACATATGGTGTAGTATATGTTCTTATCGTATCTAGTATCTGAAGAATGTAACAGAATCAAGATGAACTCACATAATGTAATACTAAGACATCATCTACTACTATATAAGATATAGTGATAGGTTGTCGTATCATCATTGCCGAAGGATGAGGGTCGGAGGACAATCAACTTTATCTACGGCTACATAGTTTCTGCCTCGCCAGTCGAATGGCTGCAGGGACTATGTCTTGGTCACCATGTCCTACCGTAGATTAATGTAAATGGAGCTGGAGCCAAAATATAGAAACCAAAATATGATATCCACCTCAAGTGTAGAGTCGGAGGAGAAGATCTTTTCCACCCTCTCCCTCCCTCACACTATCAACGTCACAACTTTTCCACCTCAAGTTCTGATCAAGCATTTTCCTTCTCCTCTCCTCCACCATGGATCTGAACCTATCTGCTCCTCCCTACTTCCCTTTTTCTTATTTGACTCTCTCAGCCACATATGATATCCAGCTCAAGTGTAGAGTCGGGGAAGAAGAAGTGGACATGAAGAGGAGGGGGAAGCAGCACAGCCGGCGGCATGACCCGGAGGAAGTACTGAGGTTTTTTTTAACATACGTAGGAGAACTATAAGGATATATCTTTTCACAACATATCACCTTGTCAAAGACCCTTAATGTGACAACCATGTTACCACGGTGTCGGAAAACTAACATGTCATAATTTTCTAAGCCGTGTGTTTTGATATAATCCTCCAACCGAATTTTAGTTCTATGTAATAATACAAGATTACAACATAGGAGGAAAGAGTTGGAAGGATTATGTAAAAATACACGGCTTAGAAAATTATGACATATTAGTCTTCCGACATCGCGGTAACATGGTTGTCACATTAAGGGTCTTTGACAAGATGACATATTATGAAAAGATATATCCTTATAGTTCTTATACGTATGTTAAAGAAAACCTCTGTACTTCCTCCGGGTCATACCGCCGGCTGTGCTGCTTCCCCTCATCTTCATGTCCACTTCTTCTTCCCCGATTCTACACTTGAGCTGGATATCATATGTGGCTGAGAGAGTCAAATAAGAAGAAGGGAAGTAGGGAGGAGCAGATGGGTCCATTGCCATGGTGTAGGAGAGGAGAAGGCAAAACTAAATCAGCATTGTCTTTCGAATCGTCCTCATCAAGGTATAACGGGCTGCTCAGCGTGCCCGGCTTCTTCAACTTCTCGCTGGCTGCAGAGTCGAAATGGGAACGGGTCCTCTTTGCCGGCCCGAAGCTCTGACTCGTACTCGTCGCCGCGCTACTGGTTTCCTCTCCTCCTCTGACGCGGGTCATAAGAAAAGAAATTTCGTACCTCTTCTTCACATAAACATCATTGCCGCCTTGTACTTGAGCCTCCTCATCTGTGACGCTATCTGACTTTACGGTACCTATATTGTCACTCAAATCCTCTATTCAACTCGTATCGTCCTCTTCTTCGCCTGTCTTTTCGCTCCCTGTCTTGCAATCATCTGCTATCACCGTCGACTCATTCGACTCCTTCACCGATGACTCCGAGAAGTTGGATAGCGTCACAGATGAGGAGGCTCGAGTACAAGGCGGCAATGATGTTTATGTGAAGAAGAGGTACGAAATTTCTTTTCTTATGACCCAAGTCAGAGGAGGAGAGGAAACCAGAAGCGCGGCGACGAGTGCGAGTCAGAGCTTCAGACCGACAAAGAGGACCCGTTTCTATTTCGACTCTGCAGCCAGGGAGAAGTTGAAGAAGCTGGGCACGCTGAGCAGCCCGTTATGCCTTGATGAGGACGATCCGGAAGACAATGCTGATTCAGTTTTGCCTTTCTTGGATGGTATTGATTCTGTAGATCCGTGTATAAAAGAAGAAGAGATTGGGAGTAGAGTGGACCCGGAGGAAAATGAGAGATTGGAATCTGGGTCAATATGCAAGAAGCGAAAGAGAGTCGAGGATTCTGATAGGTTGTCGTATCATCATTGCCGAGGGATGAGGGTCGGAGGACAGTCAACTTTATCTACGGCTACATAGTTTCTACCTCGCCAGTCGAATGGCTGCAGGGACTATATCCTGATCACCATGTCGTACCGTAGATTAATACAAATGGAGCTGGAGCTAAAATACAGAAACCAAAATACAAAATACAGAATCCAAAATACAAAATACAAAATACAGAAACCAAAATACAAAATACAGAAACCAAAATACAAAATACAGAAACCAAAATACAAAATATATAATCCAAAATAGGACCCTCTGTGAGAACGGATGGCTCAGAACACAACCCAACCGGAGAGGATACACTAAGAGATCCATCTGAGAGGGACGTATACTCAAAGAGATCACATTTACAAGAATGATATCAGTAGTGGGATTGAGTGCTGGAGGAGATATTATCAGAGTATTCGTCCTACTCAGATGGGTCTCTCACCGTTACTATTTTTTCCTGACAATGTGGTGGATGTGCTCCGTCCATAGATTATTGCTCCGAGCCAAAACTTTGTCCCGGAGCTCAAGTGGACATCCTTGGTGTGGAGCTCGAGTGAGAGGTTCCTGACAGCATGGTGGTCTCCTTTGTCAAAGTATCCGTGCTCGTCCCACAACCAATGTGGGATGAGCACGAATACTTTGACAAAGGAGGCCACCATGCTGTTAGAAACCTCTCACTCGAACTCTACACCAAGGATGTCCACTTGAGCTCCGGGGCAAAGTTTTGGCTCGGAGCAAGAATCTGTTGAGGGAGCACATCCACCATGCCGTCAGAAAAAATATTAACGGTGAGAGACCCATCTGAGTAGGACGTATACTCTGATAACATCTCCTCCAGCACTCAATCCCACTACTGATATAATTCTTGTAAATGTGATCTCTCAGAGTATACGTCCCTCTCAGATGGATCTCTCAGAGTATCCTCTCCGGTTGGGTTGTCGTATTATCATTGCCGAGAGATGAGGGTCGGAGGACAGTCGAATGGCTGCAGGGACTATGTCCTGATCACCATATCGTAGTCCAATATAATCCAGAGATTGACACAGTTCTAATTCATATATGTAGTCCAATACAAATAGTCTAATACAAAAACAACCCAATACAAATAGTCCAATACAAATAAGTACTAATAGCTAATGAGAACCACGCTGCTCATGCAAACGCTCAGTGATACGTTCACGCAACCACCTCGAAAAAGTGAGATTTTTGGCCCGAGGAGAGATATCGTCCCTTGCAAGGACTGTATGAAGAGAACTCTCGGTCTCACTAGCTACCGGTGCTGGATGAATAGAACTCCCGGTCTCACTAGCAACCGGTGCCACTTCCTCCTCAACTGTAGGAGGAGCCACCTCAGCATTCACTATTTTCTTCAAACGACGTGCCGCTCCTCGGGTCATGGGTGCCATCTGGTAAGATTGATAGTCACAAATAATATAATTGTAACATAAGCAAGCTAACTAAAGGAACCATCATGTAATTTGAGTACATTTTCGAAAGCCGATAAGGTATGAGAAATTTGATTTTTTGCCAAGTGTGAGAACGGATGGCTCGGAACACAACCCAAGATTCATTCAAGCATACATTAGTGTGAATCATCTATGTTCTGTACATATGGTGTAGTATATGTTCTTATCGTATCTAGTATCTGAAGAATGTAACAAAATCAAGATGAACTCACATAATGTAATACTAAGACATCATCTACTACTATATAAGATATAGTGATAGGTTGTCGTATCATCATTGCCGAGGGATGAGGGTCGGAGGACAGTCAACTTTATCTACGGTTACATAGTTTCTGCCTCGCCAGTCGAATGGCTGCAGGGACTATATCCTTGAGACAGTGAACATATACACCATGAATCCAAACCCCATATTCATATTTACTAATCCAAATGGATGCAGGGACTATGTCCTTGCCTCTCCGGTTGGTTGTCGTATCATCATTGCCGAGGGATGAGGGTCGGAGGACAGTCAACTTTATCTACGGTTACATAGTTTCTGCCTCGCCAGTCGAATGGCTGCAGGAACTATGTCCTTGAGACAGTGAACATATACACCATGAATCCAAACCCCATATTCATATTTACTAATCCAAATGGATGCAGGTGTAGAAGCATGGAATTTCACAACCAGAAAGCCCATGCGCCAGGCATTATATGCGCCAGAACTCAGACAACAAATCAAATAAGCCATAGACATTCGAAGAAGGACTTTTTATTTATATATATAAAAGTCTATTACATGGCTAGAAAAGGTTGTACAAAGGAGAATTTCTACAAAGGAAAGATCCTAGATCTACAGCCAGCGGCCACCATGCGCCTCCAGATAGGCGCAGCAGCCTCCATGCGCCTTCCGATAGGCGCAGCAGTCACCATGCGCTGTCAGTTAGGCGCAGCAGATGTCATACGCCTCCAGCCAGGCGCATCCCGCCATCTCTTCAGCAGCTCAGTTATGTGCATTCAGCTCAGTTATGTGCATCCCTTCAGCAGCTCAGTTATGTACAACTCTTCCAACCAGGCTCACCTGGCCGAGCAGAGCCCAGTTATGTGCCGCTCTTCCAGCCAGGGTCACCTAATAAGTGCTTCGATTACATAAAGCATTTAACCCTCTGGCTGGAACCAAGGAATAGAAGAGCACGACAAAGTTGTGGCCGAGGGAGGCTTCGAAAGAGCCTCCAAAGACCAAGAAAGACCGTGATTGAAATCATGGCACAAGGAGCTTTCAACACAATCAAAGTGGGCGGCACCCACTTTGAAGGAAGAGAGAGCCTAGCACCGCCATTCCGATCTACGGCTCTTCCGGAACAACGGAGACGAGGCCCGAACATCCCTATCTTTGGATGCAACAGACACCTTCCGCCTACCTCAGAAGCCTTCGACTCCATCTTTTGGATGTAACAGTCACCTTCAAGTGCATCGAAGACAACACGACGTCTCATCTTCACCCTCGGGAGCACTTCGTCAACAGAATGCACCCGCATATCCAAATTCATGTTGGAAGCACGTGAGGAAACGATGAGCAAACCTTCTCTCTACGCCACTATTTATAGGCCGGGCAAATCAAATCCATGCGCCAAGTGGATGACTCTCCAAATTCTGTGCAATGAATTTGCATTAAATGGATGAACCGGACGCTTCGAATTCAGCCAAACGGCTATTTATAGCACTCGAGGAGCGAGACAGCCGCATCATTAAAGGATATGTCGGATGCGCCAGCCAAACAGCGCATCACATGGACGCGCCCTCCAGCATCAGGCGCATCACACAGACGCGCCTTACAGTACCCGGCGCATCACAGAGGATGCGCCCCCTTACATCTTCATACCGAGTGGAACACCAACCAATGCGCCCACTCAGCCGTCCATCGAACGTCACAAACATTAAATGATGAACTGACACCAGAGTTGGTAACACGCTTCCCAAAGTCTGAACAGTTGACAACTTTTTCAGAGAGCGAAGCGTCGACAACATCAGCATCATCATGACTCTATTCCGACGGCTACTGCCACGTGGCCCCTTAAACCATCCGCATGCGCGTCTACGACTATGCATCCAAATCAGTATGTGCCTCTACGGCCATGCGTCCAAACCAGCATGCGCCTCAAAAGCCGTGCGCCTCAGACCCTTCACTGATCCCTAAAGACAGAAGAAGAGTCTCTAGTTGAAGCTTTGCATGCGCCTCAAAAGCTATGCGCCCCAGACTGATCTCTGATCCCGAAAGACAGAAGGAAAGTCGCCTGCATGCGCCTCAAAAGCCATGCGCTCTAAATGGTTTGTAACTCCCAAAGGTTATGAGCCGCAGCCTCCTCCTGCGCCCAGATCAAAGGCGCAGCTCACCAGATCACTACCCCCCCTAAATCCGAAATCTTCGAGCCATGGGTCGACGACATGTGTCCATTGACTCAACTCGTCCAAGATTTCAGCAACAGAAAGATCTTCTCTTCTGCCACGTGCCGGCTCACAACAGCAGTATGAAGAGGTCAACCTCCCAATCAGGATGCATCATCCATGCGCCCCCATCAGCAATCTCCATGTGGCGCCCCCACACATCGGCGCATCCTACATGCGTGCATGAGCAGCCAGCCTGCAAAACTATAAATAGAGGGATCTTCTCCTTCACACACACACACAGAATCCACAACGAACATACAAGGAATCACCAGAGAGGCAGATACAGACACTCAACGTCTTCCTCCTCTCAGCAAGCTCCAGCACCCAGAGCAATCCACACCTTCAGAGAACCGATAACCGTCGTCAGCCCGTCAACGGAGTCAACGCATTACCACTCGCTCCATTGGCACTAAGGACCCAGCTTAAACAAAAGTGTACTCCTAGGACTACAACTAAGTCCTATACTGTAACACTGTTCTGTTTGTATTAAAGTTTTCAATCAAACAATTTTAATGGCAAACAAGCTGGCGACTCTGCTGGGGACTTCTTTCTCCTCTTCCGAGAAAGTCGTGTCACAGGCCGACGACGTGAAGGTGGGCTCCTCCCACAAGACGCTGGTCGTGCGCCTCAATCAACAGGCGTACGAGGAGTTCATTTCTGAAGGAAGTGCGAGTCCTTCGAAGCGGCTGCCAAAGCCGAAGAAGATTCGCACGGCCTGGGTGCGCAAGGTCGATGCCTCAAGCACTACCACTGAAGGGGATACAGCAATCCAGCCTTCCCTTCCTGCTGACGTTCTCAGCAACCAAGGTGCGCTCGCCGATGCGGCACATCTCTTGGAGAAGCGTGCGGTCGACCACGTTCCCCAACTATTTCCTTCTCAGGCGAGGAAGATGCGTCGACGGAGCAGGGGCGCAGCCAATGCCCCGCGCATCACCTCTGATGCGCCACAAAAAGCCTCTGTCTTTGACAGACTCACTCGCTGTAATGGCGAGGAGAAGTTGGATGCTGAGTACTATACGCCCCAGCGGGCTAGTACGAAGAAATCCAAGGCGGCACGGGCCATGCGCCATAAAAGTGCTATGCCAGCAGCAGGCCAGAGGTACGCGTTTACAATCACGCGCGCTGCCGATGGCAAGCTGTACAAGGTTGACTCAGGTGCTTCTGCACCAACAACGAGTCGACCTTCAAAGTCCTCATCTCGCTTGGACACATCTACTGCGTGCACAACCAAGTCGAGTAAGGCAAACTCGGTGGTCTTGAACTCCCGCGCCTCCTCTGGTTGTGCGTTTGAGGTTCGTTCAAGTCACTTCAAATGTTGTGGTTCCCCCACTACTGATCGTGATGCCTGCTTGGTATTAGATCAGGGGGCGTAACACTCACCTGACCACCCCGACGTTCGGCCCTGCCATACGTCTAAAAGGGGTGTGACGGCACCACTCTCCTCCAACGACCTGCGCAACGTGATCACTCACAAGCGCCGATCAGGAGAGTCGACCAACAAGCACGATGCGCCTCTTACGGGGCATACTTGTGCGGTGGTCACCATCAACTACTGTTGTAAGGCGGCAGCTCCACCAAGGCAGTCGGTCTTCCAACGGCTGCAATCATCGACACCTCTCCGACGTCGCCTTGGGACGAAGGTGTCAACTGAAGAGGAGCCAAAGGTTGCTTCATGCAACGTGATCTCCAACTCCTCATCAATCCGGAGGACGACTGCCAATTCCTCATCTTCGTCCAAAAGCCGGCCGAGGAAAACCAAGGCAGCTGTCTCGACCTCTGGAGTGTTTAAAGGCACTCGGTCGAGGAAGAAGTCCTTGGAGGAAGTTGGGGGTAGCCAGACCCTTGTTGAGCCTCCTTCCGAAGACGAAGATGTCCGAAGCACAGCTACGGCGGATCTTCATTATCAAGGCGAAGTTAGTCTCCCTGAAGCCCCTCAAAATGAGGATGTCCTCCAGGACACCACCGGGGGTAGTTCTGGAGACGAAAAGGTCCTTCAAGACGGAGCTGAGGGCAATCAGACCCTTGCAGAAGCGCCTATTGAAGATGAACTCCAGAATGTGGCTGGGGATGGCCAAACACCAGGAGAAGTGACTCCCCCGTATGAGAGTAAGGCCGAAAGCGAAGCCTCAACCAATCCTTCCACTTCTGGCCGTATCAGGACAGTATACATGGCTGGGGATGATGTCGAGTCTGATGCGCCGCCACAGGACATAGTCCAGCGCATAGACTCATTGGAGGGATGACTCAAAACCCTCTCTGCCTCTATGCAAGCACTGACTCAAGCAGTGTTTGAGATACGGTCGGCCTTGATCAGGACACCTTCAACTGGTCCTGACCCAGGAGCTAATGGGGAGTCGAGTGTGCCCCTCCAACGGGCGCCCTCAGATACAGAAGCACCTCGGACCTCGGAGCCCTAAAACGCTCCAATCCAGATGGTACCTCCTTTCCCGACTCCTAGCTCTACGAAGGATGTGGTCGAAATGATCAAAGACCTGCGGGAGCGCTTCGAGTCCAAGAACATGCAAGAGGAACGCCAGAAGATGGGCATTCCCCAGCCTTATCCCCTCGAGTGGAACAAGGTGGTTTATCCCCCGAAGTATAAACCACAAACACTCACCCCATACGACGGAAAGGACTCTCCGCGACGGTACCTGACGTACTTCCAGTCACAGATAGGGCATCTTCCGAAGGAGGACGCGCTACTCACCAGTATCTTTGTCGGGGCCCTGAAAGGGGTGGCGTATGACTGGTACTACAGTCTCCCCGACAATTCCATATCGTCCTTCGACGACCTGACGTGCCTCTTCCTCGACCGCTTCTATGACGGCGGGAAAGACATGACGATGGCGTCTCTCATAGAGATACGTCAGAAGGAGAAGGAAACGGTTCGGGCATTCATCGAACGCTTCCGACAGGCTTGCTTCAGGCTACCTCCAGGCATGCCAGAACATGTGCTCCTCTCCGCTTGCAGCATGAACATGCTGCCTGCAGTAAAGCTCTGGCTCAACTCTACTCTCCCTTCCGATTGGAGCTCCCTGATCATCGAAGCTGAAGCTGCAGAAAAGAAGGCAGCCAATGCACGTCTCCTGGGTGTCAGCTTCCCCGCCTTTGACGATAAAGGAAAAAAGTCCACAGCTAACAGCTCTGGACGAGAAGCAAAGGGGAAACAGGCATTGACTGTTAATGCCTCGAAAGGCGCATCTGTGCCTACTCAGAAGCCTCCACTGGCACCGAGACCCAAGGAGGTTTATTCATTCAATGATGATGATACCCTGCAACTTTTTGAGATACTGAAGCAGGGTGACAAGATCAAGCTACCGGACCCAAAGCGGCCCGATGAGGTCGGGAAAGTGGACAACCCAAGGTACTGTCACTACCATCGGTTTGTCGGACACCCGACCAAGGACTGCTACGTCCTCAAGAATTACATCCAGCGCATGATCAATACGGATGTAATCTTTGTCGACTATGAAGAGAAGACAGTGTCAGCCAATATGGTTTCGCTTCAGTTCGGCACCTTGCCGCCAACTACCACACAAGATGGCGTCGTTCCCATCCCTAAGGCGACAATAGAAGTGGTAAACTTACCACCTACCCGTGACAATGTGAGTGGACTCACCCCACTCACCACATCTCGAGGAGAGGTCCTCTGGGTTCACCCCGACCTCGTCTCCGAGGTGACTCAATCGGAGGTACGCCCTACCTCCAAATCAAAGGGCAAGAAGATCAAGTCTTACCGCACCGTCTCTTCTTCAACAGAAGAGGCACTTCCAGTGCAAACACGTGCACAACAGAACTCCCAGTCCGGCAAAGCCGCCGCCGAGGTGGTGCCTCCTAGCACCATCCCTGAGGAGGGTCCATCTAAGCCCTCAGCAGCCAATAAACAGAAGCAGGTGGAGGCACGTTTTAACAGACCTCTATGGAAGGAGAATGCTTCGGGGCTGTCCAAGCCTCACAACTTTGACATTCTGGCACAACTTGCCAGTACACCTGCACGCCTGTCTTTGTTCGAGCTCCTACATCTTTCTAAAGACTCCCGAGAAGCTCTCTGCGAAGCTCTGAAGGATGCTGAATCCTTTCTCAGTCAGGTCAAGCAGCCTGAAGACCTCTCAACTGCTTGTGTGCACTATCATTGTGCGGATGAAGTTATCCCAAACATAACTTTTACCCAACAAGACATGCTGCTCAAGCATCACCGACATAACCGACCGCTGTACTACACAGGGTACATTGGCTCGGTCAAGGTGAGCCGGATTCAGATCGATCCTGGGTCTTCCCTAAGCATCATCCCGAAGGCGCTGCTATCTAAGCTGGGGATCCTGATGTACCGGCTGGCGCCCTCCAATACAACCATCAGTGGCTTCAATGCTAGCAAGAGCGAGCCACTGGGCAAGATCCGACTGAAGTGTCACATCGGCAGCCTCAAAACTGAGGTGACTTGTTATGTGGTAGATGCCGAGGTCAACTACAACATCCTGCTCGGTCGACCATGGCTACATGAGTACATGGTGGTGCCCTCCACGCTCCACCAGTGCATGAAGTATGTATCCACTAATGGCGTCATCTGGACGGAGTTTGCAGACATCGATCCTTTCAAAGGGATTGAAGCCTACTTCACCGATTCCGACTTGTACAAGCCCATTGACGAGGAGGAAGCCAACGACGCTGATGATGAGGCAGAGACGGCAACAGAGCCGGACATGGAGCCTGAGACGACTCCCGACGCCCCCTTGAAAATCTGACTGAAGGGGAAACCACCCCAGAAGGCGCCTCCAATGAGCATCAAGCTATCAGGGAAAGCGCCGGCTCGCGAAGCACCCTTGAAGATACGCCTCAAGGAAAAGCCACCTCAAACATCGGCTCCCCTGGTGGCAAAATTACAAGGGAAGGCACCACTCACCGGAGGCGCAGCCGAGGCGCCTCTCAAATTGCGTCTCAAGGGCAAGCCGCCGCAGTCATCCAAGGTGTCAGAGAAGGCTCATATAACCCTCTTAGACCCCAGAATCAAAGCTGTGGTGGACTCTCCTAGTCCGCCCCTAGTTCTTACAGACGAGGAGCTTGGTGAATATATCTCGGCTGACGTAGAGGCACCCTCCTTTGACAATGTAATCTCACGGGATAAGATCTCGTATTTTATCAATAATAGAGTGTCTTTTAATTATTCTTGTCTTCCACACTGGAATGCCATGTATACATTAGATAACGCTCTACGGTCGTTGCAAACACAAATAACGACCTTCCATCATAATCGAGTAGTCCCGTCTCAAGGAGTCTTCATAGTCCCTCCACGGAGCCGAGACGAAGGCACCATCATCTCGGGCAAAGTCGAGCGTCATCAGGACCTCCCGTCAATCGAGCCCGAACCTGATACCGGCAGAGTACAAGTCCATCGGTACACGGATACGGCAAAGCACATCATCCAAAAGATGGGCTACGACCTGAAAAGCAAAAAAGGCTTAAACTACGGCAAGGGTCGGCATCTCCCTGTCCGGCTTTCGATGCCCAATGGAAAGCCACAGGACTACTATAATCGGACTCGACGGAGGTTAGGCTATGTCATGCCGCCATCAACCCCAGAGAGTTCAGATGCAGAAGACGTAGAACATTCCCACTCGTCCGAAGCATCGACTTGGGATTCCGATACCAGTATCGGATCAGTCTTCAAGAAAGTGCTGTCAGCTAACATGATGTCAGCACGACCTCAAAAAGGTGAAGGCGAAGACCAAGCGCCGGAACCCTTCGAAGAAGAACCCTGGGCCCAACGCCTAGGAGAACAATGGGAATCTCGTTTTGAGCTACGTGAACCTCCCACCGAAGACGAAGTCGAGCAGATCGACCTCGGGGATGGGTCTTCTTCCAAACCCATCTTCATCAGTAAAAGCTTGGAAGGAGAAGATCGAGAATCTTTAATCCAACTGGCTAAAGAGTATATCAACGTCTTCGCCTGGAGCTATGAAGACATGCCGGGACTCGATCCACAGATCGCAATGCATAGGTTGAACATCTTACCTGATGCCAAACCTATCAAACAACAACAGCGACGCTTCCGTCCGGACATCATGAATGCCATCGATCAGGAGGTAGACAAACTCTTGACCAGCGGCTTCATCCGTGAGGAACAACACCCAGATTGGGTAGCCAACGTCGTTGCTGTCACCAAGAAGAACGTGAAGATACGAGTCTGTATCGACTTCAGGGATCTCAACTCTGCTTGCCCGAAGGACGAATTCCTGCTTCCAATCACTGATGTGATGATCGACAACACGTGTGGCTTTGAGCGCATGTCCTTCATGGACGGGTATTCAGGCTACAATCAAATCAAGATGTTCTCCGATGACGCGAAGCACACGTCATTCAGGACCCCAAAGGGTATTTTCTGCTACACAGTAATGCCCTTCGGCTTGAAGAACGCCGATACGACATACCATCGAGCTATGAGCACCATCTTCCGTCAACATCTTTGCAAGACAGTCGAATGCTATGTTGACGACATCGCAGTCAAGAGCCGCCTCAAAGGAGATCACCTACAGGACCTGAAGACGGTCTTCGATCTCATGCGGGAACATCAACTCAAAATGAACCCCGCTAAATCCTTTCTTGGGGTTTCTAGCGGCAAATTCTTGGGCTTTGTCATCACAGTGAAAGGCATTCATGTTGATCCTGAGAAGACCAAAGCCATCCTCAATATGGACCCTCCGAAGAACCTTCGAGAACTTCGGGCCTACAGGGACGTCTGGCATATATCCGGAGGTTCATAGCAAACCTCTCTGGTAGATGTCAACCCTTTACTCAGCTCATGAAGAAGGGAGTCTCTTACGTCTGGACAGAGGAGTGCCAAAAGGCTTTCGACGACCTCAAGGCTTACTTAACAAGCCTACCAGTCCTGGTAGCGCCAGTCGCCGGCAAACCATTTCTCCTCTACGTCCGTGCCATGGATCATTCTCTTGGTGCTCTGCTGGCTCAAAACAGCGATACAGGCTACGAGCAAGCGATCTACTACCTCAGTCGAACACTCATTGGGGCCGAACACCGGTACAACCCCGTCGAAAAGGAGTGCTTGGCTTTGGTGTTTGCCATCCAGAAGACTCGTCATTATGTCTCGGGTCAGACAATTCATGTCATTTTCCGAGTCAATCCGCTCAGAGTCCTTATGACGAAGCCAGGATCATTGAACTCCCGGCTGGCTACATGGACGATCCTGCTAACACCGTACAACATGGTGTTTATTCTGCAAAAGGCTGTCAAGGGTCAAGCTCTGGCTGACTTTTTAGCTGCACACCCCATCCCAGAATCCTCAAAACTCTATGAGGATATCCCGGATGAGGTCCAAGAATCTAACGTCACCGAAGCAAGCTCCGTTTGGCGGATGTTCTTCGACGGCGCTTCGAGAACAGGCCCCAAAGGCCAAATCATCGCAGGAGTGGGGGTAGTCTTAGTCTCCCCCGATCAGCTGGTCATCCAGCGTGCGTACTCTCTTTCGAAGCCGTGCTCCAACAACGTTGCCGAGTACAACGCACTCGTCATGGGACTCCAGCTCGCACAACAACTGGGGGTTGACCATCTGGAAGCCTACGGCGACTCAAAACTCGTCGTAAACCAGGTTCGGGGACAATACGAAGTTCGCCATAAAGATTTAATCCTTTATCATGAAGTCGCGTTGAACATCATTTCAACCTTCACCGGGTTCTTCATTGAACATGTCCCCCGTTTACAAAACTTGGAGGCCGATGCTCTGGCTGGCCTCGTAGCCTCATTGGCAGCGCCCCTTGGAACTCAATACTATGTCACGGTGACTGGCCGAGATCTAATTTGTCCCAAAAATAACCTATGCTTGCGGGTGGCTCACGCCATGCCGACAAACACTGGTGTTAATGTCCAAGACTGGAGGTTCCCGTTCATCGACTTCGCTGTCTATGGAATCCTTCCAGAGGACCCGAAGGAAGCTGTCTCAGTCAGGAGACGCTCCCTTCGATTCTACTACGATACAGCTACCAAAACGCTGTACCGACGCTCCTTCGATGGGCTCCTCCTCCGATGCCTGTCCAACGAAGAAGCAGCCGAAGCTCTTCAAGAAGCTCATGACGGAACTTATGGAGCTCATCAACCCGGTCCTAAGTTGCAAGATTGACTGCGACGTATGGGCTACTACTGGCCAACCATGGCCGCCGACGCTGTTGAATATGCTAAGAAGTGCCACGCGTGCCAACTTCATGCAGACTTCATACATATACCATCGGAATCGCTACATCCTACAGTCGCCTCCTGGCCCTTCGAAGCCTGGGGTATGGACATTGTAGGACCAATCACGCCTCCTTCATCGAGAGGACACCGTTTCATCCTGGCCATCACCGACTACTTCTCCAAATGGGCGGAAGCAGTCCCACTGGCAGAAGTAAAAAGCTCCAGGGTGGTCAGCTTTATCAAACACCATGTCATTTACCGTTTCGGAGTACCCCGGCGGATCATCCATGACAATGGTCCTCAGTTTATCAGCCACATTTTCAGCAGGTTCTGTGACAAGAATCGCATTCAGAACGTGGCCTCAACCGCCTACAATCCGGCAGCAAACGGGTTGGCTGAGGTATTCAACAAAACTATCGTTAGGCTGCTCAAAAAGGTTGTGTCATCCAACAAACACGACTGGGACAAAAAGCTTGGCGAATGCCTTTGGGCCTACCGCACAACGGTACGGACCCCAACAGGCAACACTCCATTCTTCCTGGTCTACGGGAGCGAGGCGGTACTGCCTCTCGAGATACAGATACCCTCACTCCGCGTAGCAATCACAAACAAACTCACAGAAGAGGACAATCAACGTCGTCGTCTGCGAGAACTGGAGGCACTTGACGAAAAGCGTCTCCTAGCTCAACAACGCATCGAGCTCTACCAAGCCCGTATATCACAGGCTTTCAACAAGAAGGTCAAACAGAGGACTTTCCAAGTTGGCGACCTGGTTTTAACAGTCAGAAGACCAACGGTGTTGACCCATAAGACACCAGGAAAGTTCGAGCCCAAGTGGGAAGGACCTTTCATCATAGAGACGGTATACTCAAACGGTGCTTACCGCCTCGCCAAACCCAATGGGGACTTGTTCATGATGCCCATCAACGGCAAGTTCCTAAAGAAGTACTATTCTTGACATCCTCCAGACATGTACTTCCCCAAACAACCTCTTTCCACAAACTCATACGCTTCCGGAACCCAGCTGTTCCGTGGCATCCTCCAGTAGAAAGATAACCACGTCTACATTACCTCTGAGTTGTCTCTCTACACCCTACAAAGCGGAATCTTACACTTCGTAAGCCTGCACTACCCTTCATGTTTACCACGTCCACGTTACCTCTGAGTAAACATCTTGTACAAACAACCCCTGCATTATTGTACATTGATCGCAGAACTTCCACGTCCATATCACCTCTGAGTTGTTCAGCGTATCCCCCAAGATCATTCCTACCACGTCCATAATACCTCTGAGTAGGGAGATACTATCATTTCGAACCCAATGATTGCCATGTCCATATTACCTCTGAGCAAACATAATGGTTCCTTCAAACTTATTATCTGTACCTAAAAACCAAGGTGCGCAAAAGATAATAGGTCCACACAAATCATCAAGTTCATGACAAAAAAATGAACACATCACAAAAGTTGCGTACTTCTTTATTCTTCTAAAAAAAAGGGAGTACAAGAAGCTACATCATCCCCCAGCAAGGGTTGCAAAAGAACATAAAAGAAAAAAAGGAAAAAGCTATGGTCCCTGAATCTCCCCAGGATGGGCTGAGAGCTCCCTGACTCGAAGTTTTAAATCGACTGCACAGGCCTCCACCATCGCCAGGACTCATCGCTCTGCTTCTTGGCGCATCAATTCAATGGCCCCAGCAGAAGTATCGCTCGCATGCTTCTCATCAAGCTGTTGTCGTTGCTGTGCCAAGGCAAGAGTCCGCTGAGTAAAAGTTGCTTCATCCTTCTTGAATGCTGCATGTTCGGCCCGGACACGCTCGACCTCTAACTGGAGTCGGGCCCGTTGGTCTTCAAGGCGGCGCATCTGGGTGTCGATATCCGCGATATTAGCTTCCAATGCAGCTCGAGTCTCCACCGTCGTCTTCATGGACTGAGACAACTGCTCTACCGCAGCCTCAGTCTCAGCCACCTCGCGCTCCCAAATGCCTACGGTGGCCTGGTATGAAGACTCGATCTCGGCAATCAGCTTCCCCTTCTCCGCCTCTATTAAGGCGGAGAGGTCATTTCGTTGGATGCGTTCAAGTTCCGCGAGCCGCTCATCCAGCTCAATCACCGAAACCTCCAGAATTTCGGCCATATGGTCGTGGCCTTGGTGAATACGAATCAGTTCGATGCAGGGCATTGCCAGAGCTTTTGCCGTCGTAAAACTCCTGTTGGCATCCATCACAGCAGATACACCTTTTTGCAGCATTTTGTACACCCCCTCGACAAGGAATTTCACATACTCCTGCATCCGCCAGGACCTGCGGCGTCATAGCAGGAGTTGGAGGAGCTACTACAGTTTGCGGACCGGAAGAAGATCTGCCAACCTCAATCAGCGAGGCTTGAACCTCGGCATCAGTGGGCTCTTCATCAACAGGGGCTGGACTGCTAGCCCGAGGAGCCGAAGCAACAGAAGGGGCCGGCACAGGCGTCGAGATGGTCCCCCAAGTAGAAGGAGCTAGAGAGGGTTCTACACCCTTACCCTTCTCAAGCCCGGAGGAACCACCGATGTCAACGACCACCTCTTCTACCCCCAACGTCCTATTAACAGTTGGTACCTCCCTTGGCAGAAGAGGGAGATTATCACTTGTCTCTTGACCCGTCTCAGCGGTCGTGACTGGCAGACGGGTCTCATCATCAAGTCCCTCAACAGGGACAGAATTTGTCGCTACCTCCTGAGCGGTAGTCGCCTCAACTTCCACGGTTGAAGCCGGGGTAGGACTCGGCAATGATACAGCCGACCTCCCCTCATCATGATAAAGAGGGGATTCAACCCTCTCCTCTGTCTCAACTACTTCTGTTGCCTCCGCAACAGGCTCTTGCAGCGCTGGAGCGACGTCATCGGAAGACGACGAACTCCATTCTTCTTCACCACCAGGAAACGGCGTGCTTGTTAAACCTTCGGCACTTGAAGCTTCCGTTGTGACCTTTGCCGTCTCGGAAGCTGCTGCACCCTCAGTTTCCCTCCTGACATAATCCGGGGATACTAGAATCTCCACGTCAATAGCATCCTCCGGATCTTTCTCCCTGGGAGACATCATGGTCGGCGGGATACGCACTTCAGACGAGCCCGCCGTCCCTTCTCGCCTGCTCCCACCCGACTTTGGAGTACGAGGTTTTCTTTTTAGCGGTTCCTACAAGAAAAGGTGAAGCCTCGTAAATGGTAGAACCAAAATTAGATTATGTGGGACGCCCTTACCTCTGCGGACGCTGAATCCGATGACACCGTCGGTGACGACGCCTTCTTCTGCTTCTTCGGCACAGGAGATTCAACCCCTGTGTCTGTACATCGTTTTGATCGATCGTCCGAAGGTTCTGCTTGAGATGCGGAAGGGGCACTCCGTTGACCTACCCCTGACGGACGATACGATCGTGCCTTCATCGGCATGTCCCCGGTCACTGCTAACTGGGTGCCTGCGATAAGACTGGTCTCCCTGTCATATCCGGAGGACGCGGCAGCCATAGCACAGTAAAATTTGGCGGCCGAGTAAAGAATGGGCGGCCGCGGATCTGGAGCGGGCAACGTAAAACGAGCCCCGGTACATCCGGCATTATAGTAATGCCAAGCTCGTACACCATCCAACAAACTTCCAATATACCCCAGAGAAATACTGGGGTTATCCAACATCATCTGGACATAACCAAATTGCCGCACAAAGCGGCTTGGCAAGTATGGTTCCAGGTAGCACTGATTCC
Source organism: Iris pallida (assembly GCA_029216955.1). Classification (NCBI taxonomy): domain Eukaryota; kingdom Viridiplantae; phylum Streptophyta; class Magnoliopsida; order Asparagales; family Iridaceae; genus Iris; species Iris pallida. The sequence continues at coordinate 6,479,157 of JANAVB010002600.1, forward strand.
TGTTCCGGTATACCAGATGAGATGGTCGGATACTCTGTAACCAGCGAAATCCCCATTGAGGCAGAGTGGTGGTACCTTCGCCCAGATCCCTTAAATCTTCATTGGCCTCAAAACCCAAGTAGATTGGACCAACTTTGGTAATTTCCCAATCCTGAAGACGGAATAAAACCTTTCTACAAACAGGAACACCAGTATGCGACCAGCTCCTTCGATTGAAACGATAAAGGAGTGCATCTCCAGCCTTATAGTCTTCTTTCGAGCCTGGACTCATCACACTGGGATGATACAAAATCAGCCATCCCATCAAATAGTGAAACGGTAGTTTGGCGCACGAGAAGTTATTGTTTCGGCCTCTGTCATGAATCACATTTCCAGTAAACTCTCGCAAACCTCGCTGCAGGTTACATACCATTGCGGGGAGAAGAGCCAAACGCCGGCCGAAGACCAGCTTCACGGCTGGCAGGATTAAGTTTCGGGTTACCCTTTCTACGGCACCGGATCCGCCCGCGAACACGCAATCCCGGAGCCATATCATCAGGTAGGACGCCAATACCGCCTTGGGTGACATCCGATAAGCAAGATGCCAGAAGCAGCTGTAGGAGCGTGCATCTGACTGCTAGTCTTCATTTCCTCGGGGATTTTTCTCCCCTAACCTGCTCATTTTGGACAACACTTCGCTACGAGAGAGCGTCGACGGAGTGGAAAACTGTGAGAGATCCTCTTTGTCTTGTCTAAAGACATAATCTCTCCAAGCGGTCACATGAGGCTGCGTCCCATTTCTATCCCGTCTCTGCATATAGTAATGATGACTCGCCACTTCCTTGAAGATGGCCGTCATCTCCTCAGCCCTGTCCCCCAGGACCTGAAGTTCCTCGTTGGTGGGAAAGTACTCTTCATAGGGTTCCGACCCCCAAGGGAGTTTTGACACCTCGTACATCTCATGAAGTGCGAACCCTAATTCCCCTACCGGAGTAAAAAAGGTCCCGGTATGGACATCAAACATCTCCAGTAGTGCGAGGAACATGTGCCTGTTGAGATCAACACCCGCCTGGGTAGCACGGATCGCGGCAGTCAACCCAATCTCTCGAAGCTCGGTCTGAAACCGTGACAAGATCCAGAGTGTCAGTTTATCCCACTTGGAAACGTAATGGCACCAACCCTCTACCCGAAAATCTCCTTTCGGGTATGAGCGTTCCATCAAAAACATACGATGTGTAAAGGTCGAAGCACTATAAGCAAGCGTATCAATGGGTACTTCACTGTAGAGGCTCCCAGGGCGTAGAGTCCGCCAGGTAAAAGAAGAACCAGACCGTGTGGCGGTCAAGGTATCCCTTTGGTCGGAGGTAGAATCAATTTGGATGACGCCAGTCACCGCTTCCCCCTGAGAAGGGGTAAGATCCCAAGACATCCTCCTCTGGGAAACAAGGCGACAGAAGGATGTCAAAGGCCATTGACGTTCAAGTTGCTTAACAGTCATATGCACCCCATTCGCTGTAAAGAACCAGTCCTCCTTGACCTTCAACACCGTTGCATCAGTAGAAGTGAGACGGTCTCCGAATAGGAACTCAGGCTTCAAGAAGGTCAATTTATCAGATGTGGAAGATTTTAAAACACCATGTTCCATCATTCGTTTGAGGAACCCATACTGTTGCTCACGGATTTGGGTCATTCTCTCGGGAGGCTGATCCAGCATAAGAGCATCTTGAGCGGGGTTTATCACTTCCTCATCATACTCTACTCCCATCTGGTTGAAGACAGCCTCCAAGAACACTTTTTCATTCAAAGACGGGATCGCCACTGACACTAGCAAAGATCAGAAAAATATTAGAAGCAACAAGAGAAAGAAGAGCTTCGGCGCATCATCAGGGTCTAAACCCATGCGCTTCAGCAGCCTCGGCGCATTCAGGGTTTAAGCCCATACGCGTCAGCAGCCTCGGCACATTCAGGGTTTAAGCCCATGCGCGTCAGCAGCCTCGGCGCAGCCCATGCGCGTCAGCAGCTTCGGCGCATTCAGGGTTTAAGCCCATGCACGTCAGCAGCCTCGGCGCATCCCATGTGCGTCAGTAGCCTCGGTGCATCATCAGGGTTTAAGCCCATGTGCGTCAGCAGCCTCGGCGCATCATCAGGGTTTAAGCCCATGTGTGTCAGCAGCCTCGGCGCATCATCAGGGTCTAAACCCATGCGCGTCGGCGAACAAAGACCGCGGCACATCATTAAAGACCCAAGGTCTATGTGCGTTGGTGTACGGAAAAATGAGACTTACCAACCACCTCTGGCCGAACTTCGACAGGCCGTCGGGGAATGTCAGTCGTTACAACTTTCGCAGGCTCCTTGGCTTTCTCCTTCCCCTTGCCGGCACCACCACGAGGAGTCTTGGGAGCCATTCTCTCAAAGAAGAAAAAGTTAGGGTTTGAAGAATAACTCTAAAGAAAGCAAAGGCACAGAGAAGATGAACTCTCTCTCTCTCCAACCCCTACCTATTTATAGGGCGTGGTCGCACGCGTGAACCGATGACGTGTAATCTCAGCCGTCGCTTCGGATTCCGTGAGGAGATAATAGCAAATACAACCAAAAGATCATCATTAATCTTTTGGGTTACCAAGGCGTCATCATCATCAACTGGAAGGAGCATGCGCCCGAACAAGCATGCGCCCGAACAAGCATGCGCCCAACAATCATGCGCCCTGACCTCCATGCTTCTTATTCAAAGTATTCCAAAACTTATTCAAAAGTTTTGAAAACTTCGAAGGGGGTCTTGTAGAAGCATGGAATTTCACAACCAGAAAGCCCATGCGCCAGGCATTATATGCGCCAGAACTCAGACAGCAAATCAAATAAGCCATAGACATTCGAAGAAGGACTTTTTATTTATATATATAAAAGTCTATTACATGGCTAGAAAAGGTTGTACAAAGGAGAATCTCTACAAAGGAAAGATCCTAGATCTACAGCCAGCGGCCACCATGCATCTCCAGATAGGTGCAGCAGCCTCCATGCGCCTTCCGATAGGCGCAGCAGTCACCATGCGCTGTCAGTTAGGCACAGCAGATATCATGCGCCTCCAGCCAGGCGCATCCTGCCATCTCTTCAGCAGCTCAGTTATGTGCATTCAGCTCAGTTATGTGCATCCCTTCAGCAGCTCAGTTATGTGCAACTCTTCCAACCAGGCTCACCTGGCCGAGCAGAGCCCAGTTATGTGCCGCTCTTCCAGCCAGGGTCACCTAATAAGTGCTTCGATTACACAAAGAATTTAACCCTCTGGCTGGAACCAAGGAAGAGAAGAGCACGACAAAGTTGTGGCCGAGGGAGGCTTCGAAAGAGCCTCCAAAGAGCAAGGAAGACCGTAATCGAAATCATGGCACAAGGAGCTTTCAACACAATCAAAGTGGGTGGCACCCACTTTGAAGGAAGAGAGAGCCTAGCACCGCCATTCCGATCTACGGCTCTTCCGGAACAACGGAGACGAGGCCCGAACATCCCTATCTTTGGATGCAACAGACACCTTCCGCCTGCCTCAGAAGCCCTCGACTCCATCTTTTGGATGTAACAGTCACCTTCAAGTGTATCGAAGACAACACGACGTCTCATCTTCACCCTCGGGAGCACTTCGTCAACAGAATACACCCGCATATCCAAATTCATGTTGGAAGCACGTGAGGGAACGAGGAGCAAACCTTCTCTCCATGCCACTATTTATAGGCCGGGCAAATCAAACCCATGCGCCAAGTGGATGACTCTCCGAATTCTGTACAATGAATTTGCATTAAATGGATGAACCGGACGCTTCGAATTCAGCCAAACGGCTATTTATAGCACTCGAGGAGCAAGACAGCCGCATCATTAAAGGACATGTCGGATGCGCCAGCCAAACAGCGCATCACATGGACGTGCCCTCCAGCATCAGGCGCATCACACAGACACGCCCTACAGTACCCGGCATATCACAGAGGATGCGCCCCCTTACATCTCCATACCGAGTGGAACACCAACCAATGCGCCCACTCAGTTGTCCATCGAACGTCACAAACATTAAATGATGAACTGACACCAGAGTTGGTAGCACGCTTCCCAAAGTCTGAACAGTTGACAGCTTTTTTAGAGAATGAAGCGTCGGCAACGTCAGCATCATCATGACTCTATTCCGACGGCTACTGCCACGTGGCCCCTTAAACCATCCGCATGCGCCTCTACGACCATACATCCAAACCAGCATGCGCCTCAAAAGCTGTGTGCCTCAGACCCTTCACTGATCCCTAAAGACAGAAGAAGAGTCTCTAGTTGAAGCTTTGCATGTGCCTCAAAAGCCATGCGCCCCAGACTGATCTCTGATCCCGAAAGACAGAAGGAAAGTCGCCTGCATGCGCCTCAAAAGCCAAACGCTCTAAATGGTTTGTAACTCCAAAAGGTTATGAGCCGCAGCCTCCTCTTGTGCCCAGATCAAAGGCGCAGCTCACCAGATTACTACCCTCCCCCAAATCCGAAATCTTCGAGCCATGGGTCGACGACATGTATTTATTGACTCAACTCGTCCAAGATTTCAGCAACAGAAAGATCTTCTCTTCTGCCACGTGCCGGCTCACAACAGCAGTATGAAGAGGTCAACCTCCCAATCAGGGCACATCATCCATGCGCCCCCATCAGCAATCTCCACGTGGCGCCCCCACATACCGGTGCATCCTACATGCGCACATGAGCAGCCAGCCTGCAAAACTATAAATAGAGGGATCTTCTCCTTCATACACACACACAGAATCCACAACAAACATACAAGGAATCACCAGAGAGGCAGATACAGACACTCAACGTCTTCCTCCTCTCAGCAAGCTCCAGCACCCAGAGCAATCCACACCTTCAAAGAACCGATAACCGTCGTCAGCCCGTCAACGGAGTCAACGCATTACCACTCGCTCCATTGGCACTAAGGACCCAGCTTAAACAAAAGTGTACTCCTAGGACTACATCTAAGTCCTATACTGTAATACTGTTCTGTTTGTATTAAAGTTTTCAATCAAACAATTTTAATGGCAAACAGCAGGGACTATGTCCTTGCCTCTCCGGTTGGTTGTCGTATCATCATTGCCGAGTGATGAGGATCGGATGACAGTCAACTTTATCTACGACTACATAGTTTTTGCCTCGCCAGTCGAATGGCTGCAGGGACTATAATAAGACACAATTCACCAAACAGAACCATACTATAGAACTCACACTTTAAGACAATAGATGAAGGAAGACTTGTATGGAGGATCGATAGGGTTGAGCAATGTCATTTTATTCTACAAAGAGAACCATACTGTAGAACTCATACTGTAGAACTCACACTTTAACACAATTCTACAAAGAGTTGTCATAGGGTGTTGAGCGATGTCATTTTATTCTTTTCTTCTTCTTCTTCTTAGGATTTTTGAGTATTGGATCTTGAGAGACATATATAGCTAGAACTTACGAAGAATGGAGTACCATACTTCAACAAATAGATGTTGACTAATTGGTTCATATACTTGTTGTCTAAAATAAGTGTAGGAATGCTGCAAGGTGAAACAATGTATCAAACACTATATCGAAACCCAAACCCAATATGCAAATCCAAATTAATACGAAAATACACAAGTGTATGTAGGGGATTAAATGTACAGAGGTGAAATACATATATATGCAAGCTTGGGGGTGTCCACGTGTCCAACAAATGGACACAAAGTATCCAAAACCTTACGAACACACTGTATCAGTGAACACATGGCCGTAAAGTGTCTCCGTGTCCATTTTGGACACGAAAAACACCTCAATTAGGTTAGGGTTTACCTTCAGTCTCCTCGCGGTGGTGGAGGAGGAGGAGGAGGACAAGTTCGGTACTGTGGAGGAGGACGGGATTAAGTGTACAGAGGTGAAATACATATATATGCAAGCTTGGGGGTGTCCACGTGTCCAACAAATGGACACAAAGTGTCCGAAACCTCACGAACACACTGTATCAGTGAACACATGGTCGTAATGCGTCTCCGTGTCCATTTTGGATACGAAAAACACCTCAATTAGGGTTAGGGTTTACCTTCGCGGTGGTGGTGGAGGAGGAGGATCTCGCGGTGGAGAACGAGAAGGGGCTCGCGGTAGAGGAAGAGGAGGAGAACGGGCTCGCCGGAGGGAGGCGAAGGGGCTCGCGGTGGAGGAGGAGGATGAGCGGCGCCGGAGCTGTCGTCGAGGTCGGGGAAGAGGGGTGGGAAAATAAAATTTAGGAAGAGGGAGAAATGAAAAGTCCAACCGAGGAAACCTTTTTTATCAGAAATTAGCGACGCCCAAAAATACGTCGCAAAGCGTCGGTAACCGTTTAATATTCGACGACTTACTAATCGTTGCGACGCTAAACGTCGCTGAACTAATAAAACTAGCAACGTTTTCCGACAAATCAACGACGTTGATTTTTATTACACTAAAGGTAGTCGTAATATGTCGCTGTTTATCGCTATCAGCGACGTATTGTGACGCATTATTTAGGAGTCGCTAAATCCAAAAATATTAGCGACGTTTTAGGTAGGCGTCGCTAATTTTGTCGCTAATATGACTTATTTTGGTAGTGAGTAGAGAGGTTAGAATGATTTGGGGTGTGTTTAGGAATGATAGATAGGTTTAAGGTTAGAATAGAGAAGAATATTTTGGTCATTTGATGGGGTGTACTTTGTATTTATGCAAATTTTAATCAACTAATATCTGGTGTACTTAGAAATTGGGGTATACTAAGTGAAAAAATATAGCTGCACCTTATTTTATTTAACTCCAATTTGATCCGTATCTCAATCCAAGCCCATGTTAGCTAAGTGATCATGACTTTTCTCATAATCTTTATGCTTTATAGTAAGGTGTTCCCAACTCTGAGTTCCTCATTTGCTAGCTGAGAGTTCATGAGAACTTTCTTAGACAACTAGCAAGAAAAATAGAATACTTAGTCAAGCTCTTTTGAATACACTAACCAATCTCTATTATGTGCTTGTTCATTTAGTAAAAACCGAGTGTAATATCGTAAAGAGAAATGTTTATTGTGTTTATTCTTGGGGCTTGTCTGTATGCTCAAATCTCTTGCAGGACTTTTTTCTTCCAATAAATCTTTCATTCTAGTATTTAAACCATCCTAAAAATTTGGATCATAAATGTCCACTCGAATGAACTGACTTGGTTGTTCCTCAATAAAATATTCTTCTTAGCCTCATGACCTACATCATCAATATTTGTATTGCCACTATTTTCTATATCTCTAGGGGCACAAGATCATTAGCATCTTCTGCAACTACATGGTCATTTCATTCAGTTTTCCATCACTTTGTTATTCAGTAACAACTTCTTCAACTGAAGCTTGTGGCTCTTTAATTATTTATGTATCAAGTTCCCCTTTTTTGAGATTGAACCAATTGTTCAACTCTATTTTTCTTAAGTCATTTTTCATTTTTGGAGAGAAACTTTCTTTTCCCATGCCTAGGGGACAAGTTTATAAGCTATTGTAGAAAAAAAATTAAAGTTAGAACCTGGAATTGGAGGACAAGAATATTAATCCGATTTTCTGAGTCCCCTACTACGACACAATTACACAACCATGAGGAAGGCTCATAAAATAACTTGTCTACAACAAAATTAAGATATTCAATAGATCATTACAACAATACATAAAAAAGAAAAAAATTCAACATATTTACAATATAATCAACATATCAATCAAGCATTGATCAACTTGCCTATTGTATACATGACTACATGCCTCAATACCTCCGGTCCTCCAGACCTCTACTTTGACACTAGTGGCAAGTAAATTCTAGGTTTATCTAAATCACCTTTTTCAATTTCTAAAAGTGAAGAAGAAGAAGAAGAAATCCATGGAAGAAAAGAAGAAGAAATGTTACATGAATGTTTTTTTCGATGAAAGAAAGAATAAAAAAAGAGAAACAATTTTAGAGGAGATGAAAACTTGTTAGTGTTTGGCCTTAAAGACTAGAAAGATAGTCCCACATTGCCTAGGCCAAATGAGTAGTATCTCTATATATAGCTTTGCTTGTGTGGAGAGATACACATGAGGTGTGAAGAGGCATATGGGTGCCATGTAGGGGCGTTTTCTAGTGGAAAAAGGCTAATTCCACTAAGAAAGCATTTACACTTTTTGTCATGCTCTTGGAATTAATTCCTAAGGAGCTAAGACCCGTAGGGGCTTAGCGACTCGGACTCGGGCTAATGAGACGTAATGTGACATTTTGTTGGCGGACTTTGCACTTAGTGCGCTTAAGTTGCTAGGCGCATAGTTACGCTCGTTGTACGAGCCTCTATGTGGCCAGTTTGCGTGTAGTGCGTGTTGTGCGCAGGTGCGCGAGTGCGCACGGACGCAGTTGGTGTCATGTCCCGATCCGGGAAATTGCTCGTCCTCGCTAGATTTCACCCGAATCATCGTCCTCGCTGGGGCGTGATGCCACACGAGCCTGGAGTTGCGCTCATACAAGGTAAGATAACAGGTTCACATAGTGTTTATCTCAAATTGATAACATAAGCAGCGGAAGGAAAACATAGTACAACATAAGAATCTCTTTTATTGATAATAAAGTGAAGATTATAAAGGCTCTGAATAGCCCAACATAATATGCCAATTGGCTACAACGCTTATGATCTCTCTAGCTCACAAAGGATTACATTGTTCCATACATTATGCCTCTTTATAGCCAACAAGTAGTCTTCGGCCGAACATTTCCATGTTGCAAGTCCGAACGCCTATGCGGTAGCTCCTCTTGAATGCTAAGGACTCCGTGCCTCGGCGCGTCCAAGCCAAGCCCCGCCCCGAGCCGAACATATCCTGACCTGCACATAAACTAGTGGGGGATTAGTACTTTCGTCCTCGCTTCGCACTAATCAAAACCCGCCCGCACCCAACCAAGCACTAAGTAAATTTAGTGAAGCATACATCTTAATTTGTGATCTTTCTATTTAGCCTTAGGATCGATTTTATGGCAATCTTCACACATATCAACTTATTATAAATGTGTCCAACTTCGTGTTCCTACAACAGATACCGTTAGACAAGATCTGAATATAAACATAGTGATCGTGCTCATCCCGTCCCATTTTGCTTAGCCTGTAATGGTTAGCACTTTACACAGGAAATCATTCAATTCATGCAACCAACCATAAGCTTAGCCATATGCATAAGGGTAGCAGGCCCTGCGCCTGCACCCAACTCTCATCTCAGCCCAGCGACCCTATCTATATGAAGGTCACGGTGTTTCGCACCGTAATGGACTTGGCATCTCTTATGTGTAAGCCTACGATCACTTCGATACGGGTTGCTAGCCCAGTATCCGAAGGATCCCAAACTTACGGATATCATAGCTTATCAAGCACTAGACGGTCGCAATCCGTTCGAATAATATGCACCATAAATACCACACATAATTCCCTCCTAGGCTGAACGGTCCCGGGCGTAACCGTCCGAGGGAAGCCGCACCCGTGCACGGGCCATCCGAGTCCATTTACCATGCAATACGTGCCATAGCGTACAAGTCATACATTCCAACCCATATCGTATTCCATAAACATAATCCCGCTCCATAAACATACTCGAGTCTCATAAACATAATCCACCATCCTCATTTCAAGCACCGTCGGCATTATGCCCCAACACATCCGTATTGATACACGATGCCCGACGGCTTAGTCATTTCGTATTCATATTCAGCGTGTACCACTCGTAAGCTGTTCTCATAGCCTAATTTCGTAGTTACTCAGTCATTTTCCTAGCTTCCGTATATGAAGGCACGCTCAGCGCCGTAATCAATGTTCTACGCCTAGTGTTCAATGTACTTGGAGGCGTGCATGTGATGCACATCTCGATATTGTCTTTCAATGTTCTACCATCACCGTCCTACCGCAACTCGTACACTTGATGCATGTCGCTTCAATTGTTCGATTGTTCAATGTTCTATCTTAGTGTTCGACACATACTTGGACCTTTCGTCGCCCGAGCCACGCTCGCTAACTCGATAACATCTTACGCATACAATGATATATTTTATTAGACGTGAAGGAATAGGGAGAAAGAGTCAAGAACCCGCTCACCTTAAGCCGATACGCCTTGGCGTTTCTCCGGGCTGAAGCAGCTCGCTTCCATAACTTGGTCGCATAGCTAACTCTCAGACTTAGACATTCCTTTGAACTAATCGGTTGATTTGGCCTATCGTGCCCATGCCACAATCCATTGCAAGGCTACGATTTGGTTTCGCAGATACTTCACCGCATAAGGCAAAATGTCAACCTCTTATCGTCCAGCGTAAAAGCATAGCCTGCACACCAGATCAACTAAAGTCAGTACTTGCTCAAACGGGACTTATCATTTACATCGATTCGATTCATAGATTCCAACCGCCTCAAAGCTTACCTTTGGCCAACGTAACTCTTGCATCGATTCGCATCGATACTTCATCGGGTCAACGCAACTCTTCGAGTCAATGACTCATCGTAATGCATCGTGCGGAGCAGGACATTACATAATATACCACTCAAAATAAGGTTCATCCTCGAACCGAAACCAACACTTAAATCCAAATGTCTCGTATAGATCATTTTACGATCTCGTGCTACTATCATTGAATCATACAACTTAGTTTGGATCATATACATATTTTAGGCATCCCACCAATATATATATTTCAGCCAAGCTCAGTTGTAGGATATCGGGACAACTAACAAGTTCAACTTAAATCCTTAAATACCATTTATTCCGTACTCGACTTAGTCATATCTTAATGCCCATTCCCAAATTACTTCTCGTATGCATTATTTCATAACACATATTCATCTTCTAAATATCTCCGCATATATCTTGATTCAAAACCATAACTTCGATCTCATAAGTCTCTCGACGGCCACCTAGCATTCGCATTGCGTTAAGTCATTGCACATCCGATCGCAATAAGTCTCTGTAGCGCCTATTCGCCCAACCGTTTTCTATCTCTCACATAACTCAAGTCTTTCACCTAATCACCCAAAACATTGGCCTTAACGACATGGACTAAGTCCACATGTCTCAATTTCCTTTGCCTACCATTTGTACTAAGTCTCGCATACAACTATCCATATGTTATTCACATTCTCTCGCTCTATCCATACATTGCATCTAGGGCTACCCCCGCTAGATAACTTGTCCATACATCGTACTTAGTCTCTTGTGGCACAAGAGGTTAACTTGAGTCTATGATGCTCAAAGGCAACAATCTTTCCGACCCATGGTCTCTTACGTTACACCTATCCCCGTTTTTTAGTCGAATAGAAATTTCTTACTCAATCTTTTCAGTCCCGACTAGTTCATTTCGTAACATAAATCGTGTGCTCAACACACATAGCCTAACCGTTACTCAAACTGATCTATGATACAACTTTTAGGGACGTTCTACTATTCGTCGCTCTCACGCATTGCAGAATTCTTACAATCGCCTTTACCGCGTCACTATGCTAAGCACGTTTCTCAACATCTATTTGATCATCGACCAACCAAGTCTACTTACGTACTCATTCGATCGATCATAACTTTTTTTAGTCATATTGATCTAGTCGAAGGCTACTCGCTAACTTCCGAAACACGATACTCAATTGCTTGGATTTATCCTCAACATGCACTACATCATTCTTCATCTTCGACAAAATTTCTTGTGTAACTTCTTTAGGGTCGTCCTACGGTTTCCCATATTCACTTGATTTGGCGGTCAAGTCTTTTAGGGTCATCTGCCCTCAAACTATGCTCGATAATTGAAGATCATCAACGAGGGACAGTTACAACGAGCCATGCTATATCCTATCGCGGATCCAAATCAATTCCCGACAATTTCTATGAGACTTCATCCAATCTGACATAACTTACAAACCCATAATTGTCTACCCCCGTATAACTGATGCGCCGTTGACAACTCGAATCACTTAGCATATTGCATATCGTTACTACTCGAATCACTCATGTATTACCGTCGACTATCGAAACCGAGCAACATCTGTTCGCCTCAGTACGAGTCCATTTACTCACGTCAATATCTGGCACACTCTAGGCTTATCATACAATCCTCAATTCCACCTTTGCATCAAACCACAAGTCCATATCCAATTTGCCATGCCTTGCAAGTTCGATCATCCCTACTGGATGAATCACCATACCAGTGCTCACGCGGAATGATCGTCCTAATTTGACGTGACGCATGTATGAGGCTGGTGTTGCGCTCGCTCAAGAAAAGAATGTCAACATAGTGGTAATCCACGAAGAAATTCAGACACTTTCATTTTCATCCAAGTAATATCCATCCACTCTTAAATTTTCCGAAGCACTCCTACCGTTATCATCCCAATTGCCATAACTTAACTTGCATCTTATTCATCCAACAACAATGCTCAACATAATTTTTGTTTATTCGATCAGAGTATCCCTAAGTTATTGCATATCGTCTTTGATACGCCTCAATACCATCGTCGATATACATAACTTGAACAACTTCCTTTCTCATAAGCACCAATTTGTTGCGATCACTGCCATTATCCGAACTCGAATACGAATCAAGTCTTGCACACATCAAGATTCATTCCGTTATAACTAACTACCATAATTGTGACACAATTTTTAATTCACATATTCATTCTCATATCCCTAACTCGCACTTCCAAATCGTGCTACCGATTCATCGCACTAACCCAATTTCGTTCGCATAATTTTTTCGTACCTACTCAATTCGTTCCGAAGAAGTCTTCGTACTAACTCAACATAAGTTCGACCGGGTCGACTATTTCCTCAACGTAACATTCTTTCGCTATGCTTAGCCTATCATTCGACTTACACTTAACGAATCCTCGCCCGACATATCATCGTTGGGTACGACTTCACACATAATCGTTCAACTCAATTCATCGAAACATACTTGCATCGACTTCTATCAAGTCATTCCCTCTCGGGTCTTGGTACTACTCCGTTCGTTGTGGACAAACCTATCATAACCGACATAGTCTTGACGTAATCATTTACAAGTCACCCAACATCTTAACATAGCTATCGCTAAGTGGTATTGTATATACCACTCAGAAACTGAGCCTATCGTTCTCGATACAATGCTTTGATATACTCATTGTGTAATTGGTATTGCATATACCACTCGAAATCGAGTCACTACTCGACATCACATTCCGTATAGGTCCGACATCTATTTCTCAGTCAACTATCCCGTATGGCGATCTTTCCGATCCCAGCCCTAGCGTTCACCCAAGTTTGACATACATCTGATCTAACCGTACCGTGGCGATCATATCGATCACACCCGCAACATTCGCTTATTCAAGCTCAACGCGATATACGGCCAACATAAACGTTCGCCTACTCAACTCGACTTAACGGCCAACTCGGTTTATTCGAATCGCATCCACGATCTTCCAATCTCGCTTGTTGTAACTCGTGCAACAATTTACCCTCGATAGTTAGGGTCAATACTCGATCTCGCTTAACATATCGCTATCCATCTATATAGCCATATAATACGTATCTTACCATGTCGACTTGCTACACTCCATGCAACCAACGATACATAACCATTCACATAGCCACATAACACACATCGTCTCGCATATCGACTCGTTGCACTTTGTGCAACCAACAACATGTATCTCCTCACACTTTGTGCGACCAACAACACATAACTCCTCGTAATTTGTGCGACCGACAACACATATGTCATTGTACTTCATGTAACCAACATCACCATATTCGTTGCACTTCGTGCGACCAGCGACTCACAACTTTCTTGTACTTCAGAAAACCAGCAGTTCATAACTCGTTGCACTTCGTGCAACCAACATTCTCCGATGGCACTCGGAGAGAGCGTGATAGTCACGACATACTTGTGGCAGACGTACTCACTTAATATAGACTTATTGTATAGAAAATCCAATATATCGTCGAGCAGATCCATGAGCCATGCGGTTGCGAAAACAACTTAGAGTCAACTAAATTTTGATATCGACGCAACTGAGGGTCAATGAGATTCGTTTACGGTCCAAAGGATGGAACCGTTCTGATACCAACTTGTCACGCCCCAATCCGGAAAATTGCTCGTCCTCGCTAGATTTCACCCGAATCATCGTCCTCGCTGGGACGTGATGCCGCACGAGCCTGGAGTTGTGCTCGTGCAAGGCAAGATAACAGGTTCGCATAGTATTTATATCAAATTGATAACATAAGCAGCGAAAGAAAAACAGAGTATAATATAAGAATCTCTTTTATTGATAACGAAGTGAAGATTACAAAGGCTCTGAATAGCCCAACTTAATATGCCAATTGGCTACAACGCTCATGATCTTTCTAGCTCACAAACGATTACATTGTTTTATACATTATGCCTCTTTATAGCCAACAAGTAGTCTTCGGCCGAACATTTCCATGTCGCAAGTCCGAACGCCTATGCGGTAGCTCCTCTTGAACGCTAAGGACTCCGTGTCTCAGCGCGTCCAAGCCAAGCCCAGCCTCGAGTCGAACATATCCTGACCTGCACATAAACTAGTAGGGGATTAGTGCTTTCGTCCTCGCTTTGCACTGATCAAAACCCGCTCGCACCCAACCAAGTACAAAGTAAATTTAGTGAAGCATACATCTTAATTTGTGATCTTTCTATTTAGCCTTAGGATCGGTTTCATGGCAATCTTCATACATAGCAACTTATTATAAATGTGTCCGACGTCGTGTTCCTGCAGTAGATACCGTTAGACATAATCTGAATATAAATATAGTGATCGTGCTCATCCCGTCCCATTTTGCTTAGCCTACAATGGTTAGCACTTTACACAAGAAATCATTCAATTCACGCAACCAACCATAAACTTAGCCATATGCATAAGGGTAGCAGGCCCTGCGCCTGCACCCAACTCTCATCTCAGCCTACCGGCCCTATCTATATGATGGTCACAGTATTTCGTACTGTAATGGACTTGTTATCTCTTATGTGTAAGCCTACGATCACTTCGATACGGGTTGCTAGCCCAGTATCCGAAGGATCATAAAATTACGGATATCATAACTTATCACAGCACTGGACGGTCGCAATCCATCCGAATGATGTGCACCATAAATGCCACACATAATTTCCTCCTAGGCTGAATGGTCCCGGTGCCCCGGTGTAACCGTCTGAGGAAAGCCACACACGTGCACGGGCCATCCGAGTCCATTGACCATGTAATACGCGACATAACATACAAGTCATACATTCTAACCAATCTCGTGTTCCATAAACGTAATCTCGCACCATAAACATACTCGCGTCTCATAAACATAATTCACCATTCTCATTTAAAGCTCCGTCGGCATTATGCCCCAACACATCCGTATTGATGCACGACGCCCAATGGCTTAGTCATATCATATTCATATTCAGCTCGTACCACTCGTAAGCTGTTCTTATAGCCTAATTTCGTAGTTACTCAGTCATTTTCCTAGCTTCCGTACATGAAGGCACGCTCAGCGCCGTAATCAATGTTCTACGCCTAGTGTTCAATGTTCTCGGATGTGTGTACGTGATACACATCTCGATATTGTCTTTTAATGTTCTACCATCATCGCCCTACCGCGACTCATACACTTGATGCACGTCGCTTCAATTGTTCGATTATTCAATGTTCTATCTTAGTGTTCGACACATACTTGGACCTTTCGTCGCCCGAGCCATGCTCGCTAACTCGATAACATCTTACGCATACAATGATATATTTTATTAGACGTGTAGGAATAGGAAAAGAGAGTCAAGAACCCGCCCATCTTAAGTCGATACGCCTTGTCGTTTCGCCGGGCTGAAGCGGCTCGCTTCCATAACTTGGTCGCATAGCTAACTCTCGGACTTAGCCATTCCTTTGAACTGCTCGGTTGATTTGGCCTATCGCGCCCATGCCACAATCCGTTGCAAGGCCACAATTTGGTTTCGCGGAAACTTTCCTAGATAAGGCAAAATGCCGACCTCTTATCGTCCAGCGTAAAAGCATAGCCTGCACACCAGATCAACTAAAGTCAGCACTTCCTCAAACGGGACTTATCCTTTGCATCGATTCGATTCAAAGATTCCAACCGATTCAAAGCTTACCTTTGGCCAACGTAACTCTTGCATCGATTCACATCGATACTTTATCGGGTTAACGTAACTCTTCGAGTCAACGACTCATCGTAATGCATCATGCGGAGCGGGGCATTACAGTTGGCATAGTTGGCATAAATTGCTGTAGTGCGTGCGTCGTGTCTGTTCACGATCTGAACAATTACGAAATGGTTCATCCTTTCACAGACCTGTATTAACACGTCTTGAATGTTTCGTATACTGGATGGATACTGGACTAACACTATATAAGTTTCTCTCTTCTCTCTCATTCAGTCGGTTGATTAAAACAAGTTTTTCTGATAAAATTTAGAGAGAAACAAAGAGAAGCACGCGCAGTTCTGTTCATCCAAGAAGTCAGAAGAGAATTTCAATAGAGTATTCAAAAGTTCATCTTCGAACTTGCTAGTTACTGGAAGCTGTTCGTATCGGGTGAATCTGACTTTGAGCAACGTTGATCCATCACCCCATCAGCTTTTTTCGTTTTATGTTCGTCTATTTTCTGATCTAATGAGAAACTTTTTACGAGATTTTGTCGTTGCTGCTACAAAATTTTTTTATGCCTTCTTCGAAGTGTTACATTTGATTTCATATTTTTGAATCCTCTGAGATCTCGGTTGTGCACCTTCTTTGAAGTGTTGCCAAACTCAATTTTTCCTCTTAAAATCATGCCCCGACAATAACAATCTCAAAACTAGATTTACAAGATAGAAAACTCTCGTGCTTCACTCATCGATTCCAACTTTAACAAGTTAGAGAAATTCGATGGAGAGCACTACCAAATCTGGAAGAGGAAGAATAGCCTCAATCTTCAACTCGTGGACATCGACCATAGAGTTAACTGAGAAAGAACCGAAGGTTCCAGAAAATGGGACTGCAGCCGCGGTTGCTGCTGCTAATGCCAAGTTGTCCAAATGAAAGAGGAAAAATAGCCTCAATAGGCTTCTAATCCTCAATGCTATGGAGGACTCTCTGGCAGAATCTTATTATAAGAAGACCAATGCCAGAAAAATATGGGAGTGTTTGTAGAAACTCTATAAAGATGACAAGAACAGGAGCAGGATATTTATCATCGAGAAATATCACAAATGGCTCTTTGAAGACGAGAAGACAATGCTGCCTTAGGTGAAAGAATTCTTGAAGTTGCGTCAGAAATTGAAAGATGAGGAGATGCCCCTATGGAGGGATTGTCTCCAAGGTTCCCACTGGATGTAGTAAATTCTATACGAATATGCATAGAAGAAACTGAAGATCAGTCTAGAAGATCTCCTGCAAGAAATCTATGTTGAGGACAGATGAGGGCTCAACTAAAGATTGACACTTTGACCAAGCAGATGGCTAAGGCCAACTTAGTTCAGACGAAGGAATCTAAGGGAAAGTAGGTTGCTTCCGACAACAAGAAGAAGAGCTCACTAATATGAAAGTGAAGGGGTCTTCTTTCAAGTACCAGAAGTCAAAGTCCAATATGACTTGCTTTAACTGTGGCAAGAAGGGCCACTACAAAATGAATACAGATCTAAGCCCAAACAGTCGGAGCAAGGTGAGCCTGTTAAGATTTATGTGGTTACTGACGTAATTTCTATGATTGCTCAGGTCACTGCTGTGGGGTGTTTTCCATAAATAAATTCACTTTATTTATTGTGTTTCTGGGAAAATTACAACTGTAGGAATCCGATCTAGAAGACGATCGCTTTATCCCTTGGACGATGCGAAGAAGAAAAGCTCTCAAAATTTTAACAGCAAGTTAGATATCTATGTATCTGTACAATGAATGAGAAAAGAACCCTATTTATAGAGTCAAAAATAACTGAAAGGATAACTGTCTTCACAACCTGTGCATAGTTGAAAATCACGCAGGATTTAACATACGCAAGGTTATGAGCAGTTACTGGACGTGGCCTGTAACTGTTGGACACATGGTAATCATGCATGAGTCGTGTGCAAGTTACAGGACACGCAGGTGAGAGATCAGTGGTATGGCTGCCACGTACTCCAATTTGATGAAATCCACGCAGACTTGTTGAAGACGAAATCCACGCAGACTCGGGTCAGAAAGCTTCAAAATCCACGCAGACTTGGGGCAGGAAGCTTCAGAATCCACACAGACTTGAGGCAAAAAGCTTCAGAATCCACGCAGACTTGGGGCAGAAAGCTTCAGAATCCACGTAGACTTGAGACGAAAAGCTCAAAATACACGCAGACTTGAGGTAGGATTACCAGCTGTCTTGATTCGGCGTGCCTCGACTGACACAAAATCTCTGATAGTGATTGCCTTGTCAGTAGCATTAAATAACAATGAGCTCTTTTGGTACGCCAACTTGATGAAGGCTGAGTCTTGTTGAAGAAGATTTCGAAAGTCACGCAATAGTCGGCTGTGATCTCTCGAGTTTCGTGCATACGTGGCATACGAGGAAACATTCTTTGATTGTCGTGCTGTCAATCATAATGACACTCTGACAAATGATGAGTTGTCTCCCAGTGTAATTTTTAAATATTGTCCTGATCAACTCAGCGTGACTTTTAGACTCTGTCCTGATCAACTCAGCGTGACTTTTAGACTTTGTTTTGATCAACTCAGCATGACTTTCATTTTTAAGGCCTACAAAACCCCCTTCAAATTTTTCGAAAAATGATAAATTATTTTGAAATACTTTGAAATCGAGATGATAAAATGAATTTAGTCACGCTGAGATGACTTTAAAGAGAGATTTACTCCTAAATGATTGGACTGTTGGGATTCTGTGCAGTTAGGATCCCGTATCAAGCTCCTAAATCGAGGCAAATAATGATATGCCGTTTGGAATTCTTCATGAGCCTATAAATAAGCCATAGATTACTTCTTTCCTTCTTTACTTGTTTTTAGAGAGAGGGAATCCACAGAAGAGAACTTCATCTTCCCCGACGAACTTCTTCTTCCCCGACTTTTTTTTCTCCTTCTCAGCAACAATGGCTCCCAATAAAATCGACGCCCAGGCCAAGGAAAAGCCCCTACGACTTCTTCGCACGCCACCACCGATAGACTCCCTCGACATGAAGTCACGCATCCTCCTATACAGCGTAAGTGATAGGAGGATACGAACTGTTGAAGATGACTTGATAAAGATGAACTCCACATAGAATTTTTAGGATCTTAAGATAAATAATAAACTTCAGTAATATATCCCCCTTCTTAGGGCAAAGGATATTAATAAAGTATGTCCCCTCTTTAGGGTCGGCCATACTTCACATCTTCGTATTTACGAAGCTCTGTGTTTCACGCAAATGAGCATGGCTCTCATGACTCTGCGTGATTTTTTATGTTGGCAGAAATGTCCATGTTGAAATAGTCACGCAGCTTTCATAATGACTCTGCGTGATTTTTCATATTGGCAGAAATGTCCATGTTGAAATAGTCATGCAGCTTTCATAATGACTCTGCGTGATTTTTCACATGTTGGCAGAGATGTCAATGTTGAATTATTCACGCAGCTTTCATGATGACTCTGCGTGATTTTTTTTTCACATGTTGGCAGAAATGTCAATGTTGAAATAGTCACGCAGACTTCTGAGAGTCATCCTCTGGGTAGATTAGTCTTGATCTGTCAGCGTGTTTTTGTCATTTTCACTTAAATGTGATTCTGGCAATGATGCGTGACTTTTATCCTAATCTGTCTGAACTTTGCATTAATTAATCATCTGCGTGAATAAATCACTCAGCATGTCTTGATAGTATATCTGTCTGAAATCTGCGTGACTTTTGAGATTTCCTTCAAATACTGTAATACACGCATAGACATAGATTTTACTGAAACATATCTGACCTTGTCTTCTTTCATTTTCTGTAGTAAACATCTGAAGTGAAGAAGCAGATTATGAAGGGCACTTGAGATTTTCATTTAAACATGATTTATCTCATGTGCAATTTCCTCAATTTGATCTTCCAGAAGCCAGATTGTCATTGTTGGCGAATCAAGACCATACAACTTTACTCTGTTTGATGAATGGTCAACCCTTTCAGAGTCTTGATTTGGTATCCCACAAGAAACCAGCATTTTTGTTCAGGGATGCCATAGCACAGAAATCACAACCGAAGGGAATCAGAGAGAAGGTGTGCTTCTACTTCGAAGGTGATGTAAAACAGCCTATGTACTGGCCGAAGGTTTCCAGGGGCTTATCTATCATGAGATTCATGCATGCCAGCTATCCCAGAAAGATGTCCAGGCACTTAACCGAATATCAGCAGGCAAAGGCGAGCCGTATTATTTACAGGAAAGAGGGATTCTTCAGTTCCCCAGAGGATCATGTATCCGTGTTCCGGGGTTTGAAGCCAGGATGTATACCACCCGAAGACTCATCAATATTGATGCCATTCAGAATGCCCGTTTTCATAAACGAATTCATGGCAAACAAGAATGCATTCTACCCCATCGATTCGACGCAGAGGATGAACGGCTTAATGAATCAGGAGAACGTGAGATAGAGGACTTTGATCCATTGGGCTTTGGAGAATTTTGAGACTGAGCTGAAGAATATAAACCTTTATGACGCCATCGTCAATTCATCTTACGGCTTCAGGCCCAACCCCTTTCTGTTCCTGGCCTTGGTTGAGAGGTATAACCACAGGACGGGGACCTTTATGACTCCCAAGGGGGAGATGGGCTTCGCCCTTCATGAGATGGAATACATCTCGCATCTGCTTTCAGGCTCACTTCCGTATGAGGAGTATGTTCCTACGACAGAAGAGCTGAACTTTCTGTCGGAGAAGAACCCATAGATGGTACATCTATTTGAAGAGATGATGTGCCATTTTGGCACATGTACTCTGTATTACAAGAGTTCTAAAGATGAAGCTGGCAACCACATTCAGAAATGGATGTCCTACCTTTTCATGAACCGTGAAAAGGATGAGAAGAAGATAAACGAGAAGAGATGGTACCAGATTAGCAACTTCCAGCCTCTCTCTGAGAGTGAAATCATTTATCTGCTGGAGAAATATGACTGCAAGGATTTCACGATCACTGAAGACTGGTATGAGTTCAAAGCTGGAACCACTTTCAGCTCTTATGTGAGGCAGAGTGGAAAGGTTCTGTCAAGGAACGGACATTTGGCTGGATTCTTATCTCTTTGGCTAAGAAGATTCGTCGTTCCTGGCTCCAGTTCTTTAGACAGAATACATAGAGGCATTATCTTTACAGCGGTGCGCCTTATGTATGGTTACAAGATAGACTTATTATCGGCGATGACCTGTAGGCTGAATGCAGGTCTTCGGAATTTTGTAACCAACATGCTATCTGATCAGAGGAGGATGACTGAAGAATTCCCAAGGATAGAGATGCCCTTCACATATCTATATGGTTGGCTTCTCCTCCATCATGACGGTCTAATACCTCCGGGAGCAGGAGGGAGTGGCAGTCTCTTTTTGGAGAGGTAGTCTAGAGAGACTTTCTGGAAGGTTCACACCCTTCCAGAATGCAGAAATGTCCTGAATCGGGCATCACATTGGTCCATTCAATGTGTCCCTCCACCATTGGGTTATGAAAGCATGCCCTTGAATATGATGGACGGAGATATGGGGAACATGCTAGATGATGTAGCCTTTCAGTGGTTACAGAGAATCCGGCCTTCTCATCTAGTATACCGTCATGAAGAAATGACGTATCTGGAGCCGTATCTACCAAGCCGATTTGCCAGACAATTCGGATATGACCAACTTCACATTGGGAACGCCACCACTTGTCTTTCTGCTCGTGGAGGGCTTATTGACGGAGCTCGAGCCTGGAGATATTTTGCGGCTAGAGATACAAAAGCTGTATTCTCTATGCCTAATCCTTTATCTAGTACGGGGACGAAGATGCTTTACACATATGCTCGCTTCTATTTTTTGTCGAGCACCTTCAAGCCAAGTTTCATTCTGAAGACTTTTGTGGCGGAGGACGACCCAGCTACATCGAAGAGGTCGAAGAAGAAGACTGTTATTCAACAATTTCATCCAGAACCCGAAGATGAGACAGCGGAGGTTGAGCCCCTTTATGAATTATTCCAGGAGGGAAATTTTCCTGATAAAGTTCTTCCTCCCATATTTGTATCCCTTTCTAAGAGGAAGAGAAGTGATGAATCTGAGACTATCTCCAAAAAGAGTACTAAGTCTCAGGCATCTATGAAGAAGAAGAAGGGGGTCTCGGTAACTGCTACTTCCTCTTTAGGTGGCATCTCAGTTGACGAAGATGACGCCGCCGATAAAGACGAAGATACTGATGAAGATGATGCTCCGTTGATAACAAGGAGGTCAAGAGGCAAGTATGTCAAGAAGTCCGTCAGCAAAATAAAGGGCAATGAACTCCTAGAAACGATTATGAGTGGAGGAGCTTTGCCAGAGATTAATGAAGCAGCTTCTACTGAGAAAACAGAATCGGATTATGTACATCTTTCGGCCACTTCAACTGAACAAGCTGAAGTAGAGTCTGCTCAAGCTCAGGAAACAACAGCTCCGACCACAACTGGAGTAGCTATTGAACCCTCAGAGATGAGGATGATCCTATTTAAGCATGGGACTGAGGGCATCATCCAGGCATTGGATGACCAGATTGAATATTCTAAGGAAGAACCAGCCCCGGCTGAAGTTATGGAACAAACGAAAGTTCCAGGAACTCAGGTTGGAGAAAATATTTCTTTGGCCAGAGGCGATGAAGACATGCAAACGTCCGAGCCATCAGCTGCTGATGACTTGTTGTAGAATGTTTGTAAAGAAATCATTCTTCGAACTGATATTCCAGAGACGAGTGAACTGGCAGCCAATACTGAGCTTGCTATCATCACTGTTCCTGAAACTCATGAAGATGTGAATATCATAGACTCCGAATCAGAGACTCATCCTGAAGCTGGGGATGAAAAAGAGTCTGAAGAAGAAGAAGAAGCTGAAGGAGGAGAAGATTGGCATGATGGCACTTCTACTCCTTATGATGAGGATAAAGTCAAGGGGAACAGAATGGAACTTAGCCCCGAACCTGCTCAATCTCCAGACAACGCTCCAGCACCCAGTAATTCTGGAGCTGGAAGAAGCCACATGAAGCAGGTGTCGGATACTATCATGGATCGGCTACAAGAAGACGCAAGACTCCCTCAACATATCGAATATGAACCTCAGCCTGGTAGAACTTTATTTTAAATTCTGTTTCTACTGTTTCTTTTTCTTTAGATACTGATTATATTTTTCTTTGACTATAGGAACTGCTGCAGCAATGAGTTCGACTCATGCTCCGCTTATCCAGGCTGATGCTGATGAAGGGAGTTCGCACTTGCCAACTTCTCCAGTCGCACATACTTCCGTTCCCAGGATAGAGAACATTCAAGCTTCTTCTTCAATGATGACGGCGACTCCTGGATTTGAGACTGGGCTAGCAAGAACTCTGGGAATGTATTCAGAGATCATTTACTTATATCTAGATACATATTCCAGACGTTTCTTGAAGGACGAAGCTATGCCCTTTTCTGAGCTTCGAACTATGGTCAAGTTTCTGCTCATGGCATTACGACATGCTGGTTGCGAATCTCAGTGCATCTTCTTCGAACATCTCCTCGATGAGTTAGAAATAACTATCCGAAAATACTGGAAGACTAAGAAGGAAGACATTGATTCTTTAACAGTGGCTGAGATCAGTCAACTAGAGCAAGAAGCCCAGTCCCAGCAAGCTGCACTAGAAGCATTTCTTGCCTCTTCTTCTGAGAAATTAGTAGAAAAAGGTGAAGAAATATTAGCTACTCGTCAGAGAGTAGAGCTTCTGGAGAAAAATAAAGCATCCAAAGCTGAAGAAATTGAAAGAGGAGTTGGCTCGACTTCAAGAGCGAATTGCTGTCATGGAAACAGAGCAAGATGAGGTTACTGCTGCTTATATTTCTGAAGCCGAACGCTGTGAAACTCTTCAAAGGGAGCGAGAGCAGATGCAGACAGAACAAATTGAAGAAGTTAATCGTCTCCAGTCTGCTATTATCGTTTTTGATGAGCAAAATGTCACAGTTGAAGCAGCGGAACAAGTTCGAAAAGCTCATGAAGAGAAACTGAATGCTGTTCTTGATCGTATCAGGGAGCTAATAACTCCTAATAAGTGAATCTTTTTTTATTTTCACTTGTATTCAATGTTTTGATTCTGAATGAAAACAAATGAAAATTCATGATCTGATTTTTGGTTTTGCTGTTTTGGTAATGATATATTCATAGAAAATATGTTCAGAGGTAAATAATACATGGCACATTTCAATAGAATAGAATATACAAATGAACTTTGTAATTCTATCAGATGATATTAAACCAGAAATAATCTTAGTTTAATACTGATTGAAAAAAATAGAATTCAGACATAAAAATATCTTTGAACTCAATTTTTTATAATCTTTAGACTCGGAAATCAAAAGACTAGATATCATTAAAATATGATACTGACATGGATGATGAATGATGATGAATCGTAAATGTATGTGGGATGAACGGGAAAACCGACAAATGATGGAATGAACGGATAAACCGTCAGAAATTAAAAATAATGAACGGATGAACCGTCAGATGATGATGAATGAACGGATGAACCGTCGAATTATAATGAACGGGCGAACCGTCAGATGAATGTGATAAATGAACGGACGAACCATCAAGCATTAATGAACGGGTAAACCGTCGGATGAATGTGATAAATGAACGAATGAACCGTCAAGCATTAATGAACGGGTGAACCGTCGGATGAATGTGATAAATGAACGAATGAACCGTCAAGCATTAATGAACGGGTGAACCGTCGGATGAATATGACGCTTCGTTGTTTGAAGAACTTCTGCCTATAAATATAGTAGAAATCTGTTAAGAACGAACACTTCTACTCTTCAACATAAAAATGTCGTCTGAAGAAGCATCCAAGAAGGCTGAAATCGCCCCGAAGGTTCAGAAGGGTACTGAAGAACACTCTGCCGATCCAGTTCAACCGAAGGAAGCAGAAGCAGGCGAAGGTTCGTCTGCACCCAAGCCACCACGAGACATTCTGGACTTTCTGCTTGATCCAGGAAGGACTGAAGAAGAGGAGGCCATGAGGATGGCTGCTTGCAAATTCCTCGTGGGTTCCAGCAAAGAAGTTCTCAGTTCTTTTGCTGATCGCGTTTTCTAGAAGGATGGCAGCGGTCTGCGTCCAAATGTAGAGAAGGATGATAGTGATCTTCCTTAATATCATGTACTACCATTCATGATTAAAATAAAATAAAATTTTATTTATAAACATGAACTTGTCTGATGATTTACAAACATTTACATTTACACATAGTACTTTTTAAGAAATTTGCCATTAATAGGCATCATAACTTTTCGACCATCCAGTTCTGAGAGTTGATAAGCTCCATTTGAGAAAACTCTGCTCACAACATAGGGACCTTCCCACTTTGCGTCGAATTTGCCTTTTCTCATATGAGTCATAGTCATAGGACGTCAGACTGTTAGAACAAGTTCTCCTTTTTGATACGCTCGAACTCTGACTTTTTTGTTGAAAGCTCTTGAGATTCTAGCTTGATAGAATTCGATATTCTATTGAGCAGATAATCGTTTTTCATCCAGAGCTTCTAATTCTTGAAGTCGAAGACGATCATTATTTTCGACGGTAAGTTCATTAGTGATTGTTATCCTTAAAGAAGGAATTTGAATCTCTAATGGAAGAACAGCTTCACATCCATACACCAGAGAGAAAGGTGTACATTTAGTAGCATTATGAACTGTAGTATGGTAAGCCCACAAACATTCACCGAGTTTCTCACTCCAATTACGTTTGTTAGTAGAGACAAACTTCTTTAAGAGTTTGATGATGGTCTTGTTGAAAGCTTTTGCTAATCCGTTAGCTGTCGGATTATATGCGGTAGAAGCCACATTGTTGATCCGATGATCGTCACAGAATCGAGTAAATTTCTGGCTGACGAATTGTGGTCCATTATCATGAATAATGCGTCGAGGAACACCAAATCTGTAGATGACATGATGCTTGATAAAGTTGATGACATTGGAAGTTTTGACTTCAGATAAAGGAATAGTTTCGGCCCATTTGGAGAAATAATCGGTTATTGCGAGAATAAACCGATGACCTTTTGATGACGACGGATAAATCGGACCGATAATGTCCATGCCCCAAGCTTCGAAGGGCCATGGTGCTGTCGTTGGATGTAGAAATTCAGAGGATTGATGAATAAAATCTGTATGGATTTGACAAGCTTTACACTTCCTTGCCTATTTGATGGCATCTGATACCATAGGGGCCAATTATAACCCATACGTCGAATACGGTCTTGAAGTTTTGGTCCAGGCTGATGTGCTCCACAAATTCCATCATGCGCTTCGTGAATGATTTGCTGAGCCTCATCACCGGCAACACATCGAAGAAGTAAACCATCATAAGCTCGACGATATAAGGTTTTTGTAGTATGATTATAATAGAATCTGAGTGATCGTCGTCTGATAGATGCTGCCTCACTTGGATTATCTGGAAGAATATCATACAATACGAAATCTAAGAAAGGAAGTCTCCAATCTTTATTAGTATTCTGAGTCTCAGCTGAATTACTGAAGATGAATTCCATGCTAGAATCAGATAAAGATGATAATGATTTACGACTTAATCCAAATCCTTTTGTTGCAATGACATCATGAGATGTTGATTCTTCAATGTCAACTGGAAGTCCTAGAGTTAGATTGTTTTCGAGATAAAATAATTCACGATTACAAACAACAATCATTTATTATCGTCTAATCGGAATAGCCAACACTACCGTAAGATTAGCAAGAGCATCAGCTTCTGTGTTATATGCTCGCCTAACATGCTCTATGAAGAATCCTTCAAATGAAGAAGCCATAGATATAGCCGATCTATGATAAGGAACCAGATCTTGATGGCGAACTTCGTAGGTGCCCTTTATCTGATTGACAATGAGTTTAGAATCTCCATATGCTTCCAAATGTTGAATATTTAGATGTTTAGCGAGTTGAAGACCAAGAAGCAGTGCATTATACACAGCTACGTTGTTTGAACATGGTTGATCGAGAGAATAAGCTCTTTGGATAGCAAGACCTTCTGGCGACACAAGAACAATTCCAACCCCAGTGACAATGTCACCATTAGGGCCTATTCTTGAGGCTCCATCAAAGAATAGACGCCAAGTAGGATCTTCTTCAGCAATTTGGTTTGAATCTAGGACATCATCTGGGATTTCATCATAGAGTTTTGAATTCTCTGGAATTGAATGAGCAGCCAGAAAATCAGCTAAAGCTTGTCCTTTGACTGATTTCTGAGGGATATAATGCATATCATACTGAGCAAGTAAGATTCTCCAGTTAGCCAATCGAGAATTTAAAATACTGGGTTTCTTCATCATGATCCGTATAGGATTGATCCTGGAAATGACATGAATAGTCTGGTCAATGATATAGTGTCGTGTCTTTTGGACAGCAAACATCAGGGCTAGACATTCTTTTTCGACCGGTGAATATCGAGGTTCAGCTCCGGTCATAGTACGACTGAGATAGTAAATGGCTTGTTCATGGCCAGTTTTATTCTTTTGAGCGAGCAATGCACCCAATGAATGACTCATTGCCCGGGTATATAGGAGAAACGGTATTCCTGAGACAGGAGGTACCAATACTGGAGGGCTCATCAGATATTATTTTATATCATCGAATGCTTTCTGACATTCATCATTCCAGACAAAAGAAACACCTTTCTTCATAAGTTTATTGAATGGTATGCAGCGTCCTGAAAGGTTAGAGATGAATCTCCTGATATAAGCGATCCTTCCTTGAAATCCTCGTAGCTCTTTTAAGGTGCGTGGAGGACGCATCTCTTGGATGGCTTTGATCTTCTCGGGATCCACGTGTATACCTTTCGAGGTAATGACGAAGCCAAGAAATTTGCCACTAGAGATGCCTAAGAAGGACTTAGTAGGGTTCATCTTTAATTGATGCTTACGCATTAGATAAAATATAGTCTTCAAATCTTGGATGTGATCCTCTTTTTGTCGACTTTTGGCTGCAATATCATCAACGTAGCATTCGACTATTTTTTGCAAATGTTCACGGAATGTAGTGCTCATGGCTCATTGATAAGTTGCTCCTGCATTCTTGAGACCGAATGGCATCACTGTATAACAGTATGTACCGATCGGCGTTCTGAAAGAAGTGTGTTTCTCGTCATCTGGAAACATTTTAATATGATTGTATCCAGAATACCCGTCCATGAATGACATCCGTTCAAATCCACAGGTATTATCGATCATAACATCAGTAATTGGTAGAGGGAATTCGTCTTTAGGACATGCCGCATTGAGATCGCGGAAGTCTATACATACTCTGTTCTTGCCAGTCTTTTTAAGGACAAGAACTATATTAGCCACCCAATCGGGATGTTGTTCCTCTCTAATAAACCCAGAGGCCATGAGTTTATTGACTTTAGCTTCAATTGCATCCATAATGTCTGGACGAAATCGTCGCTGTTGTTGTTTGACCGGTTTAGCATTCGGCATGATATTGAGTTTATGAGTTGCAATTTGTAGATCAAGTCATGGCATGTCTTCATAACTCCAAGCGAAGACATCGATGTATTCACGAATAAGTTTGATCATGTCTTGCTTATCAGTTTTTGAAAGACTTTTACTAATGAATATTGGTTTGGGGGATCCCTCTTCACCAACATCTATTTGAACAAGTTTGTCTTCAGTCGGAGGTTCTTTTTGCTCGAATCGGAACTCCCATTGATTATCTAACCTTTGGGCCCATTGTTCTGATTCAGGTGAGATTTCAAACTCGTCTTCGTCTTCATCACTTTCTTCAGAACGGTCAATGGAGACCATGTTGGAAGACAGAATATTGCAGTGGAAGTCACCGATACTTGTATCAGAATCCCAAGAGGTAGTACTAGAAGAATAAGATCTCTTATCTTTGTCAGATTGGGGATCTTCATGGACAGTATTGATAAAAGGAATAGGAGCAATATAGCCTAATCCGCATTTCGTCCTTCCATATTTCAGAGGAGGAATCCGGACCGGTATTTTTCTTCCTTTTCCATTATTGAGGCCAGTTCTGAAGTCATAGCCCATATTTTTAATGATGTCTTTAGATTGCAGACTATAACGACGTAGTTGTAATCTTCCAGTATCATCGTTTTTGTCATCATCTTCTAAATCAAAAGGATTCTGGGACCCTTTGTAGAAGAATATTGGAATGTCTCCTGGCTTTCTGCTAGGAACCAGAAAGTATGAAGATTATACTGATTCTAGGGATACGTCTGTATGAACAGTCTGTACAACTCCTGTGGTTATTGTGCTCAAGTCATCTAACAAATGTAAATAACTATGAACATAATTACACACATCAATATACTGCAAAGATGGAAACTTTTCTTTAAATTTCAAAGTAGCAATATTTACATTGGGAGAAGGCTGAGCTTTAGAGATCTTAGCCAAATCAATGACTAAAGGAGGAGAAGAAGAACGAGAAGAAGTTTTGTTTCGATTAAGATCGATAACAAATGGTTCAGAAGAGGTGAGCTCCCTTGTAGCCTGAGATGGAAGAGTAATCCGCCCTCCAACAAGGATTACCAGAGTATCCTGTTTTGAAGATACAGGAACTGTAGTATGCCCACGGACAGGAATGATCAGTGTATCTTGAGTGGATGACTGAGGTAATGGAGAGATCCGTCCGCTCACTGGAATAATGAAAGAACCTTCTCCAGAGGGTTTAGGAGATTGCTGTTGAGTAGTTCGACCTTTAACAGGAATTATCAAGGTCTCACTTTGTGGATCTTCTTTCTCCATAGCTTGTATCACCCTTGTATACTCTTCTTTGTACATCCGGGAATCATTGAAATAAGCTTCAACCCCATGGAAAGGATTTATATCATCAATTTTTTTTGTACTCTTCCATTGCTGTCAATGTATTTGAAACACTGATGAAGAGTAGAAGGCACCACATTATTTTCATGAAGAAAGGGCCTCCCCAGAAGAAGATTATAGGATCCCACGATCTCGATCACATAGAAAGTGACTTTGGATCTGAAATCACCTATCTGAAGCTTCAGATGAATCTTTTCTAAAGGCTCGCTTCGGCTTTGATTGAATCCCAGGATAGTAGTAACTGTCTTGGAAAGCTTGTGAAGAGGGATTTTTAGTTCATCCAACAGACTCTTTGGCATTATACTGATAGCAGACCCTGGATCAATGAGGATACGATCTATCTTCATCGTATCGATATAACCGGTATAGTAGAGAGGCCGATCATGTCGATTATCCTCCAATAGCATGTCGTCTTGTGTAAAGGTGATATTTGGGATAATCTCCAGTACACTATTGCAATATAAGCAAGTGACAGGTTCTGCATCTGGCTTCTTTAATTGTGCAAGACAAGAGTCAGCCTGGAGAAGTGCCTCACTTAACGTCTCCCGAGTCTCTTTAGAAAGACGTAAAAGTTCAAAGAGGGACATTCTGGCTGGAGTATTAGCAAGTTGAGCTAGAATATCGAAGTTATAAGTCTTCTGAAGCCCAAGAGGAGGAGACTTCTTGATTGGTTTATCAAATCGAGCCTGTTGTTTGCCTTTCTCAGGAGCTGTAGGCTTAGAAGGAGTAGGTTCAACCGGTGCAGTTGAAGGAACAGGTGCAGTGGATGATTCTTCCTTAAGAGGAACATCAGGAGCGTCTTTGTCAGCAGGAGGGATATCAGAAATATCCTCAGGACTCTTGGAATAATCCTTCAGATAAGGCTTCCCTGTTCTAGTAGCACCAGCAAGTGGTTCTTCCTTATCTTTTGATTCTGTATCGGAAGTAGACCCGAGAGAAGTCATATGACATGACTTAATCTTTTTAGCCTTCTTGGACTTTCGAAGAGTAGTCTTTGGAAGAGGAGGAGATTCAAAATCTGCTACTAAATCAGGATGAATCCACATGATTTCTCCTGTTTCCATAGTGATTGGTACTAATCCCTCAGACTATGGAGGAGGAATATTCACTATTTCAAGAGTTGCCTTGGGAATAGGAATGATCCCGCTTTCAAGGAGTTGAGGAGGAAAATCTCCGAATTGCATAGAGACGACGTTGGAGGTGACAGTCTTCTCTTTCGGAGTAAGAGTGACAGCTCTGGATTTAATCATTTCTTGGATCTATTCTTTCAGTACATAGCATATACGAATTGTATGACCCAACATTCTGTGGTATGGATAATATTTAGGATGATCCGTCTTACCAGCTTCATCAGGTTTCTTGATTTCAGGTAATTGTATTTTATTACCTTTCAACAGACATTCAAAGATACCAAGGACATCATCGTCATCAAAAGAGTATTCTTCTTTGGGGCGAGGTGCTCTTGGTTGTTGAGTTGTAGAAGCAGGAGGAGTTTGAACAGTCGATGCATCTTTACTCTGAAGATTAACTTCAAGGGTTTCTTTTTCCTTGCGAGCATTGGTTTTAACATTATTGTTATTACTTTGACCTGTTTCTTTGGGAGTCATCTGCACTCCTAAACCTTTGAAGGTTTCAGCACTAATTTCTGCAGCTTTGGCACTAACTATGAAGGAAGGCCAATCTTAAAATTGAGTAGATTCTGTCCACATGCTGATAATTGGCAACAAATTTGATTTGCATGTGTCGATGGTGACAGCATCAGGAGTTCCAAGAGGCATCTTCAGAGCATCTCTTCGAAACCGTTCAATGAAATCCTCTGTAGTTTCATTATTTTTCTGCTTGATTCTTATAAGAGCAGACATAGTCATGTCATTGAGCCCTTCATAGAACCGTTCAAGAAACATTTGTTTGAAACCGGCAAATGAAGTAATACACCTATCCGGGAGACTTCTATACCATTCGTAAGCCGTTCCTTTGAGACATCCGACGAATACCCGAGTAAGGAGGGCGTCACTTGGTTACAGTTGGTCAGTCATCACTTCAAAGTGATTATTAAATTAACTTGGAGAAGTGGTTCCATTATAGAATGAGATAGTAGGAGGCTTGTATTTAGGAGGATACGATACTTGCTTCCATTCTATCGGATAAGGTTGCTTGATGCCTAACCTTTGTAAACCATCTTTCTGTTTGAATGCCTCAAATTGAGTTTTAAGATTCCTCAATTCTTCAGTAACAACTCCGGAGGACTGTGGAGTTGTAGCTTGTCGAGAATAATTGGAGGGAGGAACAACATTATAAGCACTACCCCCGGCTCCAGAGAGAATGGGATTTGGTTGAGCTTGCCCAGGAGTATTAGATTGTACTGCTGGAGGAACTTGTACTGGACTTATACCAGTGTCAATTGGTATGGCATCTGGTATAGTCTGTCGATTTTGCATCTGGGTTGCCATGAGTTCATACATCGACTTCATAGTATCAGCCATAGATTTCATTTGCTGTTCCAAAGAAGCAATCATTTGGTCTTGAGGAGTCACCGAAGAAGAAGGTTCATTGTTCAATTCAGTATTCCCATCCACCATATATGTTGTGACTGTACGAGGGATTGTTGATGAATTAGTGGATGTTGTATGCTCTGAATCACTGTTTTGTGTATCAAAGTCATTTGTAGGAGAATTACCCCCAGTAGGAAGAGGTGGGAAGTTAAATTCTCCAAGAAATTCAAAATCATCTTCAGAAATCAAAGTCCTTTGATTAGAAGCCATGACTCTTGACCTGGTGCCTCTATATACTCCATCTGGACTATCAGTTCTACCTCCAGTATCCCGAGAGGTCATGTTGACAAAAGCAAACAGAGGTTCATCTTCATCAGGTATAGGTTCATACTGAATCCGATTGAAGACAGATTATCGTTTAGTTTGACATCTGCATTGCATTGTGACTCTCGGCTGGAAGTCACATTCATGATCAATATGGTCATGAGCCATTGATTGACATCTGCATTGAATTATGACTCTTGGATGGAAGTCACATTCAGCATGATCCATTGACATAGAATTATTCCTTCTCTTCTGTTGAAGATGTTCTCGTAAATCTGTCTGTGAAGATTGAAGTACATCAGAGAACATTCTTTGTGTATTTTTAGGAATATATTTCCGGTTCTTGGGTCTTGATGGCTCTTGATTATATAGAGAATGATTAATCTGAGCCACATAATTTTTAGCATATTCTGCATCTGGATCTTTTATTTTCATATCCGATTGGTGTGGTTTCTTAACACCAGAAGTACTTCCCAAACGGATTTGATTAAGTTTTGTTCTTAGATCAGTTGGAGGTAACACATTGGTTTTTGAAACTTGGAGTTTTTCTTCCATTGATCTGGATATTTGCAGAGAAGGAAGAGTTGAACCATTCCCTTGATTAGGAGTTAGTAACAGACCCTCTTTTATAGACAAATTATGTGCCCAATTCGAAGAAGTCGTAGAAGAAGACATTAGGAAATGTTTCTTCTTAGACTTATTCAAGTTTTGAGACATAGAATGTCTATAAGGAAGAGTAGTCAAAAGACCATCTCCTTTTCTTTGACTAACAAAATTGTTAGTCAAAGCTGTTCCTGAAGTAAACACTACAGGAGCAGAAGAAACAACTAAAGAGTTATTTTTTTTCGAAGGGACTTTGTGAGCCATTTGTGGAGGAGTTCTAACAAGACCACCCCCAGTTCTAGCAGAACTTGGCAAAGAAGAAGAGATAGCTAAAGAGCTATTCTTCTTAGATGATGTATACGGAATACACGCTGAAACATACTTGGTTAAAGAACCAGTGCTGTTAGCGTGACTTTTGAATTTAGAATTACACGCTGGAACAGATTTGGCTAAGGAGCCAGTACTGTCAGTGTGACTTTTAACTTTGGAAATACACGCTGGAACAGATTTGGCTAAGGAGCCAGTTCTGTCAGCGTGACTTTTGAATGTGAGATTGCACGCTGGAACAGGTTTGGCTAAGGAGCCAGTACTGTCAGCGTGACTTTTGACTTTGAGATTGTACGTTGGAACAGATTTGGTTAAGGAGCCAGTGCTGTCAGCGTGACTTTTGACTTTGAGATTGCACGCTGGAACAGATTTGGATAAGGAGCCAGTGCTGTCAGCGTGACTTTTGACTGCTGTCTTCTTCGAGCACACAAGAGCGTGCGTGCTTACAGTAGAGTCTTTGCCAGTGTTAGGAGTAGACGCTGTGGCAGAAACTTCGCCATTGGTTGCCAACAGATTCTTAGGGACATAGACGGAGCGTCCCTTTGACTTGGCAGTGGTGATGGAGGCTGAAGTAGGCTTGCCACCCTTAGCCCACTGTATTTCTTCGTAGGCGAGTTGATCGAATTGGATCGATATCACCTTCTTCGTCGAGCCGACTGACGAAGTGTCGCATTGAGTTGTTGCCATCTCAGAAGAGAAGATGGTTTTCCCCAGCAGAGTCGCCAATTTGTTTTCCATAAATAAATTCACTTTATTTATTGTGTTTCTGGAAAAATTACAACTGTAGGAATCCGATCTAGAAGACGATCGCTTTATCCCTTGGACGATGCGAAGAAGAAAACCTCTCAAAATTTTAACAGCAAGTTAGATATCTATGTATCTGTACAATGAATGAGAAAAGAACCTTATTTATAGAGTCAAAAATAACTGAAAGGATAACTGTCTTCATAACCTGTGCATAGTTGAAAATCACGCAGGATTTAACATACGCAAGGTTATGAGCAGTTACTGGACGTGGCCTGTAACTGTTGGACACATGGCAATCATGCATGAGTCGTGTGCAAGTTACAGGACACGCAGGTGAGAGATCAGTGGCATGGCTGCCACGTACTCCAATTTGATGAAATTCATGCAGACTTGTTGAAGACGAAATCCACGCAGACTCGGGTCAGAAAGCTTCAAAATCTACGCAGACTTGGGGCAGGAACCTTCAGAATCTATGCAGACTTGAGGCAAAAAGCTTCAGAATCTACGCAGACTTGGGGCAGAAAGCTTCAGAATCCACGCAGACTTGAGACGAAAAGCTCAAAGAACACGCAGACTTGAGGTAGGATTGCCAGCTGTCTTGATTCGGCGTGCCTCGACTGACACAAAATCTCTGACAGTGATTGCCTTGTCAGTAGTATTAAATGACAATAAGCTCTTTTGGTATGCCAACTTGATGAAGGCTGAGTCTTATTGAAGAAGATTTCGAAAGTCACGCAATAGTCGGCTGTGATCTCTCGAGTTCCGTGCATACGTGGCATACGAGGAAACATTCTTTGACTGTCGTGCTGTCAGTCATAATGACACTCTGACAAATGATGAGCTGTCTCCCAGCATAATTTTTAAATATTGTCCTGATCAACTCAGCGTGAATTTTAGACTCTGTCCTGATCAACTCAGCGTGACTTTTAGACTTTGTTTTGATCAACTCAGCGTGACTTTCATTTTTAAGGCCTACATGGGGACGACTGGTAGATAGACACTGGTGTTACCTCTCATGTCTGCTTTAGCAAGGAATGGTTCACCATGTACATACCAACCTCTAAAAATATTATGGTGGCGAACCAGGCACAAGCTGAAGTGCAAGGGATCGGAAAGGTTGTATTGAGGCTGACTTTAGAAAAGTCTCTAATGCTTCAAAAAGTAAAACATGTACCTATTATTACAAAGAACCTGATCTTTGGAGGCCTACTCTATAATGCAGGCCTAAGGATGGAATCAATGCTGCCCAAATGGTGATGTCCATAAAAAAAGCCTACTCCAGGAAAGCCTTTTATATCGAAGGGATGTTTAAACTTCAGCATGTAAATCAGTCAAATAAAATTAATGCAATCGCTCATTCTGATTATACTCTTGAGTTGTGGCATAATAGACTAGGTCATGTTCATTGTAAAAGAATAAACAAAATGTCTAGTATAGGACTTATCTTCAAATATGGGGTTAAGGTAGAGAAATATGAAGTGTGCGCTCAGATGAAGATCACAAAGAAACCCTTTCATCGGGTTAATCGAAGCACAAATCTTCTGAAGTTAGTACTATCAGATATTTGTGACTTCAAACAATTCACTACAAAAGTCGGGATGCGATATTTCATGACCTTCATCGATGACTTCTCAAAATATGCATTCGTCTACTTGCTAAAGACTAAAGACGAAGCATTCGAGAAGTTTAAAGCATTCAGGGCCGAAGCTGAACGAAAAACTGGACAACAACTCAAGAGATTAAAAAGTGATCGAGGCGGAGAGTATCGGTCTCATAAATTCGTATCGTTCTGCAAAGAACACGGAATCATCAATAAGACTAATGCTCTGTATTCTCCTCAATCTAACGGAGTAGAAGAAAGGAAGAATAGAACGTTGACAGAAATGATAAACTCAATGATGTTGACTGCAGGTCTTCCAAAATGCTATTGGAGAGAAGTTGCATTGACGGCATATTTTATTCTGAATAGAATGTCGTATGCAACTTCTGACATCACTCATCATGAACTCTAGTTCAAAGTCAGACCAAACTTGAATATCATTCGAGTGTGAGAGTGTCTGGCATTTGTAAAGCTTCCAGGTCTAAAGATTCAGAAGCTTGAAACAAAGACTACACAGACGATCTTCTTGGGATATGCCGAGAAGAGTGATGTTCAAAGATTTTTTGATATTGAATTAAATTATATCATTGAATTTTGCGACACATAATACTTTGAAGATAAATTTCTAAGGAACAAGAACAATGTTCTTGCGGACATTCCAGAGAATAATGAGGGTGCGCAAGAAATTGAAGTTTTTAATAAGAATGCAGTCCAAGAAGAAGTTTTTTGTAGAGGAGACAACACTTGAACCAGAACTCGCTGAGTCATCAACTAAGCAAGTGAGGATACCGAAGGAATTCGAAGATGACTTTGTCACCTATCATGTGGAAGTAGATCCACTTACCTACAATGAGATAATGAAGACCAGAGATGCTATTTTCTGGAAGGAGGCGATAGACAATAAAATTGATTCAATCACCTCCAATAGCACTTTGGTGTTGGTTGATCTTCCTGAAGGAGCAAAATACATCAAATGCAAATGGATCTTTAAGAAGAAAAAGTAGATAAAAATATTGATAAGTTCAAGGCTAGGTTAGTAGCCAAGGAGTTCTCTCAGAAGCATAGGATCGACTACTTCGACACGTATGCTCTAGTAGCCCGGATGACCACCATCAGAATGTTAATTACTCTCGCAGCAATACAAAAGTTGGCGATATACCATATAGATGTAAAAATAATATTCATAAATAGCGAGCTAACTGAAGAGATTTACATGCAACAGCCAGAATGATTTATCGTCAAGGGCCTTGAAGACAAAGTCTTCAAGTTGATGAAATCTTTGTATAGCTTGAAACAGGCTCCTAAAATATGGTATGAGAAGTTTGACAAGGTCATAAGGTCAAATGGATATAGGGTCAGCAAACGGACAAGTGTGATTACATGAAGTTCGTTGATGGAAGAGATATAATCGTTTGTCACTATATGGACGATATGCTGATCCTAGGTACAAATATGGGCTATGTCACGGAGACAAAGAAGTTCATCTCGACCAAGTTCAATATGAAGGACTTGGAGAAAGCTGATGTGATCTTGGGCATTAATATCATCCGAACGGATACTGGACTGGTGTTGTAACAGTCTCATTATATTGAGAAGACGATCACATGCTACATGTATCATGATCTTTCTATGATCGAGACGCCTTACAGGTGTGACCAAAAACTAAAGCCAAATTCAAAAGAAAGTGTTAGGCAGCTGGAGTATGCAAGCGTCATCGGGAGTTTGATGTATATTGTAACTGTCACTAGGCCTGACATAACTTTCGTCGTAGGAATGCTGAGTTGATTCACGAGCAACCTAGGCGTTGAGCACTGGAAAGCTGTGAAACGGGTAATGAGATATCTTAAGAAGACTCATACATGTGCACTATACTACAACGGAGATCCGCCAGTGGTAGAAGGATTCAATAATACAAGCTAGTGCTTAGAGGTGGAGAGTGAGAGATCAACATGTGGATTTATTTTCTCCATAGGTAGAGCTTCTATATCATGGAAGTCGAAGAAGCGTACTATGCTTCTCGTTCCTCTATGGAATCTGAGTTCTTTGCACTTGATTCTGCAATAAAAGAAGCAAAATGACTTCAGGAGCTTATGTATGATCTTCTATTGGTTGGAACACAGATATCGGCAATACCTATATACTACGACAATCCAGCGACTGCAGTGGTGGCATCGAATGACCTTTTCAATGGGAAAAAGAGAACTGTATGGATAAATCATAGCGCAGTGCACGATCTCGTCAAAGATGTGTCATTATAGTGATTGATGTTCGGATTCAGAAGAACCTGGCGGATCCGTTCATAAATGGCCTCAAGCGTCAGCTGGTCGAAGACACAACAAGTAGAATGGGCTTGAAGGTAGTATGATATTGTGTTATTGCGATCCTATCATAAAGTTTTATGTTATTAGTTCAAAGACAAATATATTAGACATCTAGCTTTTGGTTCAAAGGAGGACCACTAACTGAAAAAATATCAGGAATAGTGGGTACATGTCCTCTATGACATAGAAAGAATATGGAACCGCAATTAATTTTGTCTACTATATATTTTCTACAAAAAATAGATCCTGTGGAGAGGATGTCTTAAACGTCTTAATAAGTTATCAGGCAGAATGAATGCCTGTTGTGCTTTACAGGAAGCACAGTAGCACAACACTACAAAGAAGTGTTATAACTCCATGCTATAGTGGGGTGACTCCACCATAAGGTTCTCAGGTAGAGGCAGTGCCTCGGCTTACAAGCCAATTCACAGCGGCGTAGCACCGCATATAGGCAGGTGGCCTAATGTCGTATGATTAAAGAGTTGTGGATAGCACTACAAAGGGGACGGTGTCCTCATGTTATAGTGGTATGACACCAGAAGAGGCACGGCCAGGTAGTGGTAATGCCTCGACTATGCAAGCCATGTCATCGCGGCATAACACCGCATTGAAGCGCAAGGCATGCTGGGTGGTTTGGCACTACAGAGAGGCTTGCGACCTCATGCTACAATAGTATAACATTACGATGAGGTTCCCAGGTAGGGGCAATGCCTCGGCTTTAAGCCATGTCATAGCGGCATAGTACTGCAAGAAAGTGCATGTTTCATGCCATGTCTCTTTATAAAGAACTTACCTAGAGTGTATAAACAAAGCTAGCAGGCCGTCCCTTGAGGGTAAACTTGTAGTCACCCAAAATATATACATCAAAACCAGGCTGGCACAGGGCCTTTAATGTGTAGCCATAAGCACATGTGACTACATTGTGTGAGTGGAAAGAATTGTAGCTATGGTACAGAATTTC
Source organism: Iris pallida (assembly GCA_029216955.1). Classification (NCBI taxonomy): domain Eukaryota; kingdom Viridiplantae; phylum Streptophyta; class Magnoliopsida; order Asparagales; family Iridaceae; genus Iris; species Iris pallida. The sequence goes on from JANAVB010002600.1 coordinate 6,518,534, forward strand.
AGGCTTAGTCTATTCTTGTATCATAATGTTGTTTGACCCATACGGGAAAATTCAATTCGTCAGCGACATCAATCCTAATACATGATGGACAGTCACTGTAGGGAACACTCAAATCCATATATAGAGATATGTGGCGGATTGTTAGTATTTGGCCTTAAAGACTAGAAAGATAGTCCCATATTGCCTAGGCCAAATGAGTAGTATCTCTATATATAGCTTCGCTTGTATGGAGAGATGCACATGAGGTGTGGATAGGCACATGGGTGCCATGTGGGAGTATTTTTTTTAGTGGAAAGAAGGCTAATTCCACTAAGGAAGTATTTATGCTTTTTGTCATGCTCATGGAATTAATTCCTTTGGATCTAAGTCCCGTAGGGACTTAGCGACTCTGACTCGGGCTCATGGGCTCATGAGACATAATAAGGCATTTTATTGGCGCATTTTGCACTTAGCACGTCAGCATCGTCACTAGGTGCATAGTGCGCTTAAGTTGCGTTCGTTGCACGAGCCTCTACGCTGCCGATCGTACCCATTCGTGCGGCCAGATCGTGCAGTCAGATGGTGCGACCAGTTAGCGTGGTCCGTTCGTGAGACTAGTTTGCGCGGCCAGTTTGTGCGGACAGTTTGTGCGTAGTGTGTGTAGCGCATGCTGTGCACATTGTGCGCAGGTGCGCGAGCGGGCGCAGTTCCCGCAGGTGCGCGTGTGCGCCCGTACGCTGTTAGTGCAAATTGCTGTAGCGCGCGCATCGTGTCTGTTTACGATCTGAAAAGTTACGAAACGGTTCCTCCTTTCACGGACCTGTATTAACACATTCCGAACGTTTCGTATACTGGACGGTTACTGGACTAACACTATATCAGTTTCTCTCTTCTTTCTCATTCGATCGGTTGATTAAAAACAAGTTTTTCTTACGAAATTCAGAGAGCAGAGAAGAGAGAAACAAAGAGAAGTGCGCACAGTTCTGTTCATTTGAGGAGTCAGAAGAGTATTTCAACGGAGTGTTCCAGAAGTTCATGTTCGAACTTGCTGGTTCCTGAGAGCTGTTTGTGTGGGACGAATCTAGCTTTGAACAACGGTGATCCGTCACCCAACGTAGTTTTTTCTTCTTCAGTTCATCTATTTTCTTATCTAATCAGAAACTTTTTGCAGGATTTTGCCGTTACTGCTACGAAATTCATTTGTACCTTCTTCGAAGTGTTACATTTGATTTCGTATTTCTGAATCCTCCGCGATCTTACTTGTGCACATTCCTCGAAGTATTGCCAAACTTAATTTTTCATCTTAAAATCACGTCCCGGCAATAACAATTCAAGACTAAACTAAATATGGGCCAACAAATTAATTTTACTAGTTTTTTTCTTCCATATGTTGTTATATATAAATAAATGTAAAATATATATAACACACACACACACACATATATATATATATATATATATATATATATATATATATATATATATATATGAATTCGGGAGACCTATGATTTTTTTCCCTCTATGTACACTGGAAAAATGTCATAGGCTTTACTGGAAGCGCCGGTAAGACTAGCTTTGGGCTTTTAATTCGTCATTATATTTAGTCAAATGTAGCGACCGATTGATCAATCTGTACTCAATACAAAGTATTTGACGTAAAATAGTGTCATATTCCCCGCACAATGTGGACTTTTGTGAATTTTGCAGGGTGATAAATATACACATGTATCTAAGGGAAAGTAGCTTAAAAAATAATCAAACAGTCTGCTACGAAAGCACCTTAATTAATATTCTAAAATTCTATAGAGGATAGGTTGACTACTCTTGCATTGATGGTGTCGATGGAACTCGGCAGTGTCGGCACCAATGTTTTAAAAACCGGACCGATGGTTGACCCGGCCAAGACACTGGTCGGATCAAATTGGTTCAACCAGTGGTTCAACCACTGGATTAACTTAAGTGGTCCAAATTAAATCCTTATGGTCATTAATTTTTTTACAAAAATACTAACTTTTAAACAAAATCGGATCAATACTGAACCGGACCGAATAAACGACCGGTTCACGGATGAACCGGTTGAACCGGCCGGTCCGGTCCAGTTTTTAAAACATTGGTCGGCACTACAACTTTGCTTTCTTTTTTCTTTTTCACTTGCATGCGTTTATTGAGAAAATTATGCATATTGACATTAACTATGGGTCTTAGCCCTTCGTAATAGAGGACCGTGTTATCAGAGGACTTCTGTATAGGCAATCGAATCTATGTAATCATCACTTCTTATTCGTGTCTTTATAAATGATTTTTTTTTGGTCAAGCCCTGTTTCATTGTTGGATCCAAGATCTTACATTATTGGTCAATGTTTTCGATCCAGATCTTACATATTTTGCATTTGCAGTTTTCTATTGCTTTTGAGACGTATCTTGTTGAAAATGGAAGGCACTATTATCTACGATCAACTTGAAGATGGGAGAGGCATATGGTTCAGTTGCGTGCATATGATAATTTGCTTTCTATATCAGGCTGAAGGGGGGAAAAATGTCGCGTCGCGGAATACGACACTCATCTACCTGGGCCAATTGTCCATGAAGGCTGATCTCTTACCCGAATCTCTCTGACCTGTCATTGACCGACCTCTCTTTCCGATCTGGAGAGAGATTCCGGTGAACGTAATAGAAGGGAAAGGCGAAAGGAAGACCTGTGTTCGATCAAGGATCAACAGAAGATGGAGCACAGCAGGCAGGAAAGGAGTTTCCTTCTAGAGAACTGGCTTTCAAAGTGAAATGGAAAGAGGCCCTCGCTATCAAATAAACATAAATATATAATTGGTACTGACTTTGTCACATAAGCAAATTCCAATTTTATATTTCCATGGTATATATTGATTAAAAGTATATGCTGGATCATTTGTCTCAAGATCCAACTCCTCACAAATCTCCTAAAGAAAACATAAGATCGTAGGCGATATTCTTTCCAAAGAGATCCCATTCTACCTCTATCTTAAAGTAGAACAGCGAAGTACGAATTCCTTGTAGATTTGGAAGACGTCTCCTTGAATCTCCTCCAATGAGTGTCGCACAAGAATAGCCCCCTTTGTCCCCTTTAATAGGCTAAGAAAACCGAATCTAGGATTATGAAATTCTTAAATTAGCCCCAGCCAGAATCCTGATTGTCCAATCCAATAAGGTACGGCCTAGATTACTGCTGAAAATAGACCAAACTCTACGAAGATTCCAGTCATCGGCATACCGTTAGGTATGCTTAGTGAGCACTAAATTACTCTAAAAGCTACAAGTTGTTTTTACCATTTAAAGCATACCGCTAGTATATCGGTGCAACTACTTTGCTCAGACACGAGCCTTGTTGTAGCCACCGATGCTCCCATCTTCGCTGCAACTCCATCGATGCTTCAAGACGTTCTAGCCTTCAACCACCTTCGAATAAGGTTAAACTTTCTAACAAATTTTTCCTCCAGTTTGATGAGAGATATTTGCTCCATGGCTTCTCAATTGGACTTCATTCCTATCACCCTGCGACAAAGCCCTGCCCCATCATCACTGGTCTCGAACCCTCATGCTACTTTGTATCTCCATCATTCTTCAGCTCCTTAATCACTACGTAAACACTAGCTACAACATTTAGTACCTTTCGAATAACTAGGATCATTTCGACATCAATAAATTAGTCAATAACAATGTTCCTAACTACCAGCCTCACCGTGAGTCAGTTGGATGTATTTGACTTCCTTCTTCTATCGGAAAGTGCTCATGTACCGTTGAGCTTCCATACCTTTGACTGGAACAACCAAGCAATACCAAAATAAGTCATGTTAGTGACGCCAAAATACGTCGCTAATATGAGAAAAAGCGTCGCTAATCGTATTTACCGACGTTTTTAGCGACGTTTTCCTGTGGTCGCGGAAAGCCATGTCGCTGACAGGCAAAATGTCGATAATCGTCGTCATTACCGAAGCTTATCGACGCCAAATAAACGTCAGTAATGACCGATGTTCACCGACACAACGTCAGAAGAATGGCGACGTCTCGGATGTCGGTCAACGTTGGTGAATTTAGTAACGTATGCTACTTTTTATCGACGTTTATCGACTCTGTAGAAGAGGAAAACTGGGTCGGTAAACGTCGCTATACATGGTGATTTAGCGACGTTTACCGACGTTTAGCGACGCAGATAAACGTCGGTAAACGTCGCTAAAATGCAAAAAAAAAAAATTATAGAAAGTCCACAGAATCACATTTTCTTCCTGCAGTTTAATAAATGACAATAAATACACAGAATCACATTCTCTTCCTGGGTTCGCTGACCCCTTCGGTGGAACACTCAACACCGGTATATCACAATATACATATGTACCAACACAAACAATAGTAAAAGTCTACAAGAGTAAAATATCCAAAGTCGGTAAACGAATATCCAAAGTATACAACAAATATCCACATGAATCCACAACCAATAATGAAAGTCTACACAAACAAATAATCTACAACCAACACTGAAACAACATAAACAAACACTAAAAAATTACTATAATCTCGTAAAACAGTCCTGACTTGGACTACAGCGGATCGGGAGGAGGGGCACCGCCGCGCCTCAAGGATAGGAACATCTCGTACTCCTCCCGTGAAATCGTCTCCGATGAAGAAGGTAGTGACGTCGGTGGAGTCGGAGGTAGTGACGCCGGCGGAGTCGACGACGATGAAGGCGCACCCGGAGGACAATAACGCTCCAACACTGCTAGTTGCTCGTGGTAGAAAAGCATGGTAGATAACAGCCTCGTACTGCTATCAACCATCGAATCCTGCATCAACGTGAGCCTCTCGCCCATGGACACTTGTGATGCCTGCAGATCCATCACGCTGCGCACTGTCGATGCTCTAAGATCAGTGACGCCCCGCTCTGTCCTCTCCGTCACTTCCCTGAGCTCCATAATGCTGCGATCGAGCGTATCCAATCGTGCTATGAGCGCAACATCGTCCGTCTGGTGTTGCTCCTGGATCCGTCGTAGCAGCTCGTCACGGACAGACTCCACCATCTGCTGGACTCGGGCAGACTCCTGGGAGGGCTGTGGGCCATGCACACTAGCATGGAAGGCCCTAGAGGACTGTGTCGCAACTAGGGCGCCATAGGATCCTGTACCATAGTGCATACCCCTGTGGAGACCACCAGCGGCGGTCACCCACAGCTCGTCCTCCGACGGAGCTGGAGCGGACTGTGAGGAAGTACCGGCCTCTCCCGCAGCATATGCACTAGCAGCCGCCCGCTCCTTAAGCCGTTGAAACTCGGCCCATAAAGCATGGATACTCTATAACTTCTAAGGTCTAATGTACTTATTATTACTAACTACATGAATATCTATTTGCATGCTTATTTACTAAGTTATATCAAAACTAACACGAAGTATTAAAATTAATAAGTAGAATTGTAATACTTACATAGGCCTGTTCCGTCCACTCGTCAATAAGCTTCCCGCCCTTCCGATGTGTGGCCAGGAAAGTCACCATATTGGCGCCATCACCCCTCCTTACCTGTAATTAAATATATCATATTTTACTAATTTATTGGACTTGTATTAAAATAATATTTCTAAAATAAAAAGACATACCAAACGACGAAAATATTTCGTCAACGGAATCGACCCACCATACCACTTTGACCCCTTCTTCCAGGCCGCCTTGGCCTTCTCAGACTTTTCCTTATACCATGGCTCGTCGAATCGAGCCTTCATCGTAGTCCACTGCTCAGGGGTGATCCAACCTTGGATTGCCTTTCCGGCACGATCACGAGACTTCTGATCATTAATAGCGTCGTGGATCAGCTTAGCAGCGACGGCAGAAAATATCTCCTCGATCATCTCGGCCCGGTGCGGTGGATAGAAAAATATATCCTAGAAGAGTGCAAACCAAATATTGTAACTCATCTTCTCGAATTTTTTTTATTATTTTTATTTATTTTCTTAGTTAGAGAAGATGGTGTTATATTTTGATTAATGAAAGATTGGCAAACTATTTATATGATTTTATAAACAATATTTAGATTTATTAATTATTTAAGATTGAAAATGTGTTTTAAGTATTATTTAGAAGATTATTTCAAAGAATTATTTCAAAGTATTACTATTATTTATAAAGTATTGAATTAGCTTTGGTTAAATGTATTTTAAATATTAATAATAATATTTAGTATTACTTTTAAATCATATTAGATTAAATTTGGAATTTAGTTGACCCAACATTTATTTGGTTTAATTTTAAAGGATATATAGATTCTTTACTATTATCAATTATGTTTAAAATTTGAATTTACAAAATCTGTTTTAAATAGTATTTGATAATATTGAATATACCTCAAAACTATTATTGTGATTAATGTTTGATTTATCTAGATTGATTTAGAATTACTTTTGTTTTGATAATACTAAATAAAATAAGCTAAACTATTATGGTTATCAAATAGTATATTCAGATTAGTTAAATTAAAGTCTAAATATTTATTTAGGATTTAAATATCGGAAGAGATGTGAACATTAAAACTTGATTCTTATCAGTTTAGGAATTTTCATTTAAGGAGAGCTAATCCTCCAAACCCAAAAAATAATTCTCATCGAGATCCATCACAGATTTTCACGCCACCCTTCTTCTCCATGCCGATCCCAGATGCCCCTCTCCCCACTGCTCGGGTCGCCACTGACTGCCGGGGCCAACACCACCCACACCAGCGGCACCGGCCAATCTCCGGTGAGCTGACATCCGCAGCAGCACCCTGTTGCCGCACCAACAGAACCGCTCGACCGTCACCACCGCAAACATCAACACCACCGACCAACAAATCGTCACCACCATCGTGGCCCAGATCTCTGACTCCTCCTCGCCCATACGAGCACTTGCACAATCCCCACCGCCAACACCATCGTCTCTGCCACCCTGCCATCTACAACCTCCGGTCGTGCATCACCACCCCGACCGGCCATAACCTTGTCCTCCACACAAAAGAAAACCCCCACTAACCTCCTTGAGCGGCAAAACACCTCCGCCCCATCAAGCCTCTCCGTTGGTGACGGGCCTCAAAAAGTTGAGCACTCTGGCATACGAACCTCACACAGAGTCGTGCTCCCTCCGGTCGCCGTGGACACGATCCGCCAATCTACTGGCCAAAACCTCCTCCTCTCGCCTTGAGCTCGCCGCCGACGTCCTTTCTTGTCGGACCACCTACGCATTGTCAATCGGACCGCCGCCACCCGCCTGACTTGTCCGATGTTCAGCCGTGCCGCACCAAGAGAGTGCCCTTGTCCGGAAGCCGCAGATCCGACCCCATCCCCGCCGGTGCCACGACGAGCAGCCCTCCTTTGAGCTCGGCGTAGCCCTCCCCGCGCGTCGAGGCCGTGCAGCGCCAGCCCCGGCTCCCCGGCTCATCGGCGAGTCACCCGCGCTCGGTCTTCCACTTCGCCGTCTTCTGCAACGCCGTGCCGACCCAATATCAGTGAGATCCCTCTTCACTCTCTCTCTTCTGACCTCTTTTCTCTTCTAGATTTAAACTCTCTCTCTCGTTCTGCTATGGAAGAGAGCAACGGCAGCATATATTTGGTTATCTTTCCTTTTCTTTTAATTTCTCTTTTGTTTTGTTTTGTAAGCCTTGGGTTTTATTTTGGGCTTAAGATTAGGACATTGGGCCCAATTAATGGGCTGGGATTTAAAACATGGGTTTATTTTCTAAGGCAATTATTTGGTTAACAATTGGGCTGGATTCTGGACCCCGGGCCATCATTGATTAAATAAAACTTTTTGACTTAGAATTGGTGTAAAAGTAGAATTTAGTTATTTAATGATGATTTAAATTTTTGAATAAAATGTTGATATCATTAAATTAATACTTTAAGGCTTACCTATTATATATTATTTATGGGCTTGGGCTTTTTTCTTTAATTAGACCTTTGTATGATTGGATTATCTACTTAGGTAGACTTATAAATATGGTTTTTTTTAGATAGAGAGTATATATTCTGAATATATATTTTTTTCTTATCAAACTTTACGTACTTGAAATGGGCCTCGAGGTAGTATTATGAAATTTTGAAACAAGTTTATATACATATTTCTAAGGAAATCATTTATAAGTATATTTTCTAAATATATTTTTTCTAATTAAATATTACATTTTCCTTAAGTTAGAAATCTTCCTTAAATTATTAGATTATCGTAGCTAATCGCGTTCATATTTCTTTTGCCAACTTGGGACTTCCTCGTGCTTACCCTAGCAATCGGATAATCCTGGACTCAATGGGACTACCAGTTTCACCAGCTAAGGACTTCAGGCGAGTACACCTCTGATAGTTTTCATATTTGATTATCTCGATGATTCTTGTACGTAGTAGTGTTTTACATTGATATCATGTTGATTCTTGACACGATGTTACCCGAGATAGTAGTTATGGATTCTTTACATGTTGTTCGTGACCAATTTATTATCGTGTTCGTGGCCTGTTTGGATCTATGAGTACTAGTTTGGCGGGGAAATACTCTAGACATGTAAACAAACCTAAATTATTCGTGCCTAATAGCAGTCGTACACCTCACGTACGACGTGTCGGATCTTATTCTTGCCTAATAGCAGTCGCACATTTCATGTACGAGGTGCCGGATTTAGCCTTAGCCATTTACATGTCGAAGTAGTATTTCAACTCACTAGATAGGTACAGTATCTGGTTCTACAGTATACATTGCTTGTTATAGGTCTACTCTGTTTGCGTACTCATTTGCCTTGTTCACCATGCTTAGTTTCTGTCATGATTCTATACTTGTCTTTTCGTCATGTATTTCATTGCTATTTACAGATTTATGAATTTTGTCATTTATTGATTCTATTGTGAGATTGTACTCGTTCCATTCCTGACTGAAAACCAACAATTTTTAGGTTTAGCCTCGAGCACTCTTAGCATTGGGAAGGCTTGGGTATGCTGAGGTCAACCTAAAAATAGATAACAGTTGTATCATTTTTATTAATTGTGAGAACTTTATATTTTCTTTAATTTTAAATATTGTAAATGTTGTAATAACTTTAGAAATGTGAATGAGTAATAAAGTTTATTTTGAAAAATTATTTCTTGTGGGCTTGACAGCGTTCTACCGTCGACTCTGCGGCGTAGGTTGGCTTGGACACATCTCATATCCGAAAATCGGGTACAGGTCGTGGAAAATTTTTGTGGTGACTTATACAGGTCAGTTTTTGCAAATTGTGCGAACTCGTGGTAGTACCATATTAGTCGTACTATTGTGAGCCTGGGACTAGAAAATGCTCATTCACAACTAGGAGTAAGTCAATTTCAGGAGAATGGATAGTACTAGGAGTCCCTAGTTTAATTTGACAGTTGAGTAGTTAAGGTTGCTACATAGGCCCCATCGAATTCTAAATCCAACTAGATGATTTTTATTGAAGGATGCACTATTTGTATTCTGATTCGATAGTATTTCTAAAGTGAATGACTCGTAACCACTCTTTCCGAAAGTTTGGAAAATACCCTCTTATTTATTTTTTTAAATTAAAATGTGATTTTTAGAATTTTATAAATATTTATTATAGAAGGCCTTAATAACGGTTAAGTTTTAGAGTGTAAGATAACCAAGAATCGTGGCACGGATAGTGCAGTGGTGTGCCTTGACTAGTATTTCAGCCATGACAGGAAAGGCCGAGCCATAAGTATGTCCCGACTAAGGAAGCCAGGCCAAGTTATGAGTTGACCCCGATAAATAATAAATTAGTTATTTATTATAATCTTTAGGAAATTTGGTTGTACCAATTCAGCCCGGACTGGACCCGAACCCAACGTAATAAGCCATAGTAGTCAGGTATTGCGACCAATGACATCCATATAGATGTATAGATGTGTATATATATTGGTACTCCATTTTAGCCTCGTGAATAATTTTCATAAACGTATATAATATATGTATTATTGCTATTTAGATTTATATTTTTGTAAATAGGAAAAACTATCTCTTAGAATGATATTTTGGGATTTATTTAGGCTGTACATATATACTTGTGCATGAATATGATTGTAGTAGGTAGACATAGTGCTTTATACATATTTTTCTTGATCTTGAATTTTGTATCTCTCTTGTCTTCGGCCATTTCTCCCTGATCAATCGTCTGAAACTCCAAAATCGATACCGCACTTCAAGGACAAATACTTGCACCCTTTATTTCAATTTTATCAACTCGTATGACTTTGAGACTCCTTGAAATTCTTGGGGATATAGTTGTAATAATTTTTATGACTCGAAATGGCAAAGACAGCAGCGCACTGTCACCATTTATTTGAATTATGGAGACTACGGGTTCACTGCTGCCAGCAGCGCACTGGCGAGGCATGATCCCTAAGTTGAAGTAATTTCAAGTATGTGTAGGTCGTCGAATATTATTAAAATTATATCTTTGTTGTCCTATTTAATCCTTGAATTATTATGTTAATATTGGATAGAGTTGGTCGAGTGTTCAATACCATAGTATGCTTAAGTCATAAACCAAGGGTCTATTGCAGCCAGGTATACACTGGCGAGGCATAAATTCTTGGCAAGGTGACTTTACGTATATATATGGTTCTCGAAATATTATAGCACTACGTCCTATTGACACATGACTATTGGTTTCATGATTTGCAATTTCATGCATTCACTTGAAATTCTAATTTAGTCTTTATCCTTTCATTCTTCTTATCATTATTATCATATCGTCATTTGTCTTCCTAGTAATCTTTTAAACCTACTTTTGAAATCCTTCAACTAAATTCATCATCATGCTTAGATTGTCAAATCTATGACCGTGTCTAAACGATTTCAGTTTAGTGACGGATCATGCCAAACAAAATAGGAATTTTGATCGTTCCAGAACGATTTTGATCGTGACCAACTACTTTGACTATAGACATAGTCGTGCCAATATTTCAAACTAAATTATTGCTAATATTTTTCGATCATATTCATACCCATGCCAAATGTTAACCATGCTTAGATGACTTGCATGAGTAGCCTTGACCATAACCACATCCTACTTGTATCAACGTGATTTTAAACCTTGTTTGACTTTTGAACGTTGATCATTCTTACATGGTTTCAATTAGTGGTTAATCGTACCTAACGATTTTTTCCCCTTTTTCTTTTCTCCTCTTCTTGTTTAATCATATTTCAATTATATCATTGACCATTGTGACTTGACCCATTTTGGTCGCACCATGAGGTATTTTTCTTAAAGTTTGATTCTACCCACGATCTAAATCATTTTTGATCATTGATCATGGCTTTTCTTAAATATATCCTTAGTCGTACCTAATCGTGCCCTTCCAAATTTCGAGGAAGAAATTTCTAAGGTGGGTAGTTGGTAAGCCCACTTCCCAGAATTTAAAAATATTTATTTTGTTTAGAGAATTTCTAGTTATAAAAAATAGACTTTTATTTTTTTTTCCTTTATAGAAGATATCCTATGACGACATAATTTTTGTCAAATTCTTTCATTAGTTAAACCATATCCTTCTTAAAGACCAATTCGATTTTTTCTTCTTATTTAGTACCATTTATGGATTGAATAGTGAAGTTCTTTGATCTATAACTTGTCCTTCCTTTTGTCAAGACTAGTTGGCGAAGTCATATCCTTGACACACAACACTTGTCAATCCTTCTAATAAATAAGTTTTACTTTTAGGAGGTTTTATCTATTGTAGTATTCTCTATCTTTATCTTCGAACTCAAAATATATGGTAGTAGACTTCATATTTACTTCTGAGGGGTATGGGAAGCTTTTCAAAACTATCTTAGTAAATCGTATTTTACGATTACTTATAACTTCCTTACCTCGTTATGCCCTTCATGGCATGAATATTTTTGGTTACCTTGAAAAGGTAATGTGCAACATTATGTCTATCATTTTTCCAGCACTGGTGCCTACCTCTAAGTGAGAACTTATTCGGAATTCAAAACAAGACGAATATCCCAGCGAGCTATTTCTATCTTAAGCCATATGAATTTTCTTCTTTCTTTCATTTTCTTCTGTAAGTCCTAGCCATCCCTTTAATTCGAGGATGAATTTATTTTAAGGTAGGTAGATTTGTAACTCCTTTTCCCGAATTTATTTATTTATTATTATTATTTATTTTCTTAGTTAGAGAAGGTGATGTTATATTTTCATTAATGAAAGATTGGCAAACTATTTATATGATTTTATAAACAATATTTAGATTTATTGATTAATTAAGATTGAAAATGTGTTTTAAGTATTATTTAGAAGATTATTTCAAAGAATTATTTTAAAGTATTACTATTATTTACAAAGTATTGGATTAGCTTTGGTTAAATGTATTTTAAATATTATTAATAATATTTAGTATTACTTTTAAATCACTTTAGATTAAATTTGGAATTTAGTTGACCCAACATTTATTTGGTTTAATTTTAGAGGATATATAGATTCTTTACTATTATCAATTATGTTTAAATTTTGAATTTACAAAATCTGTTTTAAATAGTATTTGATAATATTGAATATATCTCAAAACTATTATTGTGATTAATGTTTTATTTATCTAGATTGATTTAGAATTACTTTTGTTTTGATAATACTAAATAAAATAAGCTAAATTATTATGGTTATCAAATAGTATATTCAGATTAGTTAAATGAAAGTCTAAATATTTATTTAGGATTACAATATTGGAAGAGATGTGAACATTAGAATTTGATTCTTATTAGTTTAGGAATTTCCATTTAAGGAAAGCTAATCCTTCAAACCCAAAAACAATTCTCATCGAGAGCCATCACAGATTTTCATGCCACCCTTCTTCTCCACGTCGAACCCAGACGCCCCTCTCCCTACTGCTTGGGTCGCCACTGACCGTCGGGGCCAACACCACCCACACTAGCGGCACCGCCCAATCTCCGATGAGCCGACATCCGCAGCAGCACCCTGTTGCCGCACCAACATAACCTCTTGACCGTCACCATCGCAAACATCAACATCACCGACCAACTAATCGTCACCACCATCGTGGCCCAGATCTCCGACTCCTCCTCGCCCACAGGAGCACCTGCACAATCCCTACCGCCAACATCATCGTCTCTGCCACCCTGCCATCTACGACCTCCGGTCATGCATCACCACCCCGACCGGCCATAGCCTTGTCCTCCACACAAGAAAATCCCCACTTACCTCCTTGAGCTGTAAAACACCTCTGCCCCGTCGAGCCTCTCTATCGGTGACGGGCCTCGAACAGTTGAGCGCTCCGACTTACGAACCTCACACAGAGTTCTGCTCCCTCCGGTCGCCATGGACACGATCCACCAATCCACTGGCCGAGACCTCCTCCTCTCGCCTTGAGCTCGCCGCCGACGTCTTTCCTGGTCGGACCACCTGCACGCCGTCAACCGGACCGTCGCCGCCCGCCCTGATCTGTCCGACGTTCAGCCGCACCGTACCAGGCAAGTGCCTTTGTCCGGAAGCCGCAGATCCGACCCCAGCCCCGTCGGAGCCACGACGAGCAGCCCTCCTTTGAGCTCGGCACAGCCCTCCCCGCGTGTCGAGACCGTGAAGCGCCAGCCCCGATGCCCTGGCTCTTCGGCGAGTCACCCGCGCTCGGTCTCCCACTTCGCCGCCTTCTGTAACGCCATGTCGACCCAATATCAGTGAGATCCCTCTTCACTCTCTCTCTTCTGACCTCTTTTCTCTTCTAGATTTAAACTCTCTCTCGTTCTGCTATGGAAGAGAGCAACAGCAGCATATATTTGTTTGTCTTTCCTTTTATTTTAATTTCTCTTTTGTTTTGTTTTGTAAGACTTGGGTTTTATTTTGGGCTTAAGGTTAGGACATTGGGCCCAATTAATGGGCTGGGATTTAAACCTTGGATTTATTTTCTAAGGCAATTATTTAGTTAATAATTGGACTGGGTTCTGGACCCCGGGCTATCATTGATTAAATAAAACTTTTTGACTTAGAATTGGTGTAAAAATAGAATTTCGTTATTTAATGATGATTTAGATTTTTGAATAAAATGTTGATATCAATAAATTAATAATTTAGGGCTTATCTATTATACATTATTTATGGGCTTGGGCTTTTGTCATTAATTAGACCTTTGTATGATAGGATTATCTAGTTAGGTTGACTTATAAATATGGTTTTGTATTTAGATAGAGAGTATATATTCTGAATATTAATTAGACCTTTGTATGATAGGATTATCAAGTTTATATACATATTTCTAAGGGAATCATTTATAAGTATATTTTTTAAATATATTTTTTCTACTTAAATAATTATATTTTCCTTATTTTAGAAATCTCCCTTAAATTATTAGATTATCGTAGGTAATCGCGTTCATATTTCTTTCGCCAACTTGGGACTTCCTCGTGCTTACCCTAGCAATCGGACAATCCTGGACTCAATGGGACTACCAGTTTCACCAGCTAAGGACTTCAGGCGAGTACACCTCTGATAATTTTTATATTTGATTATCTCTATGATTATTGTACGTACTAGTATTTTAAATTGATATCCTGTTGATTCTTGACACGATGTTACACGAGATAGTAGTTATGGATTCTTTACATGTTGTTCGTGACCAATTTATTATCGTGTTCGTAACCTGTTTGGATGCATGAGTACTGGTCGGGCGGGGAAATACTCTAGACATGTAAACAAACCCAAATTATTCGTGCCTAATAGCAGTCGCACACCTCACGTGCGGTGTGCCGGATCTTATTCTTGCTTAATAGCAGTCGCACTTTTCATGTACGGGGTGCCGGATTTAGCCTTAGACGTTTACATATCGAAGTAGTATTTCAACTCACTAGATAGGTACAGTGTCTGGTTCTACAGTATACATTTCTACTTATAGGTCTACTCTGTTTTCGTACTCATTTGCCTTGTTCACCATGCTCAGTTTATGTCGTGATTCTATACTTGTCTTTTCGTCGTATATTTTATTGCTATTTACAGATTTATAGATTTTGCCATTTATTGATTATGTTGTGAGATTGTACTTGTTCTATTCCTGACTGAAAACCAACATTTTTCAGGTTTAGCCGTGACCACTCTTAGCATTGGGAAGGCTTGGGTATGCTGAGGTTAACATAGAAATAGATAACAGTTGTATCATTTTCATTAATTGTGAGAACTTTATATTTTCTTTAATTTTAAATATTGTAAATTTTGTAATAAATTTAGAAATGTTAATGAGCATAAAGTTTATTTTGAGCAATTATTTCTTGCGGGCTTGACAGCATTCTACCGCCCACTCTACGGCGTAGGCTGGCTTGGACACGTCTCGTATCCGAAAAGCGGGTGCAGGTCGTGACAAATATTTATCAGTTATATATAATATGCAAAAATTATATGATTCATGTTAAAAATAAATATATTTTTGAAGAACAGTTTGGCAACTCTAGAGGGGGGGTGAATAGAGTATATATGTATAATGACCAATAAAAAATTAACTCTTTCACTAACAATGAATAGTCAGAGTAAAATGCGGAATGTAAATGAAAGACAAGAGAGCATACGCAAACACAGCAATTTTAACCTGGTTTCCCTCGTGGAGGACTAGTCCAGGCCTGAGAACTCTAGCTCAGGATTAAATCCACTATTTGTGAAATAGTAGCTTACAACCCGTGCCTTTTCTTCAGAAGAGCACGTCAACTTCTTACAGAGAATCGCAGTGGCGATTTGCTTGGAATTGTCCAAGCGATTTCTTCACTCTTGCACAAGAATCCTAAATGAGAGATGCTGAGCACTCGAGACTTAGGAGGCTTGTGGCTAGTAGATGGGAAGGGTATGGCTTATAGAGCTTGTAGGAGAGAAGAGAAGAGAAGATTGAGTGATTCAAAATGAGAGAATTCATGCCCTATTTATACTGATTTTAGGGACAGAATTCGGCCAGAATTCGGGTAAGGAAATTCAAAAATTTGGCCGTTGGACAGCTAGCAAACAGCTAACCCTAAAATTAGGGTTCCTGATTTCTAGGGGACAGAGTTCGGCCCGAACTCTGTGTGGAGGCAGAGTTCGGCCCGAACTCTGTCTCCAGAGCACAGAATGGTCCTAAGAGGGACTTGTGGGCAATTTGGTTTTGGTGGAGCTTGGGATTTTGGGTAGGCTTGTATACTAATTTCCAAGAGCTCAGCATAACTCAGAGTACATAAATCTAGACTCAATGAAATCATAAAATACAGACTCCAGAACACACTGAGAGCTGAAGACTGAGCTGTCATCTGTCTTGAACTGAATGCAGTCGTCGTGTGTCGTATTGAATTTATACAAGTATTATTTGGTCAATATAGTCAATATTTGGTTGACTGTGACTTTGTGTCAACAATCTCCCCCATATTGATAATTGACAAAATAATATATGTATATTTCAATATTCATACCTGGACACAGTTGATTGTAATATAGCTCCATAGCTCCCCCATAAACGATGCCTGAGCTAAGCGAAAATAGCTCCCCCGTAAACCATGAGCGGTGTCGAGCTAGAAGCTATAGCTCTCCCCCGTACAAATTGCATAGTTCCTGTGATCTGATAGATGATATTTTCCAGAGCAAGAAGCACAGATATACACAGATCTACGAATGCATAGAGCCAGTAATAGTATCCCAAAACAAGCACAAAATATAAATATACATATGTTTCTCCCCCTTTTGGCAGTTAGCAATATAAGAAACAATGAATAGTAATGCAACCACACTAAGAGAAGAAACAGTATAATATGGAGCAAAATAAGCATTGACATAGAATGATAATAAAGATAGATAATGTCATCCACCAAACCAAGTGGCCAACTCAGAAACGGAGTACATAAAACCAGCTATATGAAACTATAAGAAACTAAATAACTAAAAGCAAAAATAACTAAGACCATCAGCAGTGGCAGCAGCAGCAGATAGTAGCCAGTCTCCATCATGGAGCACGAGAAGGTCCTGGAACATCTGATGGACCATGGAAAGATCCAACGAAAAGGTCCTGGAACATCTGAAGATCCACAAAAGTATCATCTGGATCCATATACTGCATGACCCACGGATCATCAATGCGATAACCCGCGCGCGCTGGATCCCTCTCAATAGGCACATGCAGATCAGGATGACGAGCAAGTGAATACCGCATATCATGCAGAGAGTTCCCAAGGGCACTAATCTGCAGAGTGGTACGGTAATCATGCTGCGTCCAGCGATCGTCCTCAATAGCAAAACGATCGCGAAGCATAGTCTGAAGTGAATCCAAGGTAGCAGGAGGTGCAGTCTGACCGAGTGGAGGGGCGTTAGGCTCCTCATCAGCAGACGAAATAGTAGCAGCAACAGACTGAAGGAGTCGTGCCGGAGATAGAAAGGTAGGTGCCGGCAGAAACGGACAAGCATCAAGTGGTATGTGAAAAGCACGAAAGATCATAGGAAGATACAGAGGATAAACCAAAGCTCGTGGTTTCCTCCTACAGCGAATCATCCAGTCCATCATAGTACGTGGAAGATTGAAATGAATTCCAAAGTGAAGATGATAAAGAGCAGAAATTTCAAGATAAGTAATTTCATCAGGGGAACCGATCTTGGGTAGAATGGTGTTAGAAATGATCCAATGAAGATCAGAAAAATATGGGTTGAGATATTTTGTCATGAGCTTTCGAGGACGTGTGTAAGGAGTGCACAAATCGTCCTTGAAGCTTTCAAGAGAAAGTCCGTTGGGAAAATGGAACGAGCGAGCATCAACAAGTCTTTCCCAAGAACTTGGCTCAAGAAGATCAAGATATTCTGCTAATTCAAAGTCATCAAACGAGATATCGATACCAGCAACTCGTGAATAAATACGAAGATCATCAAAGGTTAAGTTGCAGTAGAACATTTGAATGGCATGATGATAAATAGCAGAGGATGTAGTGACAAGTTCATCAATATAAAGGTCATGGAATAAAGAATCATATTGAGAGAATATTGAAAAATTGATAGGATGTCCCGTGAATACCTGACGATTCCGAAAGTCACTAAACCAGTTGTTTGATGCATCAAGTGAGACAAAAAGTCTATTGTCATAAGTGGAAGGATGTAGAGGACGAGGTGGATTGAATAAAGGGTGAGGTGGTTGAGGAAGTTCAATGATTTGTTCAATTGATGGAGAAGAATCTGAAGAGGAAATACTCTCAATGCGAATCCTCTTCCCACGATTGAACAAGCAAGGAGCCATTAAAAGATATTAACTAGAAGATAGAAAATATGAATGATACCTCAAACAGGTAAAGAGCAATGGAGGATAATGGAGAGGAGACACCTTTTTGTTGATTTGAGAAACAATGGGGTACTCTGGATCAAAAACTAGGGTTAGGGTTTCAAGGAAAGAATGTGTATAGGTGAAAAAAAAAGGTGGTAATAGTGAAGGAGAGAGGTAGAATCCCGACATAAAGTAGGGTTTTGTCTTTTGGTCGGGTGAAATATGGACCATTGGATTAGAAAAGATCCAACGGTGGAGCCAGATCCCGATACTGGAACCTAGGGACCGAACTCGGCCCGAACTCTGATAGGGGAAGAGTTCGGCCCGAGTTCTGGCTCAATAGTCCAGAACTTAAAAAGGCAAAAGTCAGGAAGAAAAAGTTCAATAATTAAACAAAATGACAGTCGGGAATAACAAAGAGTGTTGAATGAAAGAAATAGATAGAGAGGTATACAGAAAATAGAATGAACTTTAGAAAATGTCAATTAGGCAATATTAAATTGAAACAAGCCATATAATAAATAAGGACATATACTGTGGTTCAATAGTCCAAATTTGCCATGGGTTAGCTGCAGGGGCCGGATCCCAGCTAGCGGTAGTCCTGAGGACTAGTGCACCGTGTCGCTTAGGCTTTTACGCCTTGTTGTCAGAAGGACCCTTTCGGCTTGTACCCATACCAAATTCTTTGTAAGGAATCACAATATACACGATATTTACGCAGGTGAGTTTCAATTTATGACTGCTTCATCTAAGATTCCAAGTTCACGACAAAGAAAATTGAAGCGCTCTTCGGATAGTGGCTTAGTAAAGAAGTCTGCCAGCTGATGATCAGTGTCAATAAATTCTAAGTTAATCGTGCCATTTTGCTGATGATCACGCAAAAAGTGGTGTCTGATCTCAATGTGTTTAGTGCGTGAGTGACAGACAGGGTTCTTAGTCAAATTGATGGCACTAGTATTGTCACAGAATATAGGAATATGCATGAAAGATAACTTATAGTCTTCAAGGGTTTGCTTCATCCACAGAATCTGTGCACAACAACGCCCAGCTGCTATATATTCAGCTTCTGTTGTGGATAGTGCGACAGAGTTCTGCTTCTTGCTAAACCATGAGACTAGAGCCTTTCCTAACAAATGACACGTGCCGCTCGTACTTTTACGGTCGACCTTGCATCCAGCAAAGTCAGCATCAGAGTAACCGATGAGGTCAAATGATGTTGACTTGGGATACCATAGGCCCACTGTAACCGTACCCTTAAGGTATCGAAAGATACGCTTAACCGCGGTCATGTGAGATTCCTTAGGATTTGCTTGATATCTAGCACATAGGCAAACACTAAACATGATATCGGGGCGACTAGCAGTTAAATAAAGTAAGCTGCCTATCATACCTCGATACTTACGTTGATCAACAGGTTTGCCGCTCTCATCTGGTTCGAGTTTGGTTGAAGTAGCCATTGGCGTGCTAATTGGTTTGACGTTGTCAAGGTCGAACTTCTTCAGCATGTCCTTGGTATACTTCGATTGACAGATGAAAGTTCCATTTGCCAGTTGCTTTACTTGCAGGCCAAGAAAGTAGTTGAGCTCTCCCATCATGCTCATCTCAAATTCTGTCTGCATACACTTGGCAAATTCTTGACAAAGAGTTTCATCAGTAGATCCAAAAATAATATCATCAACATAAATTTGAATTAATAGAATGGTGTCTTTGAAAGATTTGATAAACAGTGTAGTGTCAATTTTCCCTTTAGAAAAACCTTTCTCAAGCAGGAAGCTGCTTAGCCTTTCATACCAAGCTCTGGGAGCTTGTTTAAGGCCATAAAGCGCTTTCTTTAGCTTGAACACGTGGTCGGGAAATTTGTGATTTTCAAAGCCAGGGGGTTGTTTGACATAAACTTCCTCCTTAATAAAGCCATTCAAGAAAGCACTTTTAACATCCATTTGAAATAATTTAAAGTTCTGATGATTGGCAAAAGCACAAAGCATCCGAATGGATTCAAGTCTAGCAACAGGAGCATATGTCTCATCGTAGTCGATACCTTCCTCTTGGTTGTATCCTTGAGCTACTAGACGAGCTTTGTTACGTGTGACTGAACCATCTTCATTTACTTTGTTTCTAAACACCCATTTGGTACCAATTATTGAATGATTGGCCGGTTTAGGAACTAGTTCCCATACTTGGCTTCTTTCAAATTGGTTGAGTTCTTCTTGCATAGCAGAGATCCAAAATTCATCAGTAAAAGCTTCAGAAATGTTTTTAGGCTCTACTTGTGAAATGAAGGCAGTGCTAGCAACAGAGTCTCTTAATGATGATCTAGTAGTAACTCCACGTGACACTTCACCTATGACTAAATTTTCTGGATGTGAAGGTTTGAATGAGAATTTCTTAGGCAAACCCTCCAGAGAATTAGTTTCAGTTGAAGTATTCATTGGAGTAGAGGAAGTTGATGGCACAACATCATCATCAAGAGTACTTACTGCACTGTTATCTTCATCAAAAGTCACATTTGTTGACTCCTCCACAATAAGTGAGCGTTTATTGAAAACTCTATATCCCTTACTTTTGGCAGCATAACCAAGAAAGATACCATCGTCAGCTTTGGCATCAAATTTGCCTAAGTTGTCTTTGGTGTTAAGGATAAAACATCTGCAGCCAAAAACTCTGAAATAAGAAACATTTGGGGTTCTCCCAAACCAAAGCTCATAGGGTGTTTTCTTCGAAATGGGACGAATAAGCACCCTATTTAAAATGTGGCATGCTGTACTTACAGCTTCTGCCCAAAAATATTTCGGAAGAGAAAATTTATTCAACATGACTCTAGCCATATCGCCAAGAGTCCTATTCTTCCGCTCCACAACACCATTTTGTTGAGGAGTTCTAGGACAGGAAAATTCATGATCAATACCATTTGCATTACAAAAACTTTCAAAATCTGAATTTACGAATTCGCCTCCATGATCACTTCGGATTCGAGTAATCATGTAGCCTTTTTCGTTTTGAACTTTATTTACAAAAACTTTGAAAACAGAGATAGCATCGCTTTTATTAGCGAGAAAGAAAACCCAAGTAAATCTCGAAAAATCATCAATAATAACAAAAGCATATAGTTTGCCACCAAGGCTAGCTATTCTACTAGGACCAAATAAATCCATATGGAGTAATTGCAAGGATCTAGTAGTACTTACAGAGTTGATGGAATGAAATGAGGATTTAGTTGCCTTGTTAAGTTCACATTCGGCACATACCGTGTCCTTTTTGAATGTGATGTCAGGCAATCCTCTCACTAGCTTCTTGGTAGAAAGCCTGGATATAACATCCATGTTGGCATGACCGAGACGCTGGTGCCATAGTAGTCGTTCGTCTTTGTGTGCATATAAACATCTACCTGCATGGTTAGTATTTATAGAGAGATAGAAAATATAGATATTGTCCTCTCTTTTCCCTTCAAAAGCAATGTCTCCTGTTGACCTATCGTAGATGTAGCAACAGTTTTGTCCAAAGTTAATATCATATCCATGATCAGCAAGATGGCTAATGCTGAGCAGGTTATGCTTTAACTCGGTCACTAGGCAGACATCCTTTATAACAGGAGAAGGAGGATGACCAATGATACCGTTACCTATTATATGCCCTTTGAAATTGTTACCGAAGGATACGTATCCTTCTCTTTTCATCGATAGTGATGCAAAAAGATTTGCGTCTCCCGTCATATGTCGCGAGCATCCACTATCGAGAATCCACTTACTCTCAGTTGAGGAGGAAAGGTCCACCTACATCAAGAGTAGATGTGACCTTTGGTACCCATTTTCTTGAGGGTCCTGAAAAGTTAGTTTTTGGAAACCAAGCATATATTTTCTTGTCTACCAGTCTTCTAACTCTACACTGTGGTGAAATGTGTCCATGTTTTCCACAGTAAGTACAGATGGCATTTTTATTTATACTAGGAGCATGAGAATGATATCTATGAGCAACAGGATGAGGATGATATGGAGAATTAGCATGGTAATGATGACTATGCTTAGAGTGAGTAGCATGATGATGATGTCTGTGTGTCATAGCATGAGGATATTGACTGTGAGGAGTGGCATGCTGAAATTGTCTATATGGCATAGTGTGATGTTGTGGCATGATATGATGATTTTGCTTATGTGGCATAACATGATGATTTTGTCTACGTGGCATGGCATGTTGATGAGGTATGGTATGATGACTTTGTCTATGTGTAGAGTGATATTGGTTGTGTCTTTGTGCAATATGATGAGTATGAGGAGTATTTTTACGTGCATGTGGTTTGTGAAAGTTTGTGTAAATAAATACATGGTTATGTGCTGTATGAGGGTGACGTGGTTGACTAGCATGAGTGGTGTTGTGCTCATGTGATTGGGTTTGAGGTTTAGCCACCTGTTTTCCCAATTTGATTTCTAATCTTTTAGAAACAGCTTGTAATTCATCAACTTTAATATTCAAGCCATAGATCTTAGTCAGAGAAATCTTGTGTCTACTCTTTTCTTCAGCAAGCAATGTATTGAGAGTAGTGATTTCTTGAGTTTGTTGCTCAATGCGTGCTTCAGCATCATGTAAGCTTAATTTAAGCTTCGATACTTCATCAGTGTCATTTGTGGGAGATGTGTTTCTAACATTATTAAGAAGCAAGGAAATTCTTTGTATCTCATCTTCTAGACTTTTGATTTTGTCCTTGGCATGCTTGTATTTACCGATAATCTTTTTGTGATCATCAAGTAAATCGGTGAAGGCATCGCCAAGTTCATCAAAAGAGAAGTCATCTAAAGTTTCGTTTGATACCTTGGTGGAATTTGCCATGAGGCAAACATTTGCTTTGTCTTGAGGAGAGTTCTTTTCTTCCTCGGAGTCACTTGCTTCGCTTTCATGCCAAATGCTTGTGTTGGCATATCTTTTTGATGAGTTCTTCTTGTAGGGCTTTTCATACCGGTTGCTCTTCTTTAAGAGCGGACAGTCTCTTCTGACGTGTCCAGTCTTTTTGCAACCATAGCAAGTTGGCTCTTCTTCATCGTCTTCTTGTGGTTCCTTCTTTCTTTGATTGAAGCGAAGGAATTTCTTGAAGTTACGTACCATGAGAGCTTGGTCTTCATCATCTGAGATATCGTCTTCAGTCTCATCGTGATCAACCTTTCGTCGATGGACTTTGAGTGCTATCTCCCTGGTCTTCGGAGCAGGCTCTTCGAAGTCCTTGAGGTCAAGCTCGTGAGTCATGAGCTTGCCCATCAAAGTCTCCATAGACATACTTGTGAGATCATTTCCTTCTATGATGGCTGTCACCTTAGGGTTCCAAATCTTTGGTAACCCTCTGAGTAGCTTGCGGATCTTCTCATGGTTTGAGTACTGCTTACCGAGCGAGGATAACGGGTTGATGATGTCGAGGAATCTTGTAAACATTTGAGTGATCGTCTCATTTGGCTTCATCTTGAAGGCTTCGTACTCTTGAGTGAGACGGCTTATCTTTGATTCCTTGACTTGAGTGGTTCCTTCATGCGTCACTTCCAGAAGTCTCCATACTTCATGAGCAGTGGTGCATGTAGAGACCCTGTTAAACTCGTTCCTGTCTATAGCACAGAATAAAGCATTAATAGCCCTAGCATCTAGACTTGCCTGTTTCTTCTCCTCGACAGAATATTTGTCGTGTGGCTTCTCAGTGAGGTCACCATCGACAACTATTCTGGCGGGCTTTTTGTAACCGTCAGTTACGACAGTCCACAGGTCAAAGTCTAGAGACTTCAGATAAAAACTCATCCTTGTTTTCCAATATGTGTAGTTAGTCCCATCAAATAGGGGAGGCCTATGAGTGGACTGACCTTCACCATGATTGGAGATCAAGGATTGTGTGGTTGCCATGGATCAGCTCTTAGGATGTTAGTCCTTATAAAGAGAACAGAGCTCTGATACCAATTGAAGAACAGTTTGGCAACTCTAGAGGGGGGGTGAATAGAGTATATATGTATAATGACCAATAAAAAATTAACTCTTTCACTAACAATGAATAGTCAGAGTAAAATGCGGAATGTAAATGAAAGACAAGAGAGCATACGCAAACACAGCAATTTTAACCTGGTTTCCCTCGTGGAGGACTAGTCCAGGCCTGAGAACTCTAGCTCAGGATTAAATCCACTATTTGTGAAATAGTAGCTTACAACCCGTGCCTTTTCTTCAGAAGAGCACGTCAACTTCTTACAGAGAATCGCAGTGGCGATTTGCTTGGAATTGTCCAAGCGATTTCTTCACTCTTGCACAAGAATCCTAAATGAGAGATGCTGAGCACTCGAGACTTAGGAGGCTTGTGGCTAGTAGATGGGAAGGGTATGGCTTATAGAGCTTGTAGGAGAGAAGAGAAGAGAAGATTGAGTGATTCAAAATGAGAGAATTCATGCCCTATTTATACTGATTTTAGGGACAGAATTCGGCCAGAATTCGGGTAAGGAAATTCAAAAATTTGGCCGTTGGACAGCTAGCAAACAGCTAACCCTAAAATTAGGGTTCCTGATTTCTAGGGGACAGAGTTCGGCCCGAACTCTGTGTGGAGGCAGAGTTCGGCCCGAACTCTGTCTCCAGAGCACAGAATGGTCCTAAGAGGGACTTGTGGGCAATTTGGTTTTGGTGGAGCTTGGGATTTTGGGTAGGCTTGTATACTAAGTTCCAAGAGCTCAGCATAACTCAGAGTACATAAATCTAGACTCAATGAAATCATAAAATACAGACTCCAGAACACACTGAGAGCTGAAGACTGAGCTGTCATCTGTCTTGAACTGAATGCAGTCGTCGTGTGTCGTATTGAATTTATACAAGTATTATTTGGTCAATATAGTCAATATTTGGTTGACTGTGACTTTGTGTCAACAATTTTAACCTTGAAGCGTGCAAACCAGTAGGCCTTCCTCTCGTCCGGAGCATCAGAGTAGTTTATCCAAGGACCACCATAATTAGTCCTCAAGAAATAGCCTAGGCGTCTTTATACCGATGGGGGGCGATATCTATACAGACATATTATATTTATGAGAAAAGTTCATTTATGATAAATATAGGAAAAATGATAAACCAAAACACTTACTTTCTACCGTCGGCCCAGATCTTCGTCCTCGTCTCCTCCGGAGGTACGCATGCATCATCTGCCTGATACTGGTCGGTCGTCGGCCCAGCCCCCTCCATCTGCTTATCTGTTTCCATCGTCGTATCAGCAGGAGGATCGCTAGACGAAGGAACAGTCTCAGGCCTGGAACTACTCGTCCCAAGAGATATGCCCTGGGATATGCCACGTAGCGTCGGGGCAGACGGAGGTACTGCCCGATACACAGGAGTACTGGGCGACGCAGATCCAGAGCCGGTACCAGTAGGAGGTCCCAAAGGAGTACCCTGTCCTCTACCAGTACAGTACCCCGTGCCCCATATTGGAACATGCAGAACAATCCGCGACGACCTGTCATACCTGATAACAACATATGATGAGATACAACAAATAATAGTACGTTAGAAATATAAAAGTACAACAACGACTAGATAATAACCAAGACAACATATGATGATACATTTTATAAGAAAAATCTAAGGCCAGATAGTATATTCTACAAGAAATATCTAAGTTCAGATATTATATTCTACAAGAAACCTCTAAGTTCAGATAGAACATTATAAAAGAAACATCTAAAAAATAAAAGTACATCTCTCTCAATCATCTTCAGAATATTCATCTTGTTCCTCTTCCTCGACCTCATCTTCCTCTTCCTCCTCCTCCTCATCTTCAGTTTCATCTTCGCCTTCGTCGGCCTCGCCTTTCTCTTCGGATAATTATACATCTTCTACATTAGTAGTGTAATACATAACTTCCGTGGGGTCCACATCAACAATATTAGTTACAAGAGGTAGCTCGACCTCCTAATAAGCTTTTTTTTGTCAACATCAAAAGTATTTCTAGCTTTAGTCTTGCATACTGCCCACCAGTCAGACTTCGTTGCTCCCAGTCTCGGATAAGCTGTGAAGTACATGAGCTGAGCCTGAGTTGATAGGACAAATGGTTCGTAGCCTTGATATCTACGTTTGTAGTTTATATCGAAAAGACCATGCTTGTCAATTTTCCAACCTTGATTTTCAATCGGATCGAACCATTCACACTTGAATAACACGATCTTTGCTGGTTCTCTGCCATAATTATATGTCAACTCCATAATCTCTCACAAGATGCCAAAGAAATCATTTCTTGGATCGGCATTTTTGTAGTTCGAAGATTTGATACACAAATAATTGTTTTTTGTGGAATCAAAATCCAGAAAGCTGTCTCTGATCGGAGCATTTGTCGACTTGAACCTAAAGCCATTGACACAGTAACTTGGCCATATTTAAACAAAAGTAATTGGTCCCTTGGCAAGAGTTCTAATTAATTCAATCTTTGGTGAAATTAGACGATCGACCTGAATACCAAAGAAGAGATAGTAAGTTTTTTATTGTGCAATTGTACTAGAAGAGGCCGGTAATTACCAAGTTGATTATATATTCGCTCAGCCAAGAAGGGAAATAACGTCTCATTTCTTTTTCTAATGCTTCGTCTATTAGGTAGGGCCTAATCGACCACAACTCATCATTATATGTGCTTAAAAACAACGAAGCAACCGCCGATTAGTACAATAATATTAGCTTATACTATTATATTGAGATGATGTAAACTCATCATTAATTACTTACCCCTCTAGCTTTTCCACTTCATCCTCGTCACAATTGAGTAATATATACAACTGAGCAGACCTTAGCTCTTCGTCATTCAAATATCTCTTCTTCATTTTCCCCGAAGGCTTTCAGGATGCATTGAATACTTTCACTATTCTATTATTAGATTCTTGATATGATCCGTCGTTGTTTCTCGGAGCCCTCGTTCTATTCGTAGCAACATGAGGTTTGAAATACGTCGAGTAGAAGTTTGTAATCTCTTCGAGAATATAGGCTTCACAAATAGAACCCTCGACCCGAGCCTTATTTTTTACCTTCCTCTTTAGGTGGTTCAAATGTCGCTCAAATAGGTCATCCATCGATAACCGATGGGCCCACTAATATGTGCCTCGTAGGAAAGATGAATTGGCAAATGCTCCATGGAGTCGAAGAATCCAGGAGGAAATATCTTCTAGAGCTTGCACAGTGTTACCGCAATATCGTTCTCCAGCTTTTCTAGACGATCGATGAGCAACATAGTAGAACAAAGATCTCTGAAGAATATGCTAAGCTCGGTCAATGGATCCCAAACAACCTGGGGTAAGAATTCCCGAAATACAATCGGCATTAACCTCTCCATGAATACGTGACAATCATGGCTCTCCATACCTGTCAGTTTGTTCTCCTTGAGGTCGACGCATCTTTTCAAGTTCGAAACATACCCGTCTAGAAATTTCAGACCTTGAATCCACCTACAAAGTCTGACTTTATCCTCCTTCTCCAGTGAGAAAATTACCTTAGGCTGCTTCAACTTTTCATTCCCCTCCTCTATCAAATGTAATGTAGGACGTCTACATATGTTTTTCAAGTCCAATATAGCCTTTGGATTGTCTTTCGTCTTCCCATTTACGTCCATTACAGTACTAATTATGTTGTCAAACACATTCTTCTCGATATACATGACATGAAGGTTATGTCTAATCAGATTGGTGCTCCAATATGGCAGATCCCAGAATATACTCCTCTTCATCCAGTTATGAGTGCGACCAAATCCGTCACACTTGTAGCCCATAGCAGGATCTTCAATAGCCCTTGGTAAATCTTTTACCTCTTCCCATATCGTGTATCTGGGCCACCTTTGTAAGCCCATTTTCCAAATTTTTAATTTTTTTAATTTTATTTGTTTATGATTAATTTTATGGTCATTGTGAGTCATGCAAAAGCTTGTTGGTGGGCTATGACCATATTAAGGTCATATGACCTTTAGATAACTTATATATGTATTATTTAGCTATTTTATATTTTTTTTACAATTTATGGATATTTTTAGGTATTTAATATTTAAGATTTTGTTATTTTAAGGAGTTTCAGGATTTACTGTAAGGTCATACGGGGGTATTTCTGGACCAAATATTTTTTATTTGGGCTCTAATTGACTAAAAATATTTTCTAGAATATTATAGAATTTTTTAGGATTTTTAGAATTTTTATATAATTAAAACCTATAAAAATAATATTTTATAGGCTTTAGGAATTTACTGTGAGGTCCCATGATGAAATTTTGTGTTAAAAATATTTTATTTGGATTCTAGACACTTAAAAATATTTTCTAATTTAGATTTTTTTTTGGAATTTTCTGCAATTTATTTTGATTTATTTAGACTTAAACTAATTTTTAAATGATTTTCTAAATTAAATAATTAATTACCCAATAATTCACCCAAGGGGGCCCATCTGTCGGCGCCCAGGCTGAACCGCCTCTCTCTCATATATATATATATATATATATATATATACTATTATATTCGAAACCCTAATAAAATTTTAGCCGCCTTTTTGAGAGAGAGTTCTAGTAGAGATCTTGACTTCCCGAAGCGATTTTCGCCAACTCCGATGTTCTTTTTGCGCACCATTTTTTGTTGGATTCGTATCGAGCTTGACAGCTTCTAGATCTGCATTCCCTCATCCTCTAATTGTGACTACGGTTTGTGCAAGGATTCAGGCAAGTATAGTATTGCATTTATGTTTTAGTTCATTATAACGTTTACTCTATAGTTTTCTTGTTTGATATCCCGTTGAGTCAGTGCTTGATATTCCATTGAGACACGATTGTGACAGCATAGTTATCATATCCTTCTTAGAGTATCATTGACCGTTATCGATTGTTAGAGAGTCGGAAGGGGAAATACTCGGTAAATACGTGAACAAACCCAATTACCGTTACCGAATGTTAGCTAAGTCATACACACCAACGTATGAGTTAGCCGTACCAATTACTGAATGATAGCCATCGTATGATGTGCCGTATTAGCCCAGCCGTTCACATATTAAAAGGTATTTCACACACACATAGTGGTTCCTATTTTTCCTTTATCTAGTCCATTATCTTGTTAGTTCATATCTTGCTAGTTTATATCTTGCCAGTTTATATCTTGTTAGATCCCATCTTCCTAGTTTACATTTTGCTAGTTCATATCTTGATCGTTCATACCTTACTAGTACTAGTTCTTTATATACTCTTTCTCATCATTGTTTCTCTCTTGTTCTAACTTATTTTGGACTAACAACATTAATTGCAATATGGTTGCACTCTGCTCCTTTTCTGACTGGATCGTTGTTATAGGTGAGGTTGACGTGTCTACTTTTGCGCTATGGACCATATGAGAGGGAGATAGAGACTCGAAGGCCAAACCATTGAAGACTAGTTAGATGTGTGATAGTTTTCTATAATTGTAAAAGCTTACATTCTTCTTCAAATGTAAAACTTCTATATTTTGTAAAGTTGATTTAGTTGTTGTGAATGAGAAGTTAGTATTTATGAGCACTTTGTTTATTGCGGGCTAGACAGCATACTACCCGCCGATACCGCGGCGTAGGCTGGGCTTGGACACGCACTCGTATCCCGAAAAGCGGGTGCGGGTCGTGACAAGTTTTTCTGGTGGCCCATGCAGGTCTGATTTCGCAAAAGATTGCAAACTTGTGGTAGTACTTAAGTTAGTCGTACTACTGCAAGCCTGCGACTAGGATGCTCATTCATAATTAGTTTTGATTTGATTTTATGATAAAGAATATGATTAGGAGTCCCTTATTCAATTTGACCCTTGGATAGTTAAGATTGTTAAATAGGCCATGTGATTTAGCCAATAATTTATTGAAGTCTCGGCATGGATAAATCAAGGAAAAATTCTAGGAGAGTATGTTATTTTGTTTTGACATGTTGGTAGGATCCAAGGTGGGTATAATATACGTTTGGTAAGTTAGGACTTCGTAGAATTCAATTCCTAATTTTGATCATTTTGTGCCATTTTATCTTCTGCCTTCTCTAAACCTCGTTTTATTTTCAAAATTATTTTGCAATCGTTTTATTTTTAATTCCTAATCTTGGTTCAATTATCTATATATTAATTCAAGTTGTCTTCGTTCATTTTGTGATCGTTTTGTTTTCAAAACTGATACTTTTACTTAAGGACAGATACTTATATTTTCTTATCATGATCGATTTATTTGAATTTATTGAAGTTCCTTTGAAATTCTTATGGATATAATTAAAATAATTTTTGGTAACATACAATGGTAAGGCAAATGAGCACTGTCCCCATTTATTTGAATTATGGAGACTGCGGGTTCACTACAGTCAGCAGCGCACTGGCGTGGCATGACCCCTAAATTGAAATAATTTTAAGCATGCGTAGGCAATTGAATATTACTAAAACTATATCCTAGTTGTATTATTGATCTTCTGATTTATTATGTCAATATTGGGTAGAGTTGATAAAGTGTTCGATAACATGTTATACTTCAGTCACAAAATCGAGGGTTCACGGCAGCCAGATGTACACTGACGAGGCATGGATTCTCGGTTAAATGACTTTGGATATACTTATGAATTTCGAATATCATAGCGACTATATCTTTTATTGGCAACGACTACTAATTTTTTTTCTTTCAAATTTATTTGATGTCTTATTTCTTGTTACCACCTTCTCTACAACAAGTAGTTCTTTATTTCTCTCATATTTTTCTATTTTCGAATCATCATCTTTTAAACCTATTTTGATTTCCTTCTACTATATTTCTAAAATGTATTTAGATTTCGATTCTATACGCCTGATCAATTTCAATCATACATCACATTATTTTCTTGATTATATTCCTTGTCGTGCTTATTCATATTGATTGGTCATGTCATATTTTGATGATATTTTTGGTTGTGCCTATTTGTATCTTTTAAAATTTTGAGGACAAAAATTTTCTAAGGTGGGTAGATTTGTAAGTCCACTTCCCAAATTTTTAATTTTTTTAATTTTATTTGTTTATGATTAATTTTATGGTCATTGTGAGTCATACAAAAGCTTGTAGGTGGGCTATGACCATATTAAGGACATATGACCTCTAGATAACTTATATATGTATTATTTAGCTATTTTATATTTTTCTACAATTTATGGATATTTTTAGGTATTTAATATTTAAGATTTTATTATTTTAAGGACTTTCAAAATTTCCTGTAAGGTCATATGGGAGTATTTCTGGACCAAATATTTTTATTTGGGCTCTAAATGACTAAAAATATTTTCTAGAATATTTTAGAATTTTTCTGGATTTTTTAGAATTTTTGGAAATTTTTATATAATTAAAACCTATAGAAATAATATTTTATAGGCTTTGAGAATTTACTGTGAGATCCCATGATGATATTTTGAGTTAAAAATATTTTATTTAGATTCTAGACACTTAGAAATATTTTTTAAAATTTTCTAGAATTTTTCTGGATTTTTTTTGCAATTTATTTTGATTTATTTGGACTTAAAATGATTTTTAAATAATTTTTTGAATTAAATAATTAATTGCCCAATAATTCACCCAGGGGGGCCAACCTGTCGGCGCCCAGGCTGAACCACCTCTCTCTCTCTCTTATATATATACTATTATATGCGAAACCGTAATAAAATTTTAGCCGCCTTTTTGAGAGAGAGTTCTAGTAGAGATTTCGACTTCTCAAAGCGATTTCCGCCAACTCCGACGTGCTTTTCGTGCCCCATTTTTTTGTCGGATTCGTATCGAGGTTGACAGCTTCTAGATCGACATTCCCTCATCCTCTACTTGTGACTACGGTTTGTGCAAGGATTCAGGCAAGTACAGTACTGCATTTATGTTTTAGTTCATTATAACGTTTACTCTATAGTTTTCTTGTTTGATATCCCGTTGAGTCATTGCTTGATATACCATTGAGACACGATTGTGACACTGTAGTTATCATATCCTTCTTAGTGTATCATTGACCGTTATCGATTGTTAGAGAGTCGGGTGGAAAAATACTCGGTAAATACGTGAACAAACCCAATTACCGTTACCGAGTGATAGCAAAGTCATACGCACCCACGTTTGAGTTAGCCGTACCAATTACTGAATGATAGCCATCGTATAATGTGCCGTATTAGTCCAGTCATTCACGTATTAAAAGGTATTTCACACACACATAATGGTTCCTATTTTTCCTTTATCTAGTCAATTATCTTGTTAGTTCATATCTTGCTAGTTTACATCTTGCTAGTTTATATCTTGTTAGATCCCATCTTGCTAGTTTACATTTTTCTAGTTCATATCTTGATTGTTCATACCTTGCTAGTATTAGTTCTTTATATACTCTTTGTAATCATTGTTTCTCGCTTGTTCTAACTTATTTTGGACTAACAATATTAATTGCAATATGGTTGTACTCTGCTCCTTTCCTGACTGGATCGTTGTTATAGGTGAGGATGACGTGTCTACTTTTGCGCTGTGGACCATATGAGAGGGAGATAGAGACTCGAAGGCCAAACCATAGAAGACTAGTTAGATGTGTGATAGTTTTCTATAATTGTAAAAGCTTACATTCTTCTTCAAATATAAAACTTATATATTTTGTAAAGTTGATTTAGTTGTTGTGAATGAGCAGTTAGTATTTATAAGCACTTTGTTTATTGCGGGCTAGACAGCGTACTACCACCGATACCGCGGCGTAGGCTGGGCTTGGACACGCACTCGTATCTCGAAAAACGGGTACGGGTCATGACAACCTTGGCGGGGGATTAGCCTTCTCTACAATGCCAGCACGAAAAACATTCTTGTTCCTCCGGTACAGAAGATCCGTCGGCAGGAATTGTCGATGACAATCGAAGAAACAGTTTTGCCTCCGTGTTTCAAACGGAAAGCCTTAGTGCGGTCCATGCAATATGGACATGAAAGACGACCATGCGTGCTCCTTCCAGATAACATACCATAGGCCGGAAAGTCGTTGATGGTCCACATAAGTGCTGCTCGCATATGAAAATTTTGTTTTCTAGATACATCGTACGTGATGGAACCTACTTCCCACAGTTGATTCAACTCATCAATCAATGGCTGTAAATACAGATCGATGTTCCTTTTCGGATTTTTCGGACCTGAGATAATAATGGTGAAGAACATATATGATGTCTTCATGCACATCCAAGGTGGTAGATTGTTCAGAGTGACGATCACAGGCCAACACGAATACTGGGATCCCGAAAGTCCGAATAGGGTAAAATCGCCGAAGTAGAGACCCAATCTGACATTACGCGGATCAGAAGCAAAATCTGGATACTCTCGATCAAAGTGCTTCCATGCTTCTCTATCAGATGGGTGATCCAAATCTCCTTCGGTCTGTTCTCGCTTATGCTAACTCATGTTTTCTGCAGTTTCCTTCACCATAAACAACCGCTGCAACCACGACGTCAACGGCAAGTAGTGGATCGAAACGGTAGGCTTCCTTTCACCGACAGACTTTCCTCTACCACTGCCCTTGTAGCGATCAATGCCATAAAATCTGTAGGCATCTTCATCCTTGTCGTCTTTGTAGTAAAACATGCACCCGTTGCGACATGCATCGATTTTCTCATATCCTATCCAGAGCGATCTCACCATCCTCTTAGACCGGTAAAAGTCATTTGGAAACTTAGCACCCTTAGGCAATATTTCTATAATCAACTCCATAAGTCGGCTGTAGCAATCTTGTGACATATTAAAATCGGACTTGATGCTCAACAATCTTGTAACCACCTCCAACGGTGAATGATACTCACAATCAGGATATAATGGAGTCCTTGCATTCTCCAGCAACTCCATGAACTTTGCAGCATTGGCGTTCGGTGCCTCTTCAGGTGCTTCATGATTGTCCGGATCAAAACTAGGCCCGACCGCGTCAAAAACCATGTTCACCAACCCATCGTCATAAGCAGCATGGTTGTGGACATCCACTAAGGCTCATACTCCGATGCTAAAGACACAAGTTCTCCGTGCGCGCTCCACTGATAGTAATTCGGCGTGAAACCCTTCGAGTATAAATGATATGTGACTTCCACTTCTGGATGATATTTCAAGTTGCGACATCTCACACACGGACACTTAATTTTGGTACCGTCCATGTACTGAGGGAACGCCTTGGCAAACTGCAGAAACTGCTTTACACCCTCTATGAATTCATCTCGCACACCGTACATGTCATCAGGATGACAGTTGTACATCCAAGAACGATTCTGCAGATAGTAATTCAGCTCCATATCCATTTATGGATAATTCTGTAAGATAGCTACATGCACATCGTTGAAAGACTTGTAAAAGTAATATGCGTATTAATCATGACATATCCTAAACATTAAAATAGATACTAAAAAGACAGTAGGTAGACAAGTATGTACATCATGGTTCCCCTCTATATATCCTTCTCTCAACTGCTCTATACTCTAACTGTTACTCCTTGCTCTTAGACACATCCACAAACCCTAAATATACACAATGGTTCACCCTCTCCCATCTCAAGCCTAACCCTCTCCCTAGTGTACTGCTATATACTAGTCTAAACTCTCCCTCCTTCCCAAATACCTTATACTGGTTAACCCTCCTCCTTTCTCCCACTAGCACACACATACATATACATGATGTATACAATCACACCATAGTTCCTAGGTTCTTTTAACCTCACTTTCCAGTTGGTACTAACCTCAATAGAACAAACACTCTCACAGCTTAATAGAACAAACACCCTAAGCTCAATAGAACAAACTTGATGATATATAAAAAGACACCAACTTTGCAAATTGACCCATTAATCTAACAGCTTTGATTTGTTACTTTTGTCAACTCAAGTCTCAAAAATTGCGTTCCGATGTATGGAAATTTTATAGCACACCGATCAAATTCCTATCATAAAAATGCTTAGGCGATGTATCAAATGGCATTAATGAATGGTTTCATTATATTAATTTCCATACGATGTTCCTACTCGGTCCATATTTTAGTTACATCCCCACAAAAATGACAATATAAAAAGATTTCTCACAAATAGTCAACAAGCAATAAGACACTTGTACTGTGGCGTGTCGTGTGTTTGTGTCGTGTCCGAATTTGTGTGTGTCTGTGTCGTGTCCGTACATGCGTGTGTGTGTCCGATTAGGGTTAGGGGTTACCTGGTGAGGAGGAGGGGTATGGTCGGAGAGGAGGGCGTGGCCGGAGACGAGGGGAGCAGTGGCCGGTGGCCGAAGAGGGGAGAGACGATGAGGAGGGTCGGCGGTAGAGGAGCGGCGACGAGGACACCAGCGGGCGAGGGGGGTCGTCGGGGTAGGGAACGAGGGAGAGGGGGTCGCCGGTGGGAGGGGGTCGCCGGAGACGAGAGGGGGAAAGGGAGAAAGATTTGGGGCTCGAGCGGGAGAATGAAATTTTGGGTGAAAAAATGAAATTGATCGGGCCAGCAGAACCCTATATGAAATATTTTAGCGACGTCATTCGGAGACGCAGGTAAACGTCGCTAATATCAGTGATATTATCAACGTTTATCGACGTATCTGCGACGTACGTTTGTTATAAAACAAAACATAGTCGCAATACGTTGCTGAACGTCGCTTATAGTGACGTATTGCGACGTTATATATTTACGTCGCTAAATTGCTAAAATATAGCGACGTCTTTCTTAAACGTTGCTAATTACGTCGCTAATATGACTTATTCTGGTGGTGAAGTGGATGCTACAATTTTCTTATGATTAAAGCTCATAACCTGTCCACTTTCGTGTCTGACACTGAAGACATGCATCCGTGAGAAGAACATCATATACTATGCATGCCATTGATGACCCACATCTCACATGAATTGTGCAAAAGAAGTATGCATGTCTCGTCATGAGTTGACTGTATCTCTTGACACATGCTTTCCAATTTTGAACCACTAAAATCAATGTTGCTTCATTGAATTTTTGGCACACCACTTGTCACCAAAATCAGATCCGTAGAACAACTCCTACCTAGGGACCAACCAGCTGTCAAGGGACAGACAAATTGACCCTCAACCTTTGACATGCTCTCATTTTTTAATTTTTCCTGACGAAACAAATCCTCAGAACCTCTCAAATTATCTTGAAAACCTTCCCCAACAAGTTACATATGATCCACCAACTCTTGTTGAAAATCACTCGAGCCATCATTCGATGTATATGTCTTGTTTTGTATACCGCAACAACATGAGCCTATACATACCATAGCATATATATATTCTCGAGCCACTAGTTAGGAACCCTTCGTAAGCTTCCAATCCTTTGTAGGAACCCTAGAGGGGGGTGAATAGGGTCAAGCTAACTAATCAAGCACTTAGCACAAGATAATGGGCAATTTAAAAATATAAGTACAAAATAAGAAGCAACAACAATACCGACACATGATATATCATGGTATCCTCCCAAGGGAAACTCCAGTCCCGGAACTCTCTCTGGCTTTAATCAACTATTTGAGTAAATAGTTACACACGAGTTTGGATCCGAAGAACTCGCTAACTTCTTACACGAGAGCTTTAGTCCGATGGTCTCTTCGACTTCAACCGAGAGTTTGGATACGAAGACTCTCCAACTTCAACCGAGAGTTTGGATCCGAAGACTCTCCAACTTCAACCTCTCACAATAGGTTATCTCTTTATACAACAAGATGAAGATCTTACTTTACAACTCAATAACTCTAACACAATTTGTAGATGGCAAATGAAAGCTTTGTAGAGTTGTTTGTGGATAGGCTTTGGTGGTTTAGAAAATTTTAGGCTCAAAGCATCATCCTTGAATGAAGGGGTTCAAGGCTATTTATAACCAAAGCATTGAAAAGAGCTCAAAGGCAACTTTTCAGTCAGCGATCGGTATACCGTCGGTACGAACCGGTATACCGTCGGAATACCGGTCTGGAATTACAACGGCTAGAAATATTGCCGTTGGGATCATTAAATGTTCAAAATTCGACCGTTGGATTTTCAACGTTACTGAATCGGTATACCGTCGGTATAGATCGGTATTCCGTCGGTATGCCGATTTTATAGACATAAACTTTCTGTGAAAAAAATCGGTATACCATCGGTATGGACCGGTAAACCGTCGGTATGCTGTTTTTCATCTGAAAATGATCCTGGGCTAATTTCTACCCTAGCATTCGATTTTGCCATCCATTTTTTGTGTTTACAATTATTCTTAAGACTCATTACAGACTCCAGATATACTGTAGCAGGTGCTGGCTTCTTTAGAGTCTTGAAATGATGATGTCATGGCATGGCTTCTTTCCTTCATAGTTGTTGGCTTCTTCCTTGACGACAGCTGTCCAAAGATATTCAGTTTGTGAAAACTGAATACCTTTCAGGGGCTTCATCCCCGAACCCCCGACGAGGAGCGCTGCCCCCTCGATCCCCGTCAGCTGACCGGGCAGCGAAACCTCCGAGTGCGGTGCTCTGGAGATATCATCAGGTGGTTCAGAGAAATCTTGTGGGATTCGTCGTCTTTGGCCTACCATGATTTCTTTATTGCATATATCCACATTGATCTTGCTTATTGCTTTTCTACATGTACATGTTAGACAAACAAAGCAATATACATGTAGCAAATATGATAAGATAAAGCACAGTAGGATAATGCTAAGTTTAAGTATAAGAGCTATAGTGATAGCATAAATATTTATGAAATCATAATGTTAAACTTAATTGAATAACCATAATCAAAACATAGTTTTGATTTTGGTAACTCAATTAAATTTAAGATATATATAATAAAAACTCATATAACTAATATGTAAAATAATAAGCACATATCACCAAAGGTATAAGTATAAGTAGAAATGCTATAGTGATAGTATGAAGATTAGTGATAATGAAATGCTAAACTTAACAGATTAACCATATTCAAAAATATGATACAATCATTGGGCCAACAATCTCCCCCTTCTTGATTATGGCAAATCGGTTAAGTATAGTATGGACATAATAGATGCATGTATCACTAATATACAAAAGACATAACCAATATCACTAAAAGCATACCACTTAGATTACTTCTACCCCAGTTAAACTTACTTCTTCTCCTTTGACATGATCAAAAATAAGCTCCTCCATACTAAGAGATAAAAGGAAATCAATCTTAAGTACATAAATCAGAGCATGAGGAAGGCATAGACAATTATGATCAAGAAATACTAAATGAAGAATAATGGGAGAAGTGTGTAAAGACAAGTATAGAAACTACATATCAAATGTAGAGTACCAAATAGAAAATAGTTTGTCAAAACACAATATAGTTGGTAAAACAAATAAAATAGAAAACAGTCAATAAATAGTTTTACCAACTTGAAATCCAAGAAATAAACTCCAAAACATAATGTTATATGAATTAAAACTCTAGTTTTGGAAGGAAGCAACATACCAATTGAAATAAAATATTTCAATCAAGGATTTCAATCAAAAGCCCACAAGGTTTAGATAATTGCAAAGTAATTGATATTAAAAAAATGCCAATTGAGATAGTTGGAAGAAGTAAACTTAATACCAATTGAAATATAAACTTGAAATATTGATCAAAAAGCCATTTGAAAGTCAAAATTGTCTACAAATAAATAGTGGAACAAATGATGAATGATCAGTGAAATAGAACAATTGATATAAAATAATATATTTATTTACAAAACCTATTTGCTTACCCAAGTTAATGCATTTGAACTCAATTACCTTATCTTGCTATGTGAATATCCTTTAGATAAACATGAAGGTAAAGAAGAAAAATATATGAGAAAGAGACATTCAGTCGACTTGAATGCTCTCCCTCAAAATATTACCAATATACATAAACATAAATTTTGGATAAGTCCTCAATAAAAAAATCTAAATCAATTAAGCATACAAGGAAAGCCAAAACAATCAAAGCACAATTGTCATCAAGATAAGATATGAAAGTTAATATTAACAAGATGACTTATTTAACCCATATAAAAGAGAGAGATAAATAGTAAAGACACTTGCATACACTCTCATAAATCCTTCACAAATAAAAATATCATAACCTCAATCAATAGGACATAAAATTGAAGAAAGTATGGGTCCATTACGAACTAGGTATACGACATATTATAGGATATAAATGAATTGATTCAATTAATTTTCTTCCCCTCAAAATATGCGTCTAGTTCCAAAGCACTTATAGCATAAAATATATAACTAAAGGATTTGGGGGTAAATCAATTATGGATTTCTCCTCTTTGCTCAATGCATATAAGGCTACAATATCGTCAAAAGATGAATAATATCATGTTTAGTCAAGAAGGGATAGCCAATTAATAGCCGCTAAAGATGAAAAATTAGAAGAATATTCCAATTAAGCACGTATAATCAAAAGATGGCATACCTTAATTTATATAGAAGGATCTCATATTTAAATATGATAGATCAATGTATGTTATCCTTTGAGAAAATGTTATCATGAAAAAGAATAAAGTCAATTAAGAACAATCATGATGATAGACAGAATATAGCTCAAAAATAAAATAAAAATAAAACTCAAATATCATGTCCATGATTATCTAATTAAGAAAGAATTAACTAATTTATTACTTTACATGGACTAGATATGTTTCACTATACATGTACCCATCAACGGGTAAAATCCAAACCTTGCTAATGGTAAATAATAATCCATAGAGTTCAAATAGAAAAGGCTCATATGTGGCAATCCATGAGTAGTCAAAGTAGAGTAATAAATTAGTTTGATAATCACATAATAAGATAATATAGAACTACTCAACCGTTAGGATCTTTATCAATAAAAATAAACAAATTAAACATGATCCAACAAATCTCATAAAGAAAATCCCAAATCCATACTTATGATAAAATTTCATAAATTAATGAAAAATATGGAAAAGAATCATTCTCATTTAAATGATTGCAAATATAATAAAAAAGAGTAGTAAATGATAATACGATGAAATCATGACTCAAAATGAGAAAAATTTAAGAGATACTAATGACTAGTATGAAAGGAAGTTAAAGTAAGGAATCACAAACCTCTTTTGAAAAACAAGATCAGATCAAATGTTTGTCAAACTAGTTTTAGAGAACAAGACATACGTATCTAAAATAAAATACAAATCACATCAAGGCAATTCAAACATCTTGTTTCTGAAAACTAGCATATATTATATAGATTGAAACGAAAAAAATAATAGCTAGAAGAGTGAATGTGAACATAGATTATATAGCTTAACAATATATCATAACTAAGCAAGCTACATAACTAATTAAGATTAATGAGATAAGTCATTAACAAGATAAAAGTGCTCATTAAATCTTAAGTCACAAACACTAAAGATACTTGCTTAAACATAGGGTTCACAATTAAGGGCATACATTTTGAATGATCAAAATGATTTATAGACTCTTTACTAAGCAATGATAAGAGCAAGGAGATAGTAAAAAAAATGAACTGACTCTTATTAAAATATAGCTGAAAAGATATTCATAAAAATAATAAAATAAATCTCTTCGCCAAGTATTGAGATTGGTCCAGGATAATGAAATAATAGATCGATCTAGAGAATGCAAAATATTATAGCCATTATAACATAAGTGTATTCTCTAGAAATAGAAAATCTCAACATAAAAGCTCAAACCATAGTAGCTAAAGTCATGAAAAATATGATGTAACAATTACAGATATTCTCATGTGCTACAAAAACATCATTGGGCAACGATAATTTTAAGAAAGCATATTATCCAAGGATTGAGTAATAAAAGATTATTAAGATCAAGAAAGCTAAATGAGCTAAAGATATCAAGAAGTACATTTTTCAAAGAGCTTTTATAGTGCACTATAGTAAATTATATAGATACAAACTAGAAAATGTGCACTAATTAAGGAGGTAAATTTAACATGCAAGGTAAAGCACAAAACTATGTGATCTTTAATAGAACATCCATAATTAGTCATGAGAACGACATTAGTAAACATTTTCTCTCAACATTCTACTGTCACGACCCGCACCCGCTTTTCGGATGCGAGTACGTGAGCAAGCCAGCTACGTATCGAGCGGACTCCAGCCCCCCTCGAATACGTAAACGTTGTCAAGGCTATAGTATACTGCCAAATCATGGCAAAATAAATCTATATCTCAAATCCATAATAAGTGTACGAAACATGAATAAACACTATGGATCGTGGTCTGCAGCCCACTAGCATATATGTCCGATAAGACTCCAAGAAATATAATAAGAGTCTCTAAACTGAATCAATAAGCAGGATATCTCATGATAAGGAATGTAAAGTCATGAAAGGATAACAATGTAATATCACTGACAAATACCTGAATCATGTAAGCAATATCGTAATCATTTGAAACTCCCAAGTGTCATAATCATCCGTCATCCAGAACTGCTAATTAACTCCATGCAATCACTAAACCTGAAGAGATCATTAGGTCCTCAGGGGACAAAACAAGATACATAAAAATATGCCTATCTAGCAGTTTAATCATGCATAAGAGTATAAACAGGCTATAAACATGAAACGAGATAGAAACTGACAAGTGGCTACTGACAGATGACTATGAATGTGGATCTTAGAACAATTACGCATAAATGAACTTCAAGAAGAACAAGTAAACAAGAGATCAATGGAATACCAAACCCTCGCCCCGAGTGTGGACTCGCAGGTTTGAACTAATCACTAACCCTCGCCCCGAGTGTGGACTCGCAGATTAGTTCACGACAATCACCCTCGCCCCGAGTGTGGACTCGCAGGTGCAAACGGTCAACCCTCGCCCCGATTATGGACTCGCAGGTTATGGAAACGATACAGGAATAGCAGTTCAATTACACATACTTGTGAACACGACCTAGTCAAGATACAGAGAACGACACGGTACAACTTAGTCATGATGCAGGTAAGGACAACTCTAGTAACGGCTATAGTATGAACAAGCTTGGTATAACTATACTATCAAGTCATGAAATACTGATATACAAACAAGACAATAAACTGGCAAATGCAGTATGATGAAATCATATAAATCTATAGCAACTAAGGTAACTAAAGATAACATACTAAAATAGATGAACTATAAGAATAAAAATGAACTGTAGAGGGAGGCAAGGTATCTTACCTAGTTCCGCGATATGAGGATGAAGTTTCGCTCCCGTGTCCATGCCTCCAGAATCCAATGCTCCCAAATAATTTATTTAACTATTATAAAACTTATAACAGAACTTAATTAACTTAATTAATATTTTAAATTACTTTAAATATACTCAAATATCTCGTAAGACTACCTAAATTGTATAACATACATACGTATCCAATGAGACCTCGGAACACAGTTTTAGGATTTTCGACCTTCCAATTAATCGGTTATGATCCCACGTCAATAACACACTTAATAATCATAGTAAATTCCTAAAAATAAGATTTAAAACTATTTTCTACAG
Source organism: Iris pallida (assembly GCA_029216955.1). Classification (NCBI taxonomy): domain Eukaryota; kingdom Viridiplantae; phylum Streptophyta; class Magnoliopsida; order Asparagales; family Iridaceae; genus Iris; species Iris pallida. The sequence continues at coordinate 6,561,190 of JANAVB010002600.1, forward strand.
TATTAACTCTAAAATTATAGAATTGTAATTTATAAAGAATTATGTGACTAGTTGACTACTACGTCACCTAGTCTACCCGAAACTCGTCATGAATATGGCTAATTACTCAAAATAGTTAAAATAACCAAAAATATATTTTAAACAAAATTTAAATACCTTATTTCATAGAATATTATCATGGGTACAAGGGTTAAGTTATGCTACAAGTTTGGGACATTCTAGGTCAGTAGGTTACCCGAAAATAGCTAGTTTTGACCTATAATTTTCTCGACCATATTTGACTTGCTAAATTAGTGGAAAAATACTTAAAAATTCTAATATATATATATATGAACATACATAAAATTTAGTTTCAAAAATAACCACCAATAACTTATAGTTCCTTCACAATGGGGTTAATTTTGATCCTACCGAAACATTAATATTACGACTATAAATCATGAAACTTTTATAGATGACTATACATAGAAAAAGCCATCATAATATAATTTCTACAGATTTAATAACATATTTGATACAGAAATTTAGTAAGGATTTGAGATGAAAAAAATTAGAGTTTCTTACCAAAAGTCATTGCTAGAGAGGTTGTAAAGACTTCTCCTTAACAAAGCTCAAATCTTTCTTGCTATATTTGCTTGATAATCCTCTCTTGATGAATTTGAAAGGGTTTGTAATTTCTATAGATGGTTGGATGGAGAAGATGGAGTTTTTAGGGTTTATTTTGAGTGGTTGGGTGGATGTATGGTGGAGGAGATGAGTTTTTGTGAAGGATGGAGAGATGTGCAATGGAGAAGATGATGTATGGAGGGCTATGTGGGGGAGGTGCTGCCAAATATGAGGGGGAAGTGAGGGAGTGGTCATCCAAGAAGGAAAAAGAAGAAGAAATTAAGTTAGGATTAGGGTTTGGGTATGAGTTGATGTATATATATGGGCCTTTTGGGTTGCATACACTACAAGAAAAATGATCATTTACGGCACGCAAAACGCGCTGTAAATGATCTTTTACGGCGTACATTTTGGTGCCGTAAAAGACAATGCCGTAAACGATCCTATTATTTACGGCGCGTTGAAAAACGCCGTAAATGTAAACAAATTAACGCCGTAATTATTTTTTTCACAGAATTTTGACAACCATTTACGGCATATTTAGTGTGCCGTATTTTCTCTTTTACGGCATACATTTGTGCGCCGTAATAGCTATTCCCGCGGGATCAAATACGACGTACATTTTGATGCCGTAAAAGATATTTTTGACAAATTATGTTTGTCATTTATGACATATGTAGCGTGCCGTAAATAATTTTTGATAAAAAATTTCATATTATTATTATTATTATTATTATTATTATTATTATTATTATTATTATTATTTCCATACCATTCCCTGTTTATTTAAACAAGGATATCAATGGTAAACAAAGAATATAACATAGCAAAATAAGTTAAAGAGATAGTTGACTTATATATAATCCCAATCAAACTAAAAAAAGTGAAAAGTAATTCAAATAAACCCAGACACGTGAGATCATAAAAAATAATCGGATTCAGTAGACAAAATACATTAATAGCAACAAAAGACCATGCCAAAGTATATCATGTCTTGCATGAACTAGAAAAACTATTGTAGTACTGAATTAAGAACAATACAATATTTCAATACAAATTGAGCTTGTTTCATAATTTGCCCGACTTTGGAAGAAGAAAAATGTAAATTGTCTTCTATGAAAAATTTTAGCTCAAATGGTTGCAGAGGAGAATCTTCAATGACAACACACAAATTTTTCCATTGATTGATAACCTGTACAAACACAAAATGTGTTTTAGTTCATTGTATCCAATTTGATGTATATATAAACACAACGATGAAAAAGGCTGCATAAACTAGCCAACTACATTTGCAGGTACCTTTCCAGGTACCGAATGCTACATAAATATAACCTGCACAAACACAATTTTTTTCATTAATTGCCAACATCTGTCGTGGGGGTTGAGGGACAGCCGGGTACATCTATTCAAATTGAACCAAATGACCAAAATATTACATTTAACCTTTATATTAAGGAAGTCTGAATTGAAAAATCATTACAAAAAATTGACAAATTTATCATGGTCCATCTATGCAAGAGGAACCTCTGAGCTGGTGCCGACTTCCTAGACTAAGAAACCATGTGCAGGTTTTTTTAGTGGATTGCAGGAAACTAATTTTACTAGTCATGTAAATTAAGATTGTGTAACCAAGGAGATGAGGAAAGATGATAATATTTTGATTATAGATATGCTTTCATTAAGGCTCAACATAAGTTTGCTTGACATTACAACAAAGTATGAAGGTTAAATAATTATCTTAATAATTATCTTAATGGTTTCATTACAACAAAATATTTTGATTATAGAAATGCTTTCATTAAGGCTCAACATAAGTTTGCTCTGTTAACTAGGTGTACCCTCTTACCTCACGAAGATTTTTACCAGTACTAGGTTCCTCCATTACAGGAAAATAATTATCTTAATGGTGCCAACAACATACTCATATAGTATCGCATCACAATTGGCATGCCAAGTAGCCAAGAAAATGCACTTACAAATCCAAGGACTGGCTCATCTTTAGGCAATACAGCATCATCTTGACTATCATCCTGAGAGTCATTTAAGAAAAAGTTTGTTTTCCATTTCATTCCTATATGATTTGCATGCCCACACGAACAGAGCTACAAAAAGATAATAAAAACTAATAAATCAACCTGCTGAAACATAACTACTTGGTTCAAAGTACAGAAGCAACTCATGTACCCAATGTTGATCAGGCAAAGAAGTAGTAAAAAGATGGAAAAAAATACAAATTGTTAAGACCAAGAAAGGGCCCTGATGTTATTTATTTTATCATATTGACTAGTTCAATCCTTTGAGGAAGAGAAGATTGAAGTTAACATAAGATTTAAACTAACTGTGAAAGTGGATACATTGGTTGGAACCACATCAATGAGCTAAGATTTCTCAAATATGGTTACGACTGATACTTCCACCCATGTGTTTTTGATATGCAAGTTCTGAATTCAGAACAATTATAAACAAAAATAACCTAAAGTTAGCTGTAATTTTGACAAATAACTATAAAGCTGGTCAGATGCATGCTCCACCTAGTAGGGAATATGACAGGCATAAAGATCCTATTTGGCACCAATTCCATTAGATTTTACGGATCAATATTATAGGATTAAGATATGATATGATAAATATGGACATTAGACTAATTTTGATGTATCCTAATGAATTAAGATATGATATGACACAATACAGATATGTATCAGCTACAGATTGAATTACAGACATAGTCCTCCCTTGAGGAGTATCCACATAAGATAGCTACGATACAACAGACTGGACTGATGGTGATGACGAACATGATGATAACAAAGAGAATGACAATGGAGAGTTGGAAATAATCGAACACATAAGAGTAGACAAGCCAAGACCATTTGCTAGCAAAATTATCAGGTCCGAAGATGTTCGGCTGAGAAAGGATACTGTCATCCGAAGATTCATGGGATCAAATGTTCTTGGAGAACCCAAGGTGGAGAATGCATGCCATAATGGCCTACTGGATCCAACTATAAATCTGAAGGACGCCATGGATGACATCAACAGTATGTTTCGGGAGCTACTGAATTTTGTGAGGGCTAGAAGGCCAAAGAAATAGGCTAATAAATAGTTGGAACCAAAACTAGTGAGTCAGGGCTTTTCTATTTTTGTTGACGACGACTTGTAAGAAGATTCAAGATGTAGGAGACCAAAGAAATAGGATAATAAACAGTTAGAAGAAAAACCAGCGATTGAGGGCTTCTCTATTTTAGCTGACGACGACTTGGAAGAAGATTCAAGATGTAGCAGACCAAAGAAACATGCTAATAAATTGACAACTAAAAAATTGTCATATATTAGAATTTGATTCAATTCGCTAATTGTCTTAAATTGTCTTTAAAAATAAATAGAAATTGTTTTACCATCCTCCATGACTGACCTTTTTTTCCAAGTCTATGGGAATACAGATATGGTCTCAAGTTACATGAACTTAGACAATAGGACTAATAAGCTAGGTGTTCCTACCTGCTACATGGCCTTCTAAGTATATGTTACACCCTCTCTTGGAATAGCATAATTAGTAATGAATTTGGCACCACATCACAAAGATTTGATGTCAGGTTGACACCAAATCTTAGAAATTTAATTGATCCTTCTGTTGAGTTTCATCGACTTTGAGGTGTATTTCATAATTGAGCCAATTTCATAGTATAATGCTTGATGACTGAGCATTCCAGATTTATTTAGCTTTCATGAATATATTTATGGAATTCATTAGTCTCAAACCATTGATCTAGCATTACTAAAAGATGTGGATTCATAATTCAAAACTAAGCTCTCTAAATAAATCCAAGAGCGGTAAAGTTAAAATTTGATAATTGTTCTTGTTAAAATTTGACAGGTTTTCTTCCATCAGACCTTCAGTATAAATAGAGGAATCAATATTAGGAATACTGTTGCATTGAGTACAATAAAGGAAATACATTCATTTATTGAGAAACTCTTTTCCAAATGACTTCTCTAAGGACAACCTCCTACCTTTAATTTTGGCCCAACTTCTTTCAACAACAAAACTACTTTATTAAATGACATAAAAAATGCAAGACGTCTGTCTTTGCTAAATTTCAAGAAAGAAATAGTATGATGGATTGGAGTGGGAAAGCAACATGCAAGATTTTTAATAGAAAATTTGACTTAAATGTAAATAAGATTTCCAAATTATTGTTCGTACATCAACTTGCCGAAATTACTACCTCAAGTGTTGCTTTCTCTTTTTCAGTAAGTTTTCTTTCAATGATGGATGTATCATCATTAGGACCAACACTGTAACAAGAACATAGAAGCAAGTGAGGTGTTCTCACATGCTAATTGCATAAGAAAAGCTAAGAGAAACAATATTATTTAAGTGAGGAAGGGATGAAAAAGCTTACAACAGGGTCGGCGGCGTCATTCTGCTCGGACAGAATCCAGGGCACCTCGGTGTCGAGATCGACCGTCATTTTGGTTGTGCAGGCAGTGTAGGCCTTCGTCGGATCTTCAAAATAAAGCTTTACAACGTCGTCCGGTACAGGAAGTACCTCGCTAGAAATTCTTTGCGATAAAAAAAATTATTCTAGCACGCTAAAACCATACAAACATAAACTCGAACACCTTACAAGCATAAATTTCACATATAACCATGGAATAATTCTTACCATTTTTCGGAACTAAAATTATGTAATAAACAAAACTTAAATCCTTACGTCGACATAGACGAGAACAATATGTAGCAACAAATCTTCACCATCAGCAACTGACCGAGATGGTGGCGTTGCGGTACAAACTCCTCAGGAATAATCCTTACCATTATCTTCATGTTCATTTTTGTGCCAACCTCCCATTACCGAACACCAACTCCACTTCATCCCTCTCGACGCCCACCGCTTCCCCGTCCATCATCTCGCGACAGAGGACCGGAAGCTTCAGAGGTATGGATTCTAATAAGGAGGCGGTGGGGGAACTATTAGCCGTGATGGCCATAATGACGAATGAGGGAGAGAACGAACAGAAAGAGGAGAGAGCTCAGGATGAGGGATTCACCAAGATGGTGGCTCCAGAAATGAAAAGAGATAGTAACGAGCCCTCAAATATTTGGCGTCCTGCCGAAATTATTTGGGATAGTCCTATAATCTATTTAAGATGGAAAATTTTAATAGTTCTAAAAAAGAGAGATGTTTTTAATTCTGTCCCAAATAATACTATTTTTTATTATAAAAAATATAGTTGTCCCAAAAACTAAATTTTTAGGACGTTTCAAACTAGCGTTCCTAATAGTGTTATCCCAAGAGTGAAAGAGGGGATGCTCAAGAGGGAACATGAAAAATGAGAGCGGCAAGTTGGAATATTTTCATTTCTAACACTTTGGTCTAGAATAAGTTTAGGATAGAGAAATTTTTAGAGTTATGGACAATTCTATTTTTTTTGTTTCGCTTAATTACAATTTTATTTTTTATTTTTGTTTCAAAATTTAAATCTCACATTAATTCAAAAGAAAATTTATTGATATATGAAAATAATACATATCTAATCATTTGTTTTTATTTTTAAAATATGGATTGATAAATTTTACTTTAGTTTTAATCTTAATTTTAATTTTAGTTTTAATCTTAACATTAATATTAAAAATTAACATAAATATATAGATTAAATAAGTTATTCTTAATATTAATATCGTGCCAAAATAAGTTATTCTTAATTTTAATCTTAGTATCGTGCTAAAATGGATGCCGTAAATAAGTTATCAATTACGACATGCACAACGCATGCCGTAAATAAAACAACATTCACGGTGTACGAAAGAACGCCGTAATTGAGTTCTCATTCACGGCGCAAGAGAACGCATGCCGTAAATAAGTTAACGTTCATGGCATAAAAAAACGAATGTCGTAATTAAGTTATCATTCACGGCGCAGGAAAATACGTGCCGTAAATGCATTTGCAATGACGGCGTGCGGGTAAAACATGCCGTAAAAAACACAAAAATTGACTCTTTTATGGAACGCAAAATTGTACGCTGTAAAAGAGTGTCATTTATGGCGCACAGGCAATGCGTGCCGTAAATTGTGCGCCATAAATGATCATTTTTTTTTGTAGTGATATATGAAAAGGAGTGAGAATCCTATTCCTAATTACATGCTTGGCCGAATATCCAAGGGAGGGACTGCTTTGCTCGGCCAAGAGTGCTCCTACTTGGTTAGGGTGGTGGTTTGGTGAGTTGGCTAATTGATTGGATCAAGGATTAAAAAGGTCTTTCCTAATATAGACTAATTAAATCTATCTATATAAATACAATCCGAAATCTGAATTAAATATAAAATATATGTATTTATTAATATTTATTAATGTCCAACATGCCTACAAAGGATTGGGTTTGACTTTGGGGCAGATATAAACTAATGTCAACTAGGATTACAGTAGGATTACACGTAGATACTTTCTATAAATAGAAACTTTCCAAAATTAAAATCTTATTAATATTAATAAAATATATATACAAAATTTATATCAACATGAAGGTATTTGAGAGTACTATATGTCTATTTAGATTTGGATTTGGTTCGGGTCAAGTCAGGGCTAAATTGGTACAATCGGGTCTCCTAGAAAGTCAATAATCTAATAAATAAATAAATAAATTTCGGTGGAGGTTAAGTTGCAACATGGCCTAGTTTTCCTAGTTAGAACATACCTATGGCTCGGTCTTCCCTACCATGGCTAAAACACTAGTCAAAACATACGTGTACACTATCCGTGCCATAATTCTTTGTCATCTTGTACTCCAAAACTCAACCATGGCTAAGGTCATCTATAATAATAACTATTAATTTAAAGATATTCATAAATTTCATAAAATCCTATTTAAGCCAAATAAATAAAAAATAATCCAAAAATTCTGGGGTTTTACATCCTACCCACCTTAAAAGGATTTCGTCCTCAAAATTAAAATTAGGCTCACTAACAAAGAACCGTGCTAGTGTAACTAGGATTAGTTCAAAGGATACGCTAGGTCACTACGATGTGTCCAAATAACTCAAGTAATAATCAATCATAAATAATATGGTTTACTACATCTCTATCGTAAAACTATTGATGGTTATCTCTAGTCGCTATTCTTGGTATCAGCGGTCTTATAATAATGACGTTGAAGGTTTGCCCTCCTAACCATATTATTGTCACAACTATATAAGTCTCATTTCACCTAATCAATCTAAGTGATACCTACCAATCTGTCTAATCCTAACTTTACAACCGGCAAGGCATAATGCTAAATGGGTTGGATTAGCCTATATTTAGGTTCTTCTAGTAGAGGGTCAGTCTCTACTCTAAAACTACTACTCTATTCTTGATCAAGCGACTGCCATAACGGGCGTAACCTAGTATGATTATTTAGCCATTTCTAAAACGTCTACCCACTTTTGGTCAAACTACCTCATCAAACACATGATGCCCTATGGCATATGGCATCTATAATCCCCCTTATCTATCAAGCAATCACAATACATTAAGCAAACTTACACTATAACTTATGAATTTTTTGATAAATCCTATATAGCACGATTATTCGTCACTCTGAAAAAGGAAGGGACGAGAAGCAATGATACGAGAAAGCGAAGGAAGAGTAATCAAGAGTAAATACGAAGTTCAAGGGCGATAGAGAAATTTTTAAGAAAATTTTCAAGGCATAGTGGATTGAGATTTCTAAAGGTTTAGTCACATTTGCAGGTTCGTATCAGTACAGTTATGTAACTGATACGATATGCTCTGACCTGTATGGGCCACCAAAAAAACTTGTCACGATCCGTACCCGCTTTTTGGACACGAGCACGTTAGCAAGCCAGCTACGTATCGAGCGGACTCCAGTCCCCCTCAAATACGTAAACGCTGTCAAGGCCATAATATACTGCCAAATCATGGCAAAACAAATCTATATCTCAATTCCATAATAAGTATACGAAACATGAATGAACACTATGGATCGTGGTCTGCAGCCCACTAGCATATATGTCCGATAAGACTCCAAGAAATATAACAAGAGTCTCTAAACTGAATCAATAAGCAGGATATCTCATGATAAGAAATGTAAAGTCATGAAAGGATAACAATGTAATATCACTGACAAATACCTGAATCATGCAAGCAATATCGTAATCATCTGAAACTCCCAAGTGTCATAATCATCCACCATCCAGAACTGCTAATTAACTCCATGTAATCACTAAACCTGAAGAGATCATCTGGTCCTCAGGGGACATAACAAGATATATAAAAACATGTATATCTAGCAGTTTAATCATGCATAAGAGTATAAACAAGCTATAAACATGGAACAAAACAAAAACTGACAAGTGGCTACTGACAGATGACTATGAACGTGGATACGGGAATAACTACGCATAAATAACCAGCAAGAAGAACAAGTAAACAAGAGATCAATGGAATACCAAATCCTCGCCCCGAGTGTGGACTCGCAGGTTTGAACTAATCACTAACCCTCGCCCCGAGTGTAGACTCGCAGGTTAGTTTACGACAAACACCATCGCCCCAAGTGTGCACTCGCAGGTACAAACGGTCAACCCTCGTCCCGATTGTGGACTCGCAGGTTGTTAAAACGAAACAGGAATAGCAGTTCAATTACATATGCTTGTGGACACGAACCAGTCAAGATACAGGTAATGACACAGTACAACTCAGTCATGGCGCAGGTAAGGACAACTCTAGTATGGGCTATAATGTGAACAAGTCTGGTATAACTATACAATCAAGTCATGAAATACTGATATACAAGCAAGACAATAAACTGGTAAATGTGGTATAATAAAATCATAGCAACTAAGGTAACTAAAGATAACATACTAAAACAGATGAAATATAAGCATGAAAATGAACTGTAGAGGGAGGCAAGGTATCTTGCATGGTTTTGCGATGTGAGGATGAAGTTTCGCTCCCGTGTCTACGCCTCCGGAATTCAATGCTCCTAAATAATTTACTTAACTATTATGAAACTTATAACAGAACTTAGTTAACTGAATTAATGTTTTAAACTACTTTAAATATACTCAAATATTTCGTAGGACTACCTAAATTATATAACATACATACGTGTCCAACGAGACATCGGAACACAGTTTTAGGGTTTTCGACCTTCCAATTAATCGGTTATGACCGCACGTCAATAACACACTTAATAATCATAGTAAATTCCTAAAAAATAATATTTAAAATAATTTTCTACAGTATTAACTCTAAAATTATAGAATTACAATCTATAAAGAATTATGTGACTAGTTGACTACTACGTCACGTAGTCTATCCGAAACTCGTCATGAACATGGTCAATTACTCAAAATAGCTAAAATAACCAAAAGTATATTTTAAACAGAATTTAAATACCTTACTTTATAGAATATTATCATGGGTACAAGGGTTAAGTTATGCTACAAGTTTGGGACATTCTAGGTCAGCAGGTTACCCAAAAATAGCTACTTTTGACCTATAATTTTCTCGACCAGATTTGAGTTGCTAAATTCATGGAAAAATACTTAAAAATCCTAATTTATATATATGAAAATGCATAAAATTCAGTTTAAAAAATAACCACCAATAACTTATAGTTTTTTCACAATGGGGTTAATTTTGATCCTACCGAAACATGAATATTACGACTATAAATCATAAAACTTTTATAGATGATTATACATAGCAAAAGCCAACAAAATATGATTTCTACAGATTTAATAACATATTTTATACAAAAATTTTGTAAGGGTTTGAGATGAAAAAATTAGAGTTTCTTACCAAAAGTCCTTGCTAGAGAGGTTGTGAAGACTTCTCCTTGCCAAAGTTCTAATCTTTCTTGCTATCTTTGCTTGATAATCCTCTCTTGGTGATTTTGGAAGGGTTGGCAATTGCTATAGATGGTTGGATGGAGAAGATAGAATTTTTAGGGTTTGTTTTGAGTGGTTGGGTGGATGTATGGTGGAGGAGATGAGTTTTTGTGAAGGATGGAGAGATGTACAATGGAGAAGATGATGTATGGAGGGCTATGTGGGAGAGGTGCTGCCAAATATGATGGGGAAGTGAGGGAATGGTCGGCCAAGAAGGAAAAAGAAGAAGAAATTAAGTTAGGATTAGGGTTTGGGTATGAGTTGATGTACATATATGGGCCTTTTGGGTTGCATGCATGAAAAGGAGTGAGAATCCTACTCCTAATGAGATGCTTGGCCGAATATCCAAGGGAGGGGCTGCTTTGCTCGGCCAAGAGCACTCCCACTTGGTTGGGGTGGTGGTTTGGTGAGTTGGCTAATTGATTGGATCGAGGATTAAAAGGTCTTTCCTAATATAGACTAATTAAATCTATCTATATAAATACAATCGAAAATCTGAATTAAATACAAAATATATGTATTTATTAATATTTATCAATTTCCAACATGCCTACATAGGATTGGGTTTGACTTTGGGTCAGATATAAACTAATGTCAACTAGGATTACACTAGGATTACACGTAGACACTTTCTATAAATAGAAACTTTCTAAAATTGAAAACTTATTAATATTAATAAAATATATATACAAAATATATGTCAAAATGAAGGTATTTGAGAGTACTATATGTCTATTTATATTTGGATTTGGTTCGGGTCAAGTCAGGGCTAAATTGGTACAACCGGGTCTCCTAGAAAGTCAATAATCTAATAATTAAATAAATAAATCATCGGTGGGGGTTAAGTCGCAACTTGGCCTGATTTTTCTAGTTAGAACACAACTATGACTCGGTCTTCCCTACCATGGCTAAAACACTAGTCAAAGCACACGTGTATACTATCCGTGCCACAATTCTTTGTCATCTTGTTCTCCAAAACTCAACCATGGCTAAGGTCATCTATAAGAATAACTATTAATTTAAAGATATTCATAAATTTCAAAAAATCCTATTTAAGCCAAAAAAATTAATAAATAAATCCAAAAATTCTGGGGTTTTACACCTACCTTAAAGGTATAAAACAAATAAATATCAAAAGTTAGAAATTATTAATATATATTAAATTATATATATATCACGAATAGGCATACATGAAAAGATCAAAAATCAATTAAGAACATGTATCCATAATGCCAACCAAAAAGTAAAGAAGATATCATCAAAAGAAGACTTTAATGAAGAAGTTAATTGATTCAAGAAACACAAATTTGGTCAAAGGAATCATTAGCTAAAGTATGAGATAAGCACAAGTTTGAAGGTAACAAGTATAATTAAATAATCTTCAAGTCAATATAAAACTTTAGCTTAACTCATATGTCCACATAAAGATATTTATACAAAAATATATATCAACATAAGAAATACATGAAGTACATGTAAATAGAGATTTAATGAATATAGTCATGTATCCTTAATGAATATTTGAAAAACCATCACAAATTCAAAAATATGTATAAATAAACTTTATTAGGCAAAGACATAATTGATTCTCAAGAAGATAATCAAAATAAATGTGAGAATCAATAATAAATATATTATGCAAGCATAAGATTAAAGAGAAGTATAAGTATATACTTGTCAAGAAATAAGAAGCTTGTGCTAAACACATATATTCGCAAATATCGATTTAAAGTAAATAAGACATATTTAAAGAAAAATTGACAAAAAAATAACTATCTCAAAAACTTTAAAGATGGAGAGTTAAAATCATATTAACTCAATTCAAAACTAAGCTCCTATGGACCTAGAGTGATATGCATACTTTATAAATAAAGATTAAGAATAACGAGCATGTTTATATAAATGTGTCACACTAATAGAGAATGAGTGATAAAATATATAGTGTGAACTAATCATTTAAGCTGAGTAACTAGTCATGCTAGATAAAATCTCACATTGATTTATATAAAAGGCAACTAAAGGATATAAATGTGAGCTAGTAGCAAGACATCAAGAGAAACATGCTAGATTCTACAAATATAAACAATTTAAAGAGAATCATTTAGCATGTTACCAAAGTGGTTCTAGTGGCCACGCTTGTGTTGGTACAATTGCTTGAAAGATGACCTTTGAGCTTTACAACCGCCAACACACTCCTCGGTACTATATCCCGATATGATAAGCTCCACCTACAATATTAGGTGAAGACTTTGGTATCCAAATAAACTTGGATCCACATTTATTAGCTTTAGGGACCCATATACTATTTACTCTAGCATTGGTAGAAAAACTCCTACGAATAGGATAAGTTAAGCTCATGTGTCCAACGCGAGAGCAATAGAAGCATCTAATACTAGTGTGTGCACATGTATCAGAATGAGTATGATTATGAACATGTGACATACTAGAATGATGAATATCTCTAGAGTGAGAATGCATGAATTTGGTCTTAAGAATATCATGTTCTAATAGAAAATCATTATACAAACAAGTAAGAGAATCAAATTTAGCATTTAAAGCATAATTCTCTTTTTCAAATAAAGCAATTCTAGAAATAAAATAATCACTTTGTTTCTTTAAAGAGTCAATAGAAGAATCATGCAAATGATTTAGCTCATGTGTTTGCCTCTTAAGGTCTTCTATTGATGAGGAAAGAGATTTGATTTTTAAGATTAAAGCCTCATTCAAACTCTTTAAAGAAACACATGATGAGTTTTGAGAATCAAGTCTAGATAATAAATCATTATTTTTATTTCTCAATAACTCATTAGCTTCTTCTAAATTAACAACCTTTTCAGAAAATTCTTCACTTATAAAATAAAGGTTATCAAGAATTTCTAAGGATTGTTTAGCCATGGCTTTCCACTTAGAGCATTTCTTTCATTTAGAAGAAACATGATTGTCCATGCTACTAGAAGTAAAAACCCTCTTTATTGGAGGAGGAGGAATACGATGCTATAGAAAAAATAATAAAGATCTACTCTAAGGATGTTAAGCCTGACAATAGAGTCCTTGCTCTGATACCAATTGTAGGAACCCTAGAGGAGGGTGAATAGGGTCAAGCTAACTAATCAAGCACTTAGCACAAGCTAATGGACAATTTAAAAATATAAGTTCAAGAGAAGAAGCAACAACAATACCGACACACGATATATCCTGGTATCCTCCCAAGGGGCACTCCAGTCCCGAAACTCTCTCCGACTTTAATCCACTGTTTGAGTAAATAGTTACACACGAGTTTGGATCCGAAAAACTCGCCAACTTCTTACACAAGAGCTTTAGTCCGAAGGCCTCTCCGACTTCAACTGAGAGTTTGGATACAAAAACTCTCCAACTTCAACCAAGAGTTTGGATCCGAAGATTCTCCAACTGTTACCTTTCACAATAGGTTTTGATCTCCTTATACAACAAGATGAAGATCTTACTTTACAACTCAACAACTCTAACACAGTTTGTGGATGCCAAATGAAAGTTTTGTAGAGTTGTTTATGGATAGGCTTTGGTGGTTTAGAAATTTTTAGGCTCAAAGCATCATCCTTGAAAGAAGGGGTTCAAGGCTATTTATAACCAAAGCATTGAAAAGAGCTCAAAGGTAACTTTTTAGCCAGCGATCGGTATACCGTCGGTACGAACCGGTATACCGTCGGAATACTGGTCTGGAATTGCAACGGCTAGAAATATAGTCGTTGGGATCATTAAATGTCCGAAATCCGACCGTTGAATTTTCAACGTTACTGAATCGGTATACCGTCGGTATAGATCGGTATTCCGTCGGTATGCCGATTTTGTAGACAAAAATATTTTGTGAACAAAAATCGGTATACCATCGATATGGACCGGTAAACCGTCGGTATGTCGATTTTTATCTGAAAATGATCCTAGACTAATTTCTACCATAGCTTTCGATTTTGCCATACATTTCTTGTGTTTACAATTATTCATAAGACTTATTACAGACTCCAGATATATTGTAGCAGGTGCAGGCTTCTTCAGAGACTGAAATGATGATGGCATGGCATGAATTCTTTCCTTGTGTAACGCTCCAGTCCCAAAATACATAGGACCAAGCACGTGAACATACCAGCTCCACATGTACGAAGAATACTACAATATATGGAATCCTCATATATGCATATAAGCTGTAAGTAAAATAATCACAGGCTAGAATAACATAATCTAATCTCATCACAGCTCAACACAGAAAATAATGGAGTCTAAATAATAAATAAGTATATCAAAATATAGCCAGGTGAACATGCTCACTCCAAACAGCGATGAAAATAGTCTCAGAAGATCAGAGTCCAACCTCCATAAAATAAAAAGAAAAGAGATGTAAAATAATGTCCACTAAAGTCTCAAATAAGGAATAGACTAGAACTTAGTAGGAAGTGCCTTATCATCGATGTAGGATAGATCCAGAGCCGCTCCGTACTACTGCAGGAAGTCGTCTAATCCTGGAGAGACAACCAGGTCCTCAAAGGGACGTAGCAAGATACAAGAAAGTACTATACATATAAACTGTGATAATATAATAAGAAGAAGGGATACATGCAATAGGGTGCCTACCAATTCTACAGTGATAATGCAATTAAGAACAAACCTTTAATGCATAGGAATCTGGCTCAGGAGAAGGTAACTCAGGTATGGCCCCATCAGGATAACAGGGACCTCAAAGCATAACATTCGTCGAATGTCAGAGGCCAGCAGGATCAGTAATTGAAAAATACAAAAAGGACCCATACGGTAAGAAAACTGTTCTCCCCACCAATGCCTAGTAGGGTCACATCCATGAATCATGAAACCTCTAGTAACAGCCAAGTCTACTAGCATGCATCACTATTGGCAGTTACTCCTATCCGTCGCATGCCTCATATGTATCGGAAGCCAACCGACTACGCAAGCACGTGTCCTACATGTGACTCATAACTCGTAGTAAAGCAACTGTCAAGGCCGTATGAGATATGCCGATACCTCATCAATAGAAGGGTGGTCACTAGATTAAGTCAATACAAGAGAAATAAATAAAAAATGAGAGAACGACCAATAGAGTCGCTTGCACCCAAGTGAGACTTGGACGCACAATTTTATAATATTAACAAATAAGAAATACTAAAAATAATTGCTAAAAATAAGAATACATAAATCACAGAGTAAGGTGGCAAGGTATCTTTCG
This sequence comes from Iris pallida, assembly GCA_029216955.1. NCBI lineage: Eukaryota > Viridiplantae > Streptophyta > Magnoliopsida > Asparagales > Iridaceae > Iris > Iris pallida. The sequence goes on from JANAVB010002600.1 coordinate 6,576,901, forward strand.
TGATGGTACAAAGTGGCAAGTCCAGGAAATCTCAATGTCATCCAAGAAATATCACAATCTCCAAACAACTTCGGACACTGAAACAAACATCAAATATGTACTCGGTGTATAAGATATATTTAGGAAATGTCTGCCCAAAAGTCTAATTCTGGAACAGGGACAAAATCATATTTTCGGATTAAAACGATGTCCATCGTTGGACCCGCTTTGCACCAAAACGCCCGCCAAAGTTTATGGTCTCTAAAGTCATCAAAGTACATGTCTAAGAATTCAGTTTAAGATGTGGAACTCAATGGTATGTCCAGTTTTGGATTTTGATGAGTCGCGTACAAAATCGCCCGTTTGAGTGGGTCGCAGGCCCGCCAAAAAGGGGTTTCGGTCGACCTTCTCAGAATCGAACCAAACTTGGCACACAGGATCAAAATTTCGATTCGAACCTACTGGCACAAGTTTTGTCTCAATATGACGAATGTACACAAAGTTAGGGCCAATTTTGCAAATTGACGATACGGGGGTATCCTGACGGATACAGACTGATTTCGTCGCACACACGCGAAAAAACTGAGTTTCGTCAGTTCCCACACGTCAACAATGTCCATATACGTCTTTCAATGTGTAAAGCGTGCGATAATGTCACCCGGTTCATCGGGGCGCACGCCGTATCGAGAAAATTTTTAGAATTTTATATAAGTTAACACAGTTTTTCCTCTAACTTTAACATCAATTTACTTTTTATACGTTAATCGAAACGACGATCCAGAAGATGTGTTACGATCTCGGTAATGTTGTCTTCTACTGTTTTTAAATATTTACTACATATATTTAATGCACAACAAGAAAATTGGCCGACAAGTTATCATTTTTCATTAGTTTTTAGTATTACAGAAAATAGGTTTTTTTCTTCAACTTTGTCTTAATTTTTCGAGCAAGTCGATGGGTTATTTTGAAATCCACCTAGAGGATCTCGAAGAGGGTCAAGTCTGCTTTCTAAAAAATCTTACGGATCAAAAATCGGTGCTACGAGTAAAAAGTTACGTCATCGGGAAGTAGGGTACCTTGAGTGAGAAAACTGCTCCGTGGATGACAAGGGGCTGACTTTCGATGCTCCGTTCGTCGCGCACGAAACTCCATCGCTGGTGAAACAAACTCGTAGGCAAAGAGGGCATGTTCTGTCGTAATTTTCATTTTAGGAGTCTAGGGTTTTGAGGTCTGTGGAGGAAGTTATATTTATAACAAGTTTTGCAAAAACCTAATTCTAATAGGATTCTAATAATTTATTATTGGTTCCTCACGGGTTGGGCGGATTATAAGCGCTGCAGTAGCAGCTTTGTAGGGAGAGGGTGGGGGGGCTCCTACTTATGTGGGTGGGTAGTTTGATTGCTTTATTATTTTTTTCCTTTTCTTTTTTTTTCTTTTTTCTTTTTCTTTCTTTATTCTTTTTCATTTCTTTTTCTTTTTTATTTCTTTTTTTAAATCTATTTTTATTTTTCTATTATTATTATATTTAAATATTTAAATTCTATTTTTATTTATTATTTCAAATAAAAAAACTCTTTTCAATAATTCAATAATTTAGATATATTTATATACACATATATTCCCACGTATATGTATATATAAATATATACACCTTAATCAATCAACACACACACACACACACACACACACACACACACACACACACACACACACACACACACATATAAACTTACACCCATACTATGCATTACACTCATAATATTACGCATACATGTATTTTAGCAAAAATTTACAAAAAACTAAATTTAAATATTTTAATAAATTAGGGGGTTTACATCCTACCCAACTTAAAGAAATTTCTTCCTCGAAATTAGACTATGGTTGGGGTCGAATCCAATGTTACGCAATACAAGAAGCTATAAAGTATCATATGCAAGACATACCTTGGTTGTCAAACAAATGCGGGTAACGATTTCGAACGTCGTCCTCGCACTCCCAAGTAGACTCTCATGGCGAGTGATGCTTCCAAGCCACGTGAACCAATAGAATAGATTGATTTTGCAACACCTTAACTTGACGATCAAGAATGCCTACCGGTTGCTCTTCGTACGACAAGCTCGGTCCAACTGTGATCTCGGAGTGGTCAAGCACATGATTGCTGTCCGCCACGTACCTCCTCTGCTGAGATACATGGAATACTTCATGCATTTCCTCTGGCGACGGCGGTAAGGCCAATCTATAGGCAACCTCTCCAACACGTTCCAAGACATCGAAAGGCCCGATGTACCTTGGACTCAACTTGACACGTCCTCCGAATCGAATCATGCCACTAGTGGGGGATATCTTCAAGAACACATGGTCACCCTCTTTAAACCCCAAGGGTCGGCGATGATTATCTGCCCACTGCTTCTGACGATCCTGCGCTGCTCGCAAGTGGCCCTAAATTTTCTTTAATGTCTCCACTGTGCTCAAAACTAACTCGGGACCCAATAGCTGTCACTCTCCTATATCGCTCCAACAAATAGGAGATGGATATTTCCTACCATACAACGCTTCAAACGGAGCCATCTGGATGCTCGCTTGATAGCTATTATTGTAGGAAAACTCAACAAGATGAAGATGGTCCTCCCATGATCCGCTAAAGTCAAGCATTCACACTCTCAACATATCCTCTAACATGTGAATGGTACGCTCTGACTGGACGTCTGTCTGCAGATGGTACGTCGTGCTAAACTTCAACCGTGTGCCCAAACTCTCTTGTATGCTCCCCAAAAAGTACGAGATGTATCTCGAGTCCCGGTCCGACACAATACTAACAGGCACACTGTGTAATCTCACAATCGGCTCCATATACATCTCTACCAATACCTCTGTCGACTGGCCCACTATAAAAGGTAAGAAATGTGCTGACTTTGTAAGTCTATCAACAATCACCCACACTGCGTCACGTCTTCTAGGACTCCAAAGAAAACCCATGACGAAATCTATAGTAATATGCTCCCACTTCCACTCGGGAATGGGTAGCGACTGCAATAATCCGGCCATCCTCTGGTGTTCCGCTTTCACTTGTTGACATACCAAGCACTTGGCAATGAAACGAGCTATCTCTCGCTTCATTCTGTGCCACCAATAATATTATCGTAATTGTAGTACATATTGGTTCCTTCGGGATGAATAGAGTAAGTCGAACTGTAAGCCTCTGCTATCAGCTCCTGCCGTAGCTCTCCATTGGGAACATAAATGCGATCACCACATCGCAATGTCCCATCGGGATGGATCCTCAATCCCGTCTGCTCTTCTGCTTCAATCCTCTCTCTGAGCCATCGAAATCTAGCATCAGTGGGCAATGCTACCTTGATGCGCTCTACCAATGATGATTGCACTTGGAGGTTGGCTAATACGCCATCTGCTCTAGGCAATACTATCTCAATACCAAGCTGCTCCAAGTCTCTAATCAACTCCTTCCGCGTAGTCAAAAAGTATGCCATGGACTTACGGCTTAATGCGTCTGCCATGACATTAGCCTTGCCCGGATGATAATGTAGCTCGATCTCGTAATCGTTCATCAACTCCAACCAACGTCGTTGTCGCATATTCAACTCTTTTTGTGTGAACACGTACTTGAGGCTCTTATGATCAGTGTAGATATCAACCTTCTTGCCGTACAAGTAGTGTCTCCATAGCTTCAAGGCAAAGATAATCGCTGCGAGCTCTAGATCATGGGTCGGATTATTCTTCTCGTGTACTCTCAACTGTCTCGATGCATATGCTACTACATTACTGTGATGCATCAATACACATCCTAATCCTTTCCCAAATGCGTCGCTGTAGATCACAAATCCTCCCGGGCTCGATGGTAGTGTCAAGATCGGTGTTGTGGTCAATCGCTTCTTCAACTGGTCAAAAGCGGCTTGACACTCGTCTGTCTATACAAACTCCCGATCCTTGCAAGTTAATCGAGTCATAGGCACCGCTATTCATGAGAAATCTTTTACGAATTGTCGGTAGTAACCCGCAAGTCTGAGAAAACTTCTCACGTTAGAAGCTGATGTGGGAGCGGGCCATGATTTGACTGCTGTAATCTTCTTTGGGTCCACTGATCTACCATCACCCGTAACAACATGTCCAAGAAATGATACCTCCTTGAGAAAAAAATTACACTTGCTAAGCTTTGCGAAAAGTTGCTCATTCCTCAACGTTTCCAAAACTATCCATAGATGCTGTTTATGCTCCTCTTGACTCTTGGAGTAAATCAAGATATCATCTATAAAGACTACTATAAATTTATCCAAGTACTGGTGAAAGATCTTGTTCAATAAATTCATGAAGACTGCAGGAGCATTGGTGAAATCGAAAGACATGACCAAGAACTCGTAGTGACCATACCTTGATTGAAAAGTTGTCTTTGTAATGTCTTCCTTCCGGACCTTCAACTGGTGATAGTCTGATCGTAAGTCAATCTTGGAAAATACTTTTACTCTACTCAGTTGATCGAATAGATCGTCTATACGCGGCAAGGGATACTTGTTCTTCACCGTCACTGCATTCAATGCTCTGTAGTCGATGCACATGCGTACTGTCCCATTTTTCTTAGGCACAAAAAGTACGAGTGCTCCCCACGGTGACACACTAGCACGAATAAAGCCCTTCCCCAATAAGTCATCAATCTGTGTCTTCATCTCTACCAACTCCTTGGGCGCTAGTCGATAAATTCGAGATGAAATAGGCTCGTCTCCCGAAATAAGCTTAATAGAAAACTCAATATCTCAGTCAGGTGGCAGTCCTGACAATTCTTCGAGAAATACATCCTCGAACTCGATGATGATAGGGTGCTAAGGGGTGTCCTGCATCATTATGTGAGTCCCCTATGCGGGTGCATCACAACTCTCTCCATCTTCTTTGGTCAACTCAAACTCGATCCCATTCGGTGGTCTAAAGACAATAATGCCCCTATGACAGTCTATGAGAGCGAAATACTGGCTCAACCAGTCCATTCCAAGAACCACATCAAATATTGGCATAGAGAATACAAGAAGTCGTACCCTCATCTCTCTACCATTTATTACTACTGGACAAAGTCTACAAACACAACTAATAGGTACAACTCCTCCTCCTGTGAGGACTCTAACATTCTTAGCTAAGGGTATGATGGAAATGTTATGTCTAGTGGAAAAACTTGTGGCTATAAATGAATGTGTGGCTCTAGTATCAAATAATATAATAGCAGAAAAAGATGCAACGAAAACCATACCTGCTATAACCTCTGCCTTTGTCTTTACTTCTGTATCCTCAACTGCTAGAAAGAATACCTGCCCATAATTTTGTCCAGTACCCTGAGCTCTGGCCCTCTTGAACTGTGCTGACAGGGGTGGTAATGGGGGGCGAGGTGCTCTTGCCACTGGTCGAGGTGCTGGAAGTGCTGGGGCCGTCGGCCTCGGGTTCTGTTGAGCATAAAATAAGGACTGCTACTCCGGACAATCCTTCACCTTGTGTTGTCCTGACCCATATCTTAAGCATGCTCCAAGTCGAGTTCGACAGTCCTTCAAGAGGTGTTCCTACTTCCCGCAATAGTTACAGGTGGGCTTCTGATAAGGTGTGGGACTATGTTGGAACTGTCATGTGGGCCTCTTGATAGGTCCACCATGAGTAGCTCGGGCTGGTGTAACTGCTGGTGTATGGTGCCTCGATGTCTGCTGCTGCTCTTTGTGAAGAATCTCCTGAGCACGAGCTTCCTCCAGGACAGCTGAATGGGAGACTCAAGACTGGGTAGTCGTATAAGACTTGAGCTTTGGTGCAAGCCCCTAGTTAAACCTCCTTTCTTTTTCTAACTCTGTTGGAATTAATCCTGCACCAAATCTACTCAGGCGGTTGAACTCTGAGTCATACTCATCAACTATTATATTTCCTTGCTTCAGATGAAGGAACTGGTCGTAGAGACCTTTTCGAACATGAATAGGAAAGAATCTCTCATAAAATGCATCATAGAACTGGTTCCAGGTGATCCCAGTGCCTAATCATCTCTCTTCCGCCTTCCACTAGTGGTGAGCATTATCTTCTAGCAGTAGGTCTACTGCTATCATCCAATCTTGAGCTGGCAACTGGGATGCTTTCAGTAGCTTCTCTGTACTAATAAGCCATTGTGACGCCTCTAGTGGCTTCTCCGTTCCTCCAAAGGCCATGGGGTTTATCCATGAAATTCTTGATAGAGCCTTCATAAGGATGCAAAGCCGGTACTGGTGCTGGTACTGGAGGTGGTGGTTAAGATCTAGCCAATGCTACCATCATCGTCTGTCTCATCAGCTCAGTCTGCTGCCACTGAGCCTGCATCATGGCGTACATAAATTAGGAAGTAGGGCTCCTATCAGTCGGTGGTGGAGGCATCTGAGGTCCCAACTTTGGTGGAAACTGCTAGGGAATGGTGGTGGTGGAGGCAGTGGTACATTCCCTTTCGATGGCATGGTAGTGGTCTGCCCAGCCTGGCTGCCTTGGGGTGCTGCGATCTCTGGGTACTCCGTCGTCGATGTCGTAGTAGGCTGTGGCTGTCCTGGCTGGTATGGTGTCACTAGAGTCATTGGAGGATTTTGTCCCTCCGGAGTAGCCTCTTCACCTGATGTGAGGGCCAAGGCAGAAGTGCATCCGCTTCTTAGATTCATACTGTTGGCACGAGGAAGATAGGTTGATATTAGGAAAGATTAGATGTGAGGTAAATCAAATAATTGAAGGAATTTGAAAAGAAGTTTGGATGTCAAGGGACGCGGTAGTTCTGGATGAGATATTCCTATTCCTATATGCAGGCTTGTTGGGTATTAACGTAGACCTGTATGGGCCACCACAAAAATATGTAATACCCCAGTCCCAAAATACATTGGACCAAGCATGTTAACATGCCAGCTGCACATGTACGAAGAATACTCCAATTTATGGAATCCTCATATATGCACATAAGCTGTAAGTAAAATAATCACAGGCCAGAATAACATAATCTAATCTAATTACAGCTCAACACAAAAAATAATAGAGTCTAAATAATAAATAAGTATAACAAAAGATAGCCAGGTGAACATGCTCACTCCAAACAGCTATGAAAATAGTCTCACAAAATCGGAGTCCAACCTCCACAAAATAGAAAGAAAATAGATATAAAGTAATGTCCACTAAAGTCTCAAATAAGGAATAGACTGGAACTCAGTAGGAACTGCCTTGTCATCGATGTAGGATGGATCCAGAGCCGCTCCATACTCCTGCGGGAAATCGTCTAATCTTGGAGAGATAACCAGGTCCTCAGAGGGACATAGCAAGATACAAGAAAACACCATGCCATATAAACTGTAATAATATAATAAGAAGAAGGGATGCATGCAATAGGGTGCCAACGAATTCTACAGTGATAATGCAGTTAAGAACATACCTTTAATGCATGGACATCTGGCTCAAGAGCAGGTAACTCAGGTATGGCCCCATCAGAATACCAGGGACCTCAAAGCATAACATTCTTCGAATGTCAGAGGCCGGCAGGATCAGTAATAGAAAAGTGTATAAAGGACCCATACGTTAAGGAAACTGTTCTCCCTACATAATGCCTAGTAGGGTCACATCCACGACCTATGAAACGTCTAGTAACTGCCAAGTCTACTAGCATGCAACACTATTGGCAGTTACTCATATCCGTCGCATACCTCATACGTATTGGTGGCCAGCCGACTACGCGAGCACGTGTCCTACATGTGACTCACAACTCATGTTAAAGTTAGTGTCAGGGCCGTATGAGATATGCCGATACCTCATCAATATAAGGGTGGTTATTATAGTAAATCAATGCAAGAGAAATAAATAAAAGCGAGAAAACAACCGATAGAGTCGCCTGTACCCAAGTGTGATTTGGACGCACAGTTTTATAATATTAACAAATAAGAAATACTAAAAATAATTGCTAAAAATAAGAATACATAAATCACATATTAAGGAGGCAAGATATCTTTTCTGATGGTACAAAGTGGCAAGTCCAGAAAATCACAATGTCAGCCAAGAAACGTCACAATCTCCAAACAACTCCGGATGCTGAAACAAATATCAAAAATGTACTCGGTGTATAAGGTATACTTAGAAAACGCCTTTCCAAAAGTCTAATTCTGGAACAGGGGCAAAATTGTAATTTTGGATCAAAACGATGTCCGCCGTTGGACCCGCTTTGTACCGAAATGTGTGCCAAAGTCTTTGGTCTCTAAAGTCGTTAAAGTACATGTCTACAGATTCAGTTTAAGGAGAGGAACTCAACGGTATGTCTAATTTTGGATTCTAATGAGCCGTGTACAAAATCGTCCGTTTGAGTAGGTCGCAGGCCCGCCAAAAAGGGGTTCCGGTCGACCTTCACAGAATCGAACCAAACTTGGCACACAAGACCAAAATTTTGATTCGGACCTATTGGCACAAGTTCGTCTCAATATGACGAATGTACACGAAGTTAGGGTCAAGTTTGCCAATTGGCGATACGAGGGTATCTTGACGGATACAGACTGATTTTGTCTCACACACGCGACGAAACTGAGTTTCGTCAGTTCCCACATGTCAGCAACGTCCATACATGTTTTTCGATATACATAGTGTGCGACCACGTCGCCCCGTTCGCCGGGGCACACGCCGTATCGAGAAATTTTTAGAATTTTATATAAGTTAACACAATTTTTCCTCCAACTTCAACATCAATTTACTTGTTACACGTTAATCGAAACGACGATCCAGAAGATGAGTTATGATCTCGGTTATATTGTCTTCTACTATTTTCAAATAGTTTCTACAAATCTTTAATGCACAGTAAGAAAATTGGCCGACAAGTTGTCGTTCCACATCAGTTTTTATATTACAAAAAATAGGTTTTCTTCAACTTTGTCTCGATTTTTTGAGCAAGTCGATGGGTTATTCACCTGGAGGATCTCGAAGAGGGTCAAGTCTACTTTCTAGAAAATCTTACGGATCAAAATTGGTGCTACGAGTAAAAAGTTACGTCGTCGGGAAGTAGGGTACCTTGAGTGGGAAAACTGCTCCGTGGATAACAATGGGCTGACTTTCGATCTCCGTTCATCGCGCACAAAATTCCGTCACTGGTGAAACGAACTCGTAGGCGAAGAGGGCATGTTCTGCCGTAATTTTTGTTTTGGGAGTCTAGGGTTTTGAGGTCTGTGGAGGAAGTTATATTTATAACAAGTTTTGCCAAAACCTAATTCTAATAGGATTCTAATAATTTATTATGGGTTCCTCATGGGTTGGGCGGATTATAAGCGCTGCAGCAACAACTTTGTAAGGAGGGGGGCGCCACTTATGTGGGTGGGTGGTTTGTTTGCTTTATTATTATTATTATTATTATTATTATTATTATTATTATTATTATTATTATTTTCTTTTTCTTTTCCTTTTTCCTTTCTTTATTCTTTTTAATTTCTTTTTCATTTCTTTTTTTAAAAAATCTATTTTCCATTTTTCTATTATTACTATATTTAAATATCTAAATTCTATTTTTATTTATTATTTAAAATAAAAAACTCTTTTCAATAATTCAATAATTTAGATATATTTATATACACATATAATCCCACATATTTGTATATATAAATATATACACCTTAATCAATCAACACACTACTTACACCCATACTATGCATTACACTCCTAATATTATGCATATATGTATTTTTGCAAAAATTTACACAAAACTAAATTTAAATATTTTAATGAATTAGGGGGTTTACACCTTGATAGATGTTGGCTTCTTCCTTCACAGCAGCTATCCAAAGATATTCAATTTGTGAAAACTGAATACCTTTCGGGGGCTTCACCCCTGAACCCCCGAGTGCGTGGCTCCGGAGATGTCGTCAGGTGGTTCAGAGAAATCTTGTGGGATTCGTCGTCTTTGGCCCCCCATGATTTCTTCATTGCATATGTCCACATTGATCTTGCTTATTGCTTTCTGCATGTACATGTTAGACGAACAAAGCAATATACATGTAGCAAATATGATAAGATAAAGCACAATAGGACAATGCTAAGTTTAAGTATAAGAGCTATAGTGATATCATAAATATTTGTGAGATCATAATGTTAAACTTAATTGAATAACCATAATCAAAACATAATTTTGATTTTGGTAACTCAATTAAATTTAAGGTATATAAAATAAAAACTCATATTACTAATATGTAAAATAATAAGCACATATCACCAAAGGTATACGTGTAAGTAGAAATGCTATAGTGATAGTATGAAGATTAGTGATAATAAAATGCTAAACTTAACAGATTAACCATATTCAAAAATATGATACAATCACTGGGCCAACATCCTTGTCCTCAAACATATTATGATAATCATCATCCGCTAGCTTCCTTATCTATATATATCCGATTGTAACACAAATTCATTACATAATGAACCCCATTGAGAGCAAGTTTCTCACCAAGCACCATTGTCAAGTGTACGTCACAGATGCCCATAACTACATCTATTCCACTTTCGTCCATCTTCACATGTCCATTCTTGCAGCTATCACATCCTGATTGAGGCATTACAACTGCTCTGGTATGTAGCAAAGATCCCCCTCCATGGAGTGACGTGATAATATATGCTGTATCCAAGACCCAATCATCATTATGACATATACCACAAGGTTCCATTACTTTTGATGCTATGATGATGAGATCTCGCATCATTGAAAGATCCACCTTATTGTCCACTCCTTTAGCCTTTTTTTTTATCTTTGCGCTTATTGTAGTCCCACTTAAAATTACCCACATTGTTATATTAATGGCAGCCGTGTGATTCCCAGTTTCAGTTTTTGTATTTCTATTTTTTTGGTACTTAAAATCTTTCTCGTAAAGCATGCTTTATATTGTATTTTGTCATAGGCCACTTTTCACCTTCACATTATTATCACTATATTTCATTTATGTGCTGTCATTTACATTTTCTTCCAATATGCTTGTGAAATTTGTTATCTGATGCTAGAGAAAGTAGAAAGACCACATAATAAAATTTATTGTTCTCACATGATTACTTGGTTCAGGTGAGTCGGGTTGAGACGTTCATCAGTGCATTCTCCAATATGCTAACCCCCTCATCTATAGGTGTAGAGGATCACTTGGACAAATATATAGCTTTCGGATCTCTTCAACAAGTTAAATATTTCTTTTGAGGATATTTTCTCTTTGTAATTAATAAGCGACATACTATATAACATTGTTTATTGTATTAGTTTCATGATTGTAAGCTAAGTGGGCATAATTTACTTGGCCATATAGCGTCTTTTGTATTATGCTAGATTATAAATAAAGAGAATCATTTTTATCTATATCTATAAATTTCTACTACAATGAATTTATTTACGCGATATTTTATCGATCTTGTATGTTCATGTCCTTATAAATGCCATATAGACTTGTATGGCATCATATCCAATGAGGACTTTTGGTTCTGTAGAACCGGGGTGTGACACTTCATCCACATCCTTACCATTTTCTAACTTTATTAATTACTTGTTATTTGTTTCCTTTAATAAGCTTGTTTACTTTTAGTCTATCTAGCTACTAAGAAGTACATTGGTACCATACTATCTCGACATGTTATTTTTCTGTCATTTATTATTCTTACTTAGAGTCAAACATAGAGATGCATACTATCGAGGGGCAATTCCCAACCACTCGTTCTTGTTTGATGAAGGGTTTGGTGATTACTCAATTGATGGACCACAAATCTTCATCCAGTCCTTGTCTTCTATTTCTTTACAATAATATTGCTTTGTTTTTGTGTTGGTTTTTTCGTATAGAGATTTTCTTGTGGTATTGTTATTAGCGATTTTGAACCCTTTAATTTTGTGTTGCCATATCTTATAGTGGAGCCCGAAATTCTTCTGTATAGTCGATGGACATTGCTAGGAGGACATTACCCTGGGAGTACGAGTAGGTTTCCTTCTCCATCAACTTGTATCTATACTTTTTTGAACGTTTAGCCACATGCACGTGTTAACCCAAGTTCTGGAAGGATGCTCATGCCTACGGGCAACCTAATGGTGTATGTAGACTATAGCTATATGTGTGATTATGTAGTATTGTATACTCTATTTGTCGACTATTATTTTGTAACCAACTTTTTGATCATGTGTGATATAGCGTTTGTATGCCTTACTATTATGCTTCCAATTGATTATTTTTTTCGCTTCCTTGTTTATAATGTATTGAGATTAGGATCTACGGACCGTAGAAGATCGTTGGATTATAGCTAACCACCTTTGCTTGTACAACCGTTATCGTATTAATGCTGGAAAGAGTTGGATGCTAAGAAATAGTACTAGTAGAACTCTTACCTATGACTTTGTTCTTTAAAAAAATCAAATATTATTCTTGTAACTTTTTATTGACACTTTGTATGCGTTTGAATTTTCTTAACATACTATTTTTGGCACATTAAAGTTTTATTATTAGTGAAAATAATTTGATCACTACAAAAAAGGCTTTTAGCGACGGCGGTATCCGTTGCTAAAAGTCGTTTTTTCCGTCGCTAAAGCCAAATAGCGACATATCAATGACGGAAAAGGTTTGTCGAGAAATCACGTGTCGCTAATTTCAGTCAGTCAATAGTTTGTCGGAAAAAGCGACTGATTAGTGACGGATTTAGCGACACACTATTTATTACAAATTGCGACGTAGCAGCGACGAAAATTCTGTCGCTACCTTTACCGACTAGGCGTATTCCAGGATTAATGTTGTGACGGTATAGCGAAGAAAAAGTACGTCGCTAAAGTGTTTTCGATACGCTATTGGTATCGGACATGCTTGTAGCGACAAACTGATTTTTTCGCTATTCCGTCGCTAAACTTTAAATCTATATTTTCCAGAACCTTAGCAACAGAATGTTCCAGATATTCCGTCTCTCTTCCGTCGCTATACTACAATTTTTCAGATTTTTTGTCGCTGTTCCGTCGCTGTCCCATAACTAAATACATATATATAAACAGTTACACACATACCAAAAAGTTTACAAGCAGTTTCCAAATACAAATAGTTTTCAAATACACACATAAAAGTTTACAAACAATTTCCAAATACAAACAGTATCCAAATAAAAACATACCAAAAATGTTCCAAATTGTTCCCAAATATAAATAGTTTTCAAACAATATCTACGTTGACGGCGGTGGAGGAGGCGGCGGGTGGGTGTAGCTACCCAGCACATTTCGTAATGCGTCTTCGAAATCCTCCCGAGACAAAGGAACTCTCAGGGTCGGTGCTGGAACCGTCGGTGCTATAGTCGTCGATGCTGTAGCCGGATGTGCTAGAGTCTGTAGCGGAGCCACAATCGGAGTCTGAACCGTCGGAGCCGCAGTCGGAGCCAGAACGATCGGTACTATGGGTGTCGGAGCAGAAGCTCCTGCACTACCGTATATGTAATTTTGTAAATCCTATAATATACGGGTAATAGTAACCTGGTCATAGACGGCAGCACCATCGATGGGAAGTACTGGTACAGGTCGAGGAGGAGGTGGAGGGGGAGCTCTAGAAACGACGGACGACTGGGATACAAATGATCCAATACCGAATATGCTGCCGCCTTTCCCTACTCCGACCGTATCTGCCCATACTTTGTTCCTATCCGTCGGCTGGCTAGGTCCAGCCCCTCACCTCCCTCACCAGCCCGACTCTCAAACTCCTCCTATATTATATCACTACACCAAAATGGAAAATTAGGAACGCTAGGTATTTTTCAATTTGGAACGCTTATTTTTTGTTCCTAGGTTCGAGAACATATTAAATATGTTCCGGATCGAAGAAATGTTCCTAATATATTTTGTTTTATTTGTTAGAAAAAATATTTATTCAAATATGTTTTTGTAGTATTCCAAATTGGGATTGCATCCATGTGCATCTCATGTGCTTGCTAAATAAAACATCCAAGCAAAGGAAAAAAAATCACCAAACCTAAACCTAAACGTTCTAAACTTTCCAATCTTTTTCCCCTTCTCATATTTCACAAAATTTTTATCTCCCTCCAGATCTTTCAATCCCCCTCCAAATCATTAACCTGTCTCTCGCCATAGTCTTTCCATCAAACCCACGTATGCTCCTTCCATCTTCTTCTCTCCATCAAACTCGCATATGCACGCCAACGAGGAAGGTTTTGAAGATTGCCATCTGCGTACAATCGCTATCGGCGTACGGTAGCCATCGCAGAAAAGGGTTTGAGCCATCATCCACCGAGGAAGAATCTGCGTACGATCGCCATCATCCACCGAAAAAGGGATTGTTCTTTCTACTTTCTCTATTTTGCTCTGGAATTTTCATAGCTTGCAGGACTTATGGGATTTGTAGGATTTTTAGGACTTGTAGAACTTGTAGAACTTGCAGGGAACTGAGGACTAAAAAATATGATCAAAACTATAATAAATGAAGAATTAATACAAGGTCGACATTTACATATTGGTGATATAGGATTTGCTTTTATTGTTCTCTCTCATTTGGTCGGGCTCTTAAGGAAATGACTTCCTTTGTCAGAAAATCAAGTGCCAATTTTTTTGCTTTTTTTTAGAAGTCACTTCTATATTTACTGAAGACCTGATGTGACTTTATAGTCTTATAACTTGGTTATACAATGTTGCTTTATCATTAATCATTTTTATATTAATTAAAATCATGATAGAGATTCAAAGTCTCAAAGTAATATCAATTGACTAATAGTTTACTGATATACTAAAGTTACGAGTGACTACATAGGAGGTTTTGACATTAAGATATGCAAATTGTTTCATTTTGTTATTTGCATTCCTTAAACAAGCAATACTATTTACTTTTTGGTTCGTGTAGTCAATTCATTTTGATGACGCTAATTTGAATAACAAATAACTCTAGAAGTAACTTTGACACTGATCTTTTCACATCAGACCAAAAAAAATTCTTGGTTTTATTTGTCAAATGATAAACACATGACATAGATTTTGGTGTTCATATATGTATTGGAGTGTCCGTTGGATGGATGATACTTATATGACATGGACACAATGCAACTTGGAACTAATTTCTGGGTATCCTATCTATAGTATGATTTTTTTCCCATAAACTTTTTTGGTTCTTTTATGCCACATACTAATGGTTATTACTTATTATATGTACCGATATCTAGAGCTGACCAAATGGTAGATGCTAGCTGCAAATGGCTTATCCTCAAACATTCGAAAGAAAGCTCATATTATCGATAAAAAGATGATGATGTACGACTTCAATATTGCTACATTATGTGCATTTCACTTGTAAATTAAAATAGCATAATCTTGGGGATGTGCATTGGAACATATTTCTGCCACATAAAGATTTCCAGTCCACAATTGATGCCATGCAATAAAGTATTGGCATGTTTACATGGACACTCTAACTTTCATAGCATTTATCTTTTATGTAGCCATTACAAGAGAACAAGTCATATCAAAGTGCTTATATGTCCTTAATAATTGAAAGGGGGCTGATTGCATTATGTATATGCATTACCATAAGGAAATTGGAGAGACTTTTGGTGCAAAATTCAGCAAGGAAACTCTACCATTATTGCTATGATTTCCAATTTTAGAATTTGGCACTTACTCTTGACAACAAGACTATTTTTCCCTATCCAACCTTTACAAATATTTAAGTAACAATCTCGCATGTCTTTTCATGGTTCCAATGGTGACTAGCTAGAATTTTTGCCAACACTTTTCAGAGTTCTAAGATTATTATGGGATATAGAAATTAACTAAAAAAACTTTCTCCTTACACAGCTGGGCTAGAGAATGAGCAGGCACCATCACATAGGTCAAGAGGCTACCTTGCTATATTTTCTAGGCCATGAACACTTCTTTTGGCAGCCTTGTCTTGCGAGAATCCAAGAGGCGAAAAAATGAGTTAAAGAAGACAAAACTTTTTAGCATGTCCTTTGCTAAGTGTTGGTTGCTTGCCACCCCACTGATAGTGGTGCGGTTTTAAGTTACAATAAGTATCGACCGTTTATTGTATCAGTTGACAAGCCCTTTAATTGTACATCTTTATGAACTTTGGCTTCGACAAAACTAGTTTATTCATGCAAAGGGTCATAACTACTTTCTTCTGATAAATTTATTTGGGATGTATCCAAAATACACCAATTTGGATTTAATTTATATAACAGCCTTAATGTAGACATTGTTATTATGCTTAAAAAACATTCGAATATAATTCTTAATCTTATCTCAGCTTGGTGCAAATGCTATACTAGCTGCATCACTTGATGTGCAAAGCTGAAGTAGATGTGAAGAAGATTCCTCTATACCAGGTTCTTAAGGCCGACAATTTTAAATATACTGGAATTATCTTCGTATGTATTTCATAAGTGAATTTTTTAGCTTATTTTATGAAGCATATCACCAATCTTGATGGAAACATGAACTTGGATGTTTATTAGCATTTTACACCCGCCACTATGCACACAGAACACTCGTACACCTGCACTATGTTTCCAGCAATTCACTTAATATTTGTTTTTTCAAATGGAAGTTGTTTGATTTGTTTCTGGTGTGTCATAGATACATTTAGTTGTTTTCAATGATGAGGCCAATTTACCTCAATTATGCTCCTAAAGTTGACTTGACAGGATAGAATCCTCAGTTTAAATTTCCTTAGCTTTTATTGTGCTTCTGTTTGCTCTCTATAATAAGGTTATGTGACTGTTTATGTGACTATATCTAGTTTAAGAGTAGTTACTGTATGTCTTTACCTTGGAAATATTAACTCTTTGTAAATCAGTGACTATCTGTGCTCCATCGTGTCGGACAAGTATTGTCACAACACAAACACTTCAATATATTTGGTCATTTATATTTCCTGGAAATATAATTTTTCTAAAATCAATACCTTGTCATGTGTTGATGTCATATTCTTCTGTTCAACATAGATCATAACAATATTGGGTCATTTATGTTTCTGGATATAGAATTTGCTATTTGTTGCTAATTTCTACTACATGCTGCAATTTTGGAGTGGTTATTGGCACTAGGAATAAGATTTTGCTTCTGTTTTAATTTTGATTTTTAGATTGTTTCAGTAGTTACATCGATCTGGTTAGCTGAGACATAATTTGAGGTCACTATAACTCTTATTGTGTTGTTGTCTTGTTATTATTAGTTATTGATGATTACTATTTTTTGGCTCATATTTGTCTCCTTTGTGTTTAAATGTTCTTATCTCAATTAGACTTGAGAAGAGAGATAGGGAAGTGGCTATTTCTAAAACTATTATGTAAAGCTATTGGTTAGTTCTACTTTGGACACTTCTTGTTTGGAAAAGATCTTTGGTAAAGCAATTTCTTGTTCATGTTTTTATGCTCCTAGATCTTGCAGTTGCTGATGGTGGGGTGGAGTAGTATTTTCTTATTCTGTTGGTACTTTGATTTTTTTTCCCATTAGCATCTTTATGACGGTGACGGTTAACTAGTTGTATATTAGGCAACAACAATGCTTATTTTACGACATGCTCTTTGTACCTAGACTGATACTTGACTTGGTGTACCTTAACACAAATTTTTTATTACAGATACTCCTCACTTGAGCATACTTTCATGTATATTGTAACATGTATCAATTTTTGTGTTTATTACTATGGCTAATAGCTAACATGATGCATATTTGTTTTGCAGGGGTTGGCTTGGATTGGCAGTACACAGTTCGTATCGGTATTATTTCTGCACCCGTAGCGTGTCAATATTCATCCATCGTAGTGGACTATAAATCGACCTATATGAAAAATATCCATAGCTCGTATTTGTATCTATTTGTTAACATAAACAGTTCATTTACTCGTAATCTATTCTCTTCAGGATGTGTCCATCTATACAATTCATTGAATGGTCAACTAGATGTTCTGAAGTCTCTTTATTCTGCATTACAGCCATCAAGTTATTTGGAGAGCTAAGGTAAGATATCTTGGAATGTTCTAAGTATTAGTTTTTGAAATAATCTATCAATATATTGTGTTTAACTATTTATTAAAGAAATTGATGTTCATAAAAATGAATTGTCATAATCTAAAATAATTACCGACAAGGCAACACAGACATGCCACCAAGTTTTGCATGTCCTAATGTATTCGTTTGTGTCGTCTGATACAATTCTGAACTATTTTTAGTGTCTGTACTTCTTATCAAGACATTTACCTGTGATCTTCACATTCATATGGAAATCTATCTACCTATGCATATTTATAGATAATTAGATGTATACATAATTAGATGTATTGGTGCATGATATATATATATATATATACATATATATATATATATATATATATATATATATATATATATATATATATATATATATTTCCTCATTCGAAGACATCAGACATTGATATGGAAATCTACCCTTGTTTGAAACTTAATTCATTTTTTTCTGCCAATTTCTTATGGTAACCAACATGGCACACTAAAAAAAAGTATTGTAGGAGATCTTGGATGGAGGGTATAAAAAACTATTACAAAAAACTATGGAACTTGGTTCCAGTTCTTATATGACCAAATTAGGCCCTTAAGTTGTGTATGTTTAAAATTATGTTTGTATTTTATTGCCGGCATTTCCCAGATTACATCTTGTAACTACATAATGGGCTAGGATGTTTGCAGGTAATGGTAGGCAGTTTGCCTAGTTTGCCTCAGCCCTCCTGGTAATATCTATATTTTGCTGCTCCCATCATGTGGATTTTATCTTCTAATTCATCTTGGTAAAGTTTTCCAGTTTTAATAATGCCAGAGCTACAAACTTGCTAAAGAGTTAGCTAAAGCCTTTACAGAGTGCGCCATTTTACAGTCTCAGGCTCATTGAAAGTAAGTCTATAAAGTCATGCTAAGGGTCATCATCTCAATTACATGTCCTATACTATATCCATTTTTTTGGTCATTCCATGTCCAAGTAGCTCATTTTTCTACAACCCTTTATACTCGTATCAGTATATCAATTATTGTATGATGCATATTTTTTTGCCATCTCAAATATCTGCCATTATAGACATGCATGGGGTCAATATAATATGGAATTACATTCATGTATTGTAAGTATTCTGTTGAATTAAATTCATCAAGAGGCATTATGTGAACTTTATGATTTGTTATCTCCTTATCTTCTGTAGATAACAATGATATTCTTTTTTACATGTTTTAAAGTAAGTTGTTATGATCCTCAAGTTCTGTATCTTTGATATATGGAGGATATGAGTACTAAGTAAGAAGTCAACTAGAGGTATAGATATATCATCCACTCCAAAATATTTCTTTTTTTAGGTAAGACTCTTGACTTGTTTACAACTCTGGTGGCCAGATGATGGTGTTAAGTATATGAGGATGAAAAAAAATGACATGGTTGAGTTGGACTCATATGAAGATGTCCGACTAGGTATCGTAATTATCTTCTTTCTGGAAGTGATCGAGATGATAGGCACCAAAGTTGATAATTGCAGTCATGAGTTTTAGAAAAATAATATTTATCTTCCAACTTTTAGAGCTCCTAACTAATATGTATTACTGCTCTGTAAACAAAAATTAGTTGACTTAGCTGGTTTCAAACGAGCTGCTAAGAATGGTTCAGAAGGGTTAGGTCTCAAGGAGGCTTCCCATATTAATAAAAGCCTAATGATACTTGTATTGTAATTAAAAAAAAAAGTAAGTTAAGGTGTTGAGAGCCAAGAGTATGTTATGTCAATCTAGCTATTATATCCTAATGAGTTTTTTTTAATCTCTATGTCACTTGTTATGTAGATCTTCTGATGTAGGGGTCACGTGCTGTATCGAGACAACAAGCTCACTCATATTTTGCAAACTTCCCTTGGTGGAAATGCAAATACGAAACTTATATATGATATTACTCTTGTATAGTACCTTCTGATACTAGCACCATCTTGGGTTTTTGTTTATACACCATAAACTAAATCTCAAATATACTAGCACAATTTAAAGTTTTTGTTACACCAGAAGTTAAATCTCAGTGCCCATGATTATAGTACTTATTCTTTTCTTTTTCTTGTTTTTGGGAAAGAAATTCCTATGGGTTTCATTAACGATAATTAAGGAAACATAGACCCAAGTACAAAGAGATAACTACTTAGGAAAAAAATTGAAGTAGTAAAATTAATATGACTATTCCAAACTAGAATTGAGATATGGTATTGGATTGTCAATGTACAATTAAGTTTTTATAATTTGGTTTAATTATGCATATGCATTGAGGGGAGTTGGTGTGCATGTGCATTGAGGGGAGGTTGGACAAATGGTAAAAAGATACCAATAATTTTTGAAGTTCGGATTTGAAGAAAATGTGAAGAAGGGTTGACAATACATGCTTTTTACTGCCTTGATTTGTTGTATTTAGTAGTTGCTTGGATGACTGCTTATCAACGGAGGACATGGGAGCTCCGTTTTGAGCTTTGAACAATTCTCAGCGTCTAGTCCAATCTTAGGATTTTGTTTACAAGAAAACTAAACATCTCTGACATGATACATGGGTATCTATTTGGATAACTAAGAAAGAACAAACATAGTGAACCAACAAAAACAATATAAACATACCTCATTCCTTTAGGTGGACTTTGAATAATCACAGGAAATATTGATTGTCCAATTTCTTGAATATAGTATATTGGTTCATCTTAGATTTTTTTTGTTAATCTTAGTATTGTATTATCTAATATCCTGATTTTAACTTAAAACTTATTTTAGTGTTGCATGCAGGTGTTACCAGTTGCTGTTGTATGCAGGTGTTTCCAGTTGCTGTTGCTTGCAGGTGTTGTCAGTTGCCGCTAGCGTTGTTCAAATCTCCATCATTCTGTTGGATAAAAAATTTGCTGAATTATGTCCAATTTTGTAAACAAATATCTTTTATGGTCAAGCTAGATTTGATATAGTATTTGTAACTTACATTACAAACTCTTGATGATCTTTTATAAAGATTTAACTTTTGGGATATGTTATTGGTTTGGTTAATTTAATGGCTCTCTTGGAAGTTGATTGAGGCAATTTACATTATTTTGATTGCTTTGGTTGATTTAATGGATCTCTTGGAAGTTGATTGAGGCAATGTATAAAGATATTGCACCATTTATTATTTGTTTTTTGTTTAGTTTATGAATTATAATTGTGGTTCAAATAAAAATTGGCTGCAAAATTGAAATTAGAAAAATATATCGGAACATTAATAAAGCGTTTCAAATTTAGCCACAAGAATAATGTTGAAACGGTTGCAAATTATATATAGGAAAAGATGCATAACATTTCAGAATGACATTTAGGAATGTTTGAAAGATGTCCCAAAAAATACTTTAGAAACGTATTTTATGTGTTTCAAAAGTGAACTTTAGAAACATTTCATAGACGTTCCAAATAAATTTTAGGAACACACTATTTGTGTTCCAAATTATAATTTAGGAACGCCTTTTAACCGTTCCAAACGATAATTAGAAACGCTTTATAAGTGCTCCAATAATTGCAATGCAATTTTTAGTAATGATTTTCATATGTTCCTAAAAATATTAGGTACATTAAAAAAAACTGTTCCTAAATGTCTTTTTGGTGTAGTGTATAATCGTAAATAAATTTAGAGTTAATATAAAGACTCATAGTAATGTACCGATACCGATATCAATACTCATAGTAATGGGCCGATACCGATACTCATACTCATATAGTAATAGATCGATACCGATACTCACATAGGAATGGCCCGATACCGATACTCTGAGTATCGGACCATTCCTATTAGTATCGGTATCGCAATCGAAATCGGTATCGGCCCATTACTATATAAGTATGGGGTACCGATATCGATACTCGTAGTCCGATCATCTATAATTATAAAAATATAATACATATAAACAATAAGAAAACTTACATAAGCTTTGGCGGCCCGCTCATCTACGAGCTTCCCATCGCTCTTGCGCTTGTGGGTATACGCAAAAACTGTGGAGAAGTCGACGGTGTCCGGATCTCCGCCTTTCTCGACGACCTCCTCGCGTTTGTACAATTAAACATAAATTAGTACTCATTTTTTAGAGTTTAAGACTTAAAAATTTGACTAATTAATAGAATACTCACCAATCGGCGCATGTGCTCTGCACACGAGATCGAACCACCCATGTGCTGACCAGCCTTAGCACTGGTAGCCTTCGCCTTCTCAGACTTGGCCAGATAGGACGGGCTCTCCATTTTCTTCTTCATCTCCGCCCAGAAATCTGCCCTGAGCCACTCCTTACACCCATGTTCTAATCCACTACCTCTCAGGCTCTCCAGCGCCTTCTGGTCGTAGATTATGTCACGTATCCTTTTGTTGGATACGGTCTTGTAGCACCTCCGGATGGCCTGGTCCCTATGCTCCGGCCACCAGTACGATGCCTGCAAATAAGATAAACGCACATGAATGAACAAATTTTTGATACATATTGTAAAGAAAGACCATTATACATACCCTCTGTGCGTCAAGCCAAACGAACCGCATATCCACCGAGATGTCGCCGAAGTTCAGGTACGACCCATGAAAATTACGACGAATCAAGTCGCCTAGATCTCGCCCGGCGCGGATCAGAGAAAACCTGAGATAAGAAAACAATGTACGGCATCAGCTACTATGAAGAATATATGAATAAATATATGAATTTACAATAAACTAAAATACATATACTTACGTCTGCCCATCGGCCCACAGCTCCGGAAGATGGACGTCGGCTGGGCGCTCCGGTAACGTCGGAGGATCTCCTACGCGTCGTCTGTAGACTCCGCACTCGACCACCAAGTCCGGATAGGGATTGGCGGCAATAGGAGCGGCCGTAGGGGTAGAAGCGGCCGGAGTGGTCGTAGGAGTAGTCGTCGGAGTATTGGCTAAAGGAGTAGCACCCCCGACCGATGAACGGGTCGCGCCCGGAGATAACCCATCATGAACATCTAGGAACTCGTCCTCGTCGATAGGTGGACGGCCTGGACGCTCCAAAGGAGCCAGACGTGAGCCAGACCCATGCTGCAAACGTCCACGTCCATGTCCACGTCCGCGTCCCACAATAGGCAAATCTAAAAATGCATATGTAATACACAAGCAAAAAAATAGAACATGTAAACTATACAAGCATGTAATAAAATGAATAGTTGAACAATATGAGTACTATATAGAAACAAGCATGTAAACTACTATATTACAAGAGTCATGAGAACTAATACTTGAAACACTTCAATAATATCAATATATAGAAACACTAGAATTTCTCGTTCACCTTTTCTAAAAACATTCATCAAATCTTAATATACCAGGGACGATAGGGTAAACATTATATAAACTAAACATGACTCATATGGCAATTATAATAAGGAAAAAAAATCTAATTAGAATAATTAGATAATGTACTTACATATTAATCGCAACTGAGTAAATCGAAATAATGAACTATCACAATGCTTGTATAGTTTACATATTTTCAAAAATGACATGTTCTATTAATTGGCCCCCTGAGCCAGATACTCAGTCCTAACTCGACTCCTAGACACACACACACCCTGATACATTATAGTATCTAATTTTTCGCTTTCGTAACCTGGATACTATCAAATGATTATACACACAAACTCGACTCTTAGACATCCTCTGCGTCCTCAGAAGGCCCCCTCTCTGACCCCCTCTACTTTTCTGCTTCTTATTCGATCTCTCATATGATATCCAACTCAACCAAAGAGTAGAGAAGTATGAAAATATTAATATTAACCAAGGATCGGTATCGGAGTCGGTATCATCATGAATCTCATGGCTTGTTCTACCAGAGCATAATATAAAACCAAATGTGTGAATCAGAGCTTCACATTCTAATATTGTGAATGTGAAGCTCTGCTTTACGTTTGGTTTTATATTATGCTCTGTTAGAACAAGCTATGAGATTCATGGTGATACTCATTCCGATACTGATCCTTGGTTAATATTAATATTTTTACACTTCTCCACGCTTTGGTTGAGATGTATATCATATGAGGTGGAATAGGATGCCTCATGACCCGAATGAGAAGAAGGGGAGTAGGGAGGCTCACTCTTTACACTCATCCGCCTACGATATACACTCTATACACTCTTACTTATGCAAGCCTTTTGAGGTAATCAGTATTATATTAGATTTTTGAAAAGATCTATAATTCTGATAGGCCCAAAAGACTTAGCATAACTTATGAGATTAATCTAGGATACACATTCTAAAATGTAACTAACTCAACTAGTTCAAATCCTAACCAACATGTCACCTCCCCTTAACCCTTTTTCACTAAACCCCTTGCCTAGTCTATAGGGGAACCGACCCCTGCTGCCTAGTGCAGCAGGGAAACTAGGCTATTGCCCTAACTGACATACTAAGCACTCACACATCAAACCAAAAGTCTATACATTTCATTGATCTGATATTCACTCTTCATTCTACACTAACTCACATACTAGGCTATTGCCCTAACTGACATACTAAGCACTCTTCATTTTACACTAACCTCTACTAACCCAAAATACTAACTAAGACACTAACTTATCAAATTCTAATATCCTAATCACTAATCCCTCACAGAAGCCTATAGCCAATTTGCTAAAAGCCCGACCCTTCTCTCTCTTCCTAACCTATCTTGCTGCAGCATACATGTTGTGTATGCCCTACAAACTGCTGTCACATCTAACATTTAGCCATGGCCACTGCCTAATAGCCAGACTCAAGGCCACACTCTAATACCAAACCCTCTACTGATACACACAATGCCTAAAATCCTTTTGTCAAACTCTCACTCACTCTATAAACAGCAGTGGCTAAAGCCAAAGCCTACACAACACACATTACATCCTACTCTCTGATACATCCTTGTCTGATACTCTAACCTCTTAGGCATACCACCACTCATCTATCTATAGTAGGGATTCCCTTCTTGCTGTTGGTCAGGTGCCAGGGCAAGGCATTGCCTGCCAACACTATACCGAATAGTTGATATCAAAACAGTTGAGAGTTGAGGATGTATAATTCCATTCACTCCCCCAACCAAGTACAATTCTCTAGAACCGACCATGTATTGTATGTATAAGTTATTTAGCTTTCTTGTCTAAGTATAATATTCAAAATTTACGTTTAGATCTTTATATTATTCAAGAGATGGTTTCTATCTTCTCACCACTGTAGACTTGGAATGACCGTACAAAATAAAAACATAAATACAAATTTCAAATATTATATGAGGCTAAAACTAAACTTTGACCTAAGCAAAATCTAACAGTCGCCTCAAGTCAACTGCCAGAACGAGATCCAAATCCATTTATGAACAATAAGAAAACATAAATACAACTTTTGAATATTTATTTACCCTACAACAAAATAATTTATCCTTATATGTATTGAATTTCTTTATTTTATTTAGGGTTAATTAGACTTTGTATTCCAGAAGTATTCAAAAATTAATAGATGGGTCTTGAAAATGTCCAACTTAGGATTCCGACACTGAATGTGGTTGAATCGGGTTGAGCATCCAAAATTTATTAATAAATAAGTTGAATCATAACTTAAAAGGACAAGAATGTTTCTGGGATCCTAACTCTAATTAACCTTAAAATATTTATTACTAATTTTGGATGGTCATTACGAATAAACCGTCATATCATAATACAAACCTTAAGCTGGACATAGTTAGGAATGTTTATGGAACCCAAAGTTTAATTAAACATTTTATTCACTTCACGATTTGCTTGACATCATTATAAATATATATTTATATTATTCTAATTAATATACAAATTAGTGGATTTTAGTATCAATTATTTACTCAACCAACTCTGATACTTTAACTATTGAACTAACTCTTATATTTACTATCAATTATTTACAATCAATTCAATTATTTAGTATCATTTCAATCCAATAACACAAGTTAGCACCCTACCATTTGAAGACGTAGCAACAATACATGTAGAGAACACATGCTACGTCTTCGAGTACCTAGTCGAAACCCCTCGCCCATAATCGAAACCCTAATAAGCAAATAAAATGCAAAAATCCAAAAATTAGGGGAAAAATGAGAGGGAGAGGGCGAAAAAAGAGCACTTGAAGGGGGGTCACCGGAGGGGGGGGTCGACGGAGGGGGGGTCGCAGGATGGGGGGACGCCGGAGGGGTCGGGTGATCGGGGAAGAGAGGGGTCACCAGAGGGGGGGTCGTCGGAGGGGGGGGACGCCGGAGGGGTCGGGTGATCGGGGAAGAGAGGGTGGAAGAGGGGGGAAATTTTGGAATGAAAATAAAACCCTCTCTTTTGATTTTTACTGAAACGTAGCGACAGATTCGGCCGTCGCTAGTCGTTGGTTAGACATGATCCGTCGCTAACATGTTGCTAGTTAGTCGCTAATATTATGATATATTTTAATAATCTACGTCGTCGCCTATTAGTCGTCGTTCCGTCGCTAATAGGGGACTGATTTGTCCGTCGCTAATAATTCAGTCGCTATTTGCCTGTATTTTAGTAGTAAAATATATATATATATATATATATATGTGTGTGTGTGTGTGTGTGTGTGTGTGTGTGTGTGTGTGTGTGTGTGTGTGTGTGTGAGTGTGAGTGTGTGTGTGTGATTCTATTAAATAAGTCGCTTAGGTAATCAATCCGTTAAGACCATCAACGACAGAGATGACCCTAACACAAGCACGACAATTACTACCATGAAGGCCACACACCTCATAAAACTCAGTCCCTATGGGAACAAACTCGACACTTAGGTCCTGTAGATCTGCCCATACAACTAGCCCGAAGGTCGTTGGATGGTGCTTTAAGTCATCTAATCTTAACCGTTGATTTACCAATGGTTAAGATTAGATCACTTAAAGTACATCCAACGAATATGAATATTGGGATACAAAATTTATGGTGATGCCGATCCTCTCTCTCTCTCTCTCTCTATATATATATATATATATATATATATATATATATATATATATAACGAATTCTATTAAATAAGTCACTTAGGCAATTCCGTTAAGACCATCAACGACAGAGATGACCCTGACATAAGCACGACAATTACTACCATGAAGGCCACACACCTCATAAAACTCAGTCCCTAAGGGAACAACTCAGTACTTAGGTCCAGTCCATCCGCCCATACAACTAGTCCGAAGGTCTACTCCTGGCTTGAAAATCCGCTCCTATACTGCACTTTGCTCGCTTTCATTTGTCAGGCCCCGCTCCCGTAGGAGCGATCATCCTCGCTAAGGCGTGATGCCGCACGAGCCTAGATTGCGCTCGTGCAAGGCAGTTTCATAATGGCCGATTACATCGGCGGCGACGGGGTCGTCGCACAGAAGTCCCAAGCAGAAATATTGAAACATGCAGCAGAATTTAAGAACAAGTAACACATGAACACAAGTCATTCAAAAGAAGCTCTTTATTGATATTGAATACAAGATTACATTTGTGGGCGCAAGGCCAAATTACAAGTCTCTCGTGCTCACTTTTTTCTCGATTACAAGTCACTCTGCTCTCTCTCATCTCTCGATTACAATGCTTGAGCCAGCGGAAACTTCGGAAGGCGATGTCCATACATTATGTCCCGTATAAGTCTTCACTCCACGCGGCCGCACGCTTCGAATCGCCAAGGAACTCCGTGCCTCGACGCATCCAAGCGAACTCTGCGCCACGAGCTTCTACCTGTGCCTGCACATGAACACTGTGTGGGTGTCAGTACTCAACTGTACTGGTGGAGTGAGCTTCTCGTCCACCCATACAAAACCAATACGTTCATTTACTTTGTACAACATAAACCCTTTTACGATTGTCTTTCTATTCTTGCCTTAGGATCAGTTTTAGGATCGGCGCCTTAGCGCAACTTGTGTATCGGAACCATCCCATGCTTGCAATGTCAACGTTAACTCATACTCTGTCTCTAGACTGCTCCTCGTGCCAACAACGTTAACCTATCAAGTCGTGCTCGCCTTACGGCCAAAATCAGGGACGCAACTATATGAAGGACTCCATTTCCTTGCCTTTAGACCTTTCTCGTGCTTGCATTGTCGACGCACCGACTTATACTTATCTTTCGTACCAAACTCTGGGATGTAACGACTCAGTCATGACATACTCGATTCGTGCTTCAATATCTCCGAGGCAGCGCCTCCTCGCTTAGTCTCGCCTATACTTGTGTTGTGACAACGCGACCGTGCCTCATATTTCGAGGCCGTGCCCAACAACTTAACACTCGACGCCACATCTCGTGCCGAAGCACGTCGCCTTCGCTGTAGCCAAATCTTAGGCTCAGACATTGTGTCTATTTAACTCATATATATTCAACTCAATCCAAAGGCACACACACGGATTGCCGCCCGTGCCGACACATCTATATGAAAGGTCACTGGCTGATAGTCATCGTGGACATAGCCTCGCAAACGGGACCCTTGCACCGCCGGTTGCAATCCTCGATGCAAGTCCCCGTACTACCAATTGCCTATTACCCGGCATTGCTTATTACCCAGCTCGGCTATAATAAGTTCTTCCTAGGCCGAGTCGGTCCCGTGGCCCCGGGTTGCCGCTCGAAGAACGACCCCTTGTCAACAAGCCGTCCATGACCACGCGCCTACACTAACTTCTAGACTTAACGTAATGCATGGTCTCATCATCATCATTTTACTACTTTTCTTTACTCTTTTCATACTTTCATTGCAGAGTCCAAACCAGGGTTGCCTCGACGACTGAACTACAGTCCCGACATATTTCCTCTCGGCGACTAACCATCGCTTAGACCTAACATTCTTTGAACTCAGGGAACGGCTACTGCATAGCCTTCCAACTTAACTTGAACATAACGTGTTTTCTTAAGTATCGATCGACCGTGGCTAACTTTCCACTGAACCAACCGTGGCTCGTGGCTCTAAACCGACTCGTGTTCTACGCAATGCTATCGCCCAAGTCATACTTCATATGATGGGCCTTGGGGCCGTGGGACTATTTATCTTGACAACCGCAGAATGAGCGGGAAAGCACGTAGAATAACTTAGGTCGACCGGCATAACTTTGCCTAACTCACTCAAGCCTACAACATAACCCAAGGGACGAGCAAAGGCTATGCCAAGCCTTGCGGGACAGGACCGTGCATGCTTTAGCAAGCATTTGTGCGGGCTACGCCTATGACTTAGGCTAACTCTCAGCTTTTGCACCGAAGACCAACTTTCCTTCTTCCAAGCCACGGGACGAAGGACCGAGTGTCATTTTCAAAGCACGCCGTGCACCAACTCTAAGCCGACCGTGGGATATTTTCCATGTTCTAACTCGATTCAAACCGTCGGGATTATTTCCTTAGCTATGTGGATTCGTCTCTTTTATTATCAAGCCTATTGTACAAGTTGAAAACATGTATTTTATTATGTGAAGGCAAAGATGAGGCAAGTTCACCGAAACTACCCCACCTGAGCAAGCGGTTGCCTTGACCGAGCAATGTCTCCGAGTCACCGTTGTAAGGCTAAGGCCGAACGCCGTCGGCATTCCGATTTCTCCGATTGACTTTGCGGGACGGGGCACTACAACATACACCACTCAGAACAAGTATCATCCTCGAGACTTTCCTGAAGGCAAGCCATCCCCCCATTTATATGGCCAAGACTTAATCGTACCCAGACACGGGACTATCGTACATACTTCGCCTACGCGTTTCTTCGATTCCGAGCCACGCTCGTACGACTATCTATCTTTCCGTTAACATGATTTCAAGATCTCGACACTTTCCCATTTTTCAAGCCTTGCTTGAACTCATCGTATCACTTGCTGGATCGTACACACATTCCAAGCGTCCCCAAAATACATGCATTCAACCAAGCCGCATGATAGAGAATTTGTCATTCTCACTCGAGTCGCATCGGGCACATACCCAGGCGTCCCTGAAATATATGCATGTCAGCCGAGTCTCGTGAGCTGGGTTTCCTATATTCGTGATTCACGCCATCTATCCATTCCAATCCTCAAGATCAATCCTTCGATTGATAACTCATGAAACAGTGCGTCTCGCCTAACCTCTAGGCCATTTCTTTTCGAGGCTAAGTCAATGTCAGAATTGGAATCATAGTTCCCCAACAATAATGCCAACACTGACCCCAATCCTAGGGTCAAACCAAAGTCGATAGTACGTGTTTTCTACCCAAGCTCACACCACTCGGATTTCTAAACATCGAGCACGATCACCTATTCGCATCAATACGTTCGTTGCGCAGAATTCAAAATCGTTCAATCACCAATTCTAACCAATTCATGTATTTATTCACGAGGTCATCTAGCTCGACAATACGTTGCGCCCCAATCTCACGCGAGTCCGATTATCCACGGCTGTTCGTGAATCACCACACAACGCTCCTGCGGAATAATCATTCTCATCGGGGCGTAACTGTTGTTTGAGTTTAGACTCATTCATTCTCGATTCGCGAATTGGACCTACTCAATCCTCAAGTTCAATCGACAAGCACACCAAAATGTTTTCAAGTCACCTCCGCGTCAAACCACAAGTCGAAGCATGCAAATTGCCACGCCATGCAAGTTTGACCACCCCCGCTGTATGAATCACCATACCAGCGCTCACGCGGAGTGATCGTCCTAACCGGCACGACGCATGTACGAGGCTGGAGTTGCGCTCGCATAAGACAAGAATGTCGACGTTGGGGTTATCGTCGAAGCAAATCCAACCATTTTTATTTTCATCCAAGCCAAGATCTCAGTTCGATAGTCCGACCGTCCTTCATTCAACTAAAAATCCTCGAACCAAGTTTATCTTTTCCTTGACACGTTTCAATATCCCAAGTATAACATCCGTCGGAACAATAACATTTGCACGATCGTCATTTGCCGAATCAGAGTACCCCCGAGTTATCGCATATCGATCTTTGATACGCCTCAATACCATCGACGATATGCGTAACCTGACAATCTTCCTTTGTAACCAATTTTGAGTCGTACGACTGATGCTATTGTCCGAACTGGATGTACCACCATTCCTCGATATTCAAGATCACGTTCAGTCGCTCTTCCTCAAGCTCATTTCAAGATCGTTGTTCAAAACTCAAGTCACATTTCATTTGTATCAATCCAAAATTGTACGTGCGATCCTCTAAGTTTTCTCGATCAAGACCATTCATTTTATTCATCGTTTCAAATCGTGTTCTAACTCGTGTTGCACAATGACTACTTTTCTGAATGACATCTCGTTCGGGACATTCGAAGTCACGACCAACTAAGTGTGACGCGCTCTAAGGCTTTGCGCGATCACATCGCCTCGCCGACATACTCGTAATCCTCAATATTCATTCGAACAATTTCCAAGACAAACCATACACCACTCGGATTCGGGCCACTCGACTAGTCGTCGACACTCATTCTTATTCTTCTCCGAACCTAGCATATACACCACTCGGATTCAAGTCATACGATCTAGTCCTCAAGCACGTTCGTGTCATTCGCTAAGACATCCTTCAAATTTGTTCGACGAATCGCTAGCGTAGTCGCTCGCGTCGTATCGACACACTAAGTCGTTCGTACTATTTCCTCAAAATCTAAATCAATCTTCCGTGTACGCCTAAGCGTTAGTCCGATAGCGTTCCTATCGATAGACACTCTAAGTGCATCTCCGTTCCCGACCGAACGATACTTAATATCGCTCGCGACTCGTTTGCACCAAAAAGTCGAGGTGCGCGACGCGAAACACAACTTAGCCAAAAGGCCATGTGCATAGCCATCCTGTGCGGACTATATTTCGAGTTTGCATGCTCAATTGCTAGGGTCGATATTGCACTAAGTAGGCATGCACGCGACTTGCTAACATTAGCACCTGTTTTCTATCGAGTCAAGTTTACAACGTTCGGCACAAAGGCCTTTGCCTATCGATCCCGTTCAACCGAGTACTTGTATGAGCTTTCAAAAATATTTAGACTTATTGTATGGACATGCCGAGGGATATTTGAGAGAGAGCGCACCAACGATAAAAACTTGCGGAAGCAACAGAGTTTTGCGGAACCATCGAAGTTAAAGAATTCAATCGACGATCCAAGGACATAAAGCCGTGCTCTGATACCATTATGTCAGGCCATGTCAGGCCCCACTCCCGTAGGAGCGATTGTCCTCGCTAAGGCGTGATGCCGCACAAGCCTAGATTGCGCTCGTGCAAGGCAGTTTCATAACGGCCGATTACATCGGCGGCGACGGGGTCGTCGTACAGAAGTCCCAAGCAGAAATATTGAAACATGCAGCAGAATTTAAGAACAAGTAACACATGAACACAAGTCATTCAAAAGAAGCTCTTTATTGATATTGAATACAAGATTACATTTGTGGGCGCAAGGCCAAATTACAAGTCTCTCATGCTCACTTTTCTCTCGATTACAAGTCACTCTGCTCTCTCTCATCTCTCGATTACAATGCTTGAGCCAGCAGAAGCTTCGGAAGGCGATGTCCATACATTATGTCCCGTATAAGTCTTCACTCCACGCGATCGCACGCTTCGAATCGCCAAGGAACTCCGTGCCTCGACGCATCCAAGCGAACTCTGCGCCATGAGCTTCTACCTGTGCCTGCACATGAACACTGTGTGGGTGTCAGTACTCAAATGTACTGGTGGAGTGAGCTTCTCGCCCATCCATACAAAACCAACACGTTCATTTACTTTGTGCAACATAAACCCTTTTACGATTGTCTTTCTATTCTTGCCTTAGGATCAGTTTTAGGACCGGCGCCTTAGCGCAACTTGTGTATCGGAACCATCCCGTGCTTGCAATGTCAATGTTAACTCATACTTTGTCTCTAGACTACTCCTCGTGCCAACAACGTTAACCTATCAAGTCGTGTTCGCCTTACGGCCAAAATCAGGGATGCAACTACACGAAGGACTCCATTTCCTTGCCTCTAGACCTTTCTCGTGCTTGCATTGTCGACGCACCGACTTATACTTATCTTTCGTGCCAAACTCTGGGACGTAACGACTCGGTCGTGCCATACTCGATTCGTGCTTCAATATCTTCGAGGCAGCGCCTTCTTGCTTAGTCTCGCCTACACTTGTGTTGTGACAACGCGACCGTGCCTCATATTTCGAGGCCGTGCCCAACAACATAACACTCGACGCCACATCTCGTGCCAAAGCACGTCGCCTTCGCTATAGCCAAATCTTAGGCTCAAACATTGTGTCTATTTAACTCACACATATTTAACTCAATCCAAAGGCACACACGCAGATTGTCGTCCGTGCCGACACATCTATATGAAAGGTCACTGGCTGGTAGCCATCGTGGACATAGCCTGGCAAACGGGACCCTTGCACCGCCGGTTGTGATCCTCGATGCAAGTTCCCGTACTACCAATTGCCTATTACCCGGCATTGCTTATTAACCAGCTCGGCTATAATCAGTTCTTCCTAGGCCGAGTAGGTCCTGTGGCCCCGGGTTGCCGCTCGAAGAACCACCCCTTGTCGACAAGCCGTCCATGACCACGCGCCTATGCTAACTTCTAGACTTAACGTAATGCATGGTCTCATCATCATCATTTTACTACTTTACTTTACTCTTTTCATACTTCCTTTGCAGAGCCCAAACCAGGGTTGCCTCGGCGACTGAACCACAGTTCCGACATATTTCCTCTCGGCGACTAACCATCGCTTAGACTTAACATTCTTTGAACTCAGGGAACGGCTACTGCATAGCCTTCCAACTTAACTTGAACATAACGTGTTTCCTTAAGTATCGACCGACCGTGGCTAACTTTCCACTGAACCAACCGTGGCTCGTGCCTCTAAACCGACTCGTATTCTACGCAACGCTATCACCCAAGTCATACTTCATATGATGGGCCTTGGGGCCGTGGGACTATTTATCTTGACAATCGCAGAATGAGCGGGATAGCACGTAGAATAACTTAGGTTGACCGGCATAACTTTGCCTAACTCACTCAAGCCTACAACATAACCCAAGGGACGAGCAAAGGCTATGCCAAGCCTTGCGGGACAGGACCGTGCTTGCTTTAGCAAGCATTTGTGCGGGCGATGCCTATGACTTAGGCTAACTCTCAGCTTTTGCACCGAAGACCAACTTTCTTTCTCCCAAGCCACGGGACGAAGGACCGAGTGTCATTTTCAAAGCACGCCGTGCATCAACTCTAAGCCGACCGTGGGACGTTTTTCATGTTCTAACTCGATTCAAACCGTCGGGATTATTTCCTTAGCTATATGGATTCGTCTCTTTTATTATCAAGCCTATTGTGCAAGTTGAAAACATGTATTTTATTATGTGAAGGCAAAGATGAGGCAAGTTCACCAAAACTACCCCACCTGAGCAAGCGGTCGCCTTGACCGAGCAATGTCTCCGAGTCGTCGTTGTAAGGCTAAGGCCGAACGCCGTCGGCGTTCCGATTTCTCCGATTGACTTTACGGGACGGGGCACTACATCATCGGTCCACCCAAACCACGCTGACCCTGCTCCACTACACTCGACCAACACTGGTTCGTTACTGGCCCTGACCCGAAGGCCTACTCTATGGCCCACTGGTTGCAAGACCTATTCCACCTGGTGCATACTTCTGTAGACCATAGTGGTCCGCACCACAGATAATTAAATTTTATTATAAATTAAATTGCTTCTCCCATAGTTAGAAATCGCAACCTATATGGTGGATATATATATATATATATATATATATATATATATATATATATATATATATATATATATATATATATATATATATATATAAACTTTTTTCTAAAGAGTAGGTTGTTAAAGATGTCGCGCTTCTGTCCGAAATCCCATCCCTCATCAGCAACAACGAGAATGAGACCCTGTTGATTACCACGTCGTTGGAACAGGTTGAGGAGGCTATCTGGTCCATAAAAGAACACAGTGCTCCAGGGCCTGATGGTTTCAATAGCGCATTCTTCAGAGCCTGTTGGCACACATTAAAATACGACTTATTAGAGGCCACTATTGGCTTTTTCCAAGGGACGAGATACTCCAAATCCATTTCCTGTGCCAACATCATCCTCATCCCAAAGAAAGACAACCCAAAAACCTTCAAAGACTTTCACCCCATCAGCTTATGCACCCTCACCAACAAGATCATATCGAAGATCGTTGCAAAACGGATGTCCAACCTTCTCCCCAAAATTATCTTCGAAGAGGAAAGCGGGTTTGTTCAAGGCCGTAACATCACTGACAGCATTCTCCTAACCCAAGAGATGTTCACATGTATTAATTTTTCGTCCAGAGGGGGAAACGTTGCCATCAAATTGGACATGGAGAAGGCATACGATCGCCTGGACTGGCAATTCATGATCTGGGTCTTCAGGGCGTTCGGCTTCTCTGAATCTTGGATTGACAACATCTTCAGATCTATCAATAACTCATGGTTTTCCATCGTCATCAATGGCCAGGCTGCGGGGTTCTTCCGATCCACCCGTGAGGTTAGACAAGGGGATCCCCTCTCCTCCACCATTTTCATCATTACGGTAGAAGCACTCAGTAGAAGCCTCAATAGCATGTCCAAAATTCTCGATTTCCATCACTTCCACACTACCACTAATTGTCCTCTTATCATTCGTTCGGCTATACTTTTCGACATTACCTCGTTCGCCATAGCCTACCCACCTTTTATCTACTTGGGCTGCCCGTTGGTGTACAAAAGGTCGAACTCGGATATATACGACCACCTTGTAGACAAGATCCACAAACTGATTACGGAATGGCACAATGCTACACTATCTCCAGGAAACAAGATGATCCTTATCAAACACGTCCTTTCCTCTATCCCGTTGTATACCCTAGCCATCTGCTCCCCCACCAAGAAGGTCCTCCACCATCTCGAATCCCTCTTCGCCAAGTTCTTCTGGGGTCATCGCGATGGCAAAGACAAACACCACTGGGCCAGTTGGGATACCATGGCCAAACCCACAGAAGAAGGAGGTTTTGGATTCAGCAGACTTGCCCACATCGTGGACGCCTGCTCCATGAAGTTATGGTAGAAATTGCGCACGGAGAGCTCGCTGTGGAGGAGGTTCATGAGAGCTAGATACTCCAGATTCTCACATCTGTCGGAGGCAGTCTCTAACAACAGATCTTCGGCGTCGTGGCGTCGCATAATTTGTGGTCGCAACCTCGCAGAACGTTTAATCCTTCTG
This sequence comes from Iris pallida, assembly GCA_029216955.1. Classification (NCBI taxonomy): domain Eukaryota; kingdom Viridiplantae; phylum Streptophyta; class Magnoliopsida; order Asparagales; family Iridaceae; genus Iris; species Iris pallida. The sequence continues at coordinate 6,613,068 of JANAVB010002600.1, forward strand.
CAGTTGGACGATGGCCGCTCATCGGCCCGTCTGGAATGGTGGTTAGGGGAAGACACCATCCAGCCTAACGTGCGTACTCCGCCGGGATGCGAGATTAGGGATCTATGGGTTGGCGGTTCTGGATGGAATTGGGGGAGGGTCAGAGATTAGTTTGGTCAGCTGGAGGCCGAAGGTCTTCGTGCAGCCAACCTGCGGGTCACTGACATATCGCAACCTAACCTGAGCGGGACTTTCACGCTGGCTTCCGCCAGAATAGTGGCAAAAGGAAGTGGTGTGCCAGACACCACTTCTGCTAAGTTTTGGCAGTCTTGTATTCCCATCAAATGGTCTATCCTTATCTGGCGCGCATCTCGACGGAAGCTTCCGACGGACGAATCTATCAAATCTATCGGATTCAACCTCGCATCCAGATGCCATTGCAGCGTGGAGCACCAATCGTAGTTGGTCGAGCACGTCCTTCTTTTTGATGAGTTGGCGAATCACAATTGGCTCAATCTTCACAATAGACTTAGTCTGGCCCACCTGACTGGGGGCTTCCACGATCTCATGGCCAGCTGGAGCCGCTCCCACGGACATCAGATCGTCGTAGCCGTTGGAATCTGGATTTTATGGAAGAACAGAAACAAATTCAGATACGAAGATCGCCAACTCCCACCTACACAATTATTCAGAGAAGTTATCAGACAAATTTTTAAAGCAAGGCGGCGCTGCTCTCATGCCCCCAACTATTTTTGGGAGGCCTTTGCTTAGGTCTTCCGTTGGGTCTCTCGTGCTTCTATCGGCCGTCGTAGATATCCGGTTCCTTTTGTGCGCTTCTTGTGTTGTTTATTTTCCTTTCCTTCTGTCGCGCTGAGCTCGCTTACTTGTATAGGCTTCAGTATTTTGCGCCTATTACTACAATAAAGTTTCCGTTTATATATATATATATATATATATATATATATATATATATATATATATATATATATATATATATATATATATATATATATATATATATATATGATGTTTTGAAAGCATTTAAAATGTGATGTTGAAGTGAGTTTAGATGACACCTCTAAGGTGCCGTGATATAAATGACATTTATGATCTGCATGTTTAGATGATAGATAAAGAGTGTTGTGAAAAATATCCATAATATTTATTAACTGTCATTGAGTGCATTTAGATTACACTTGTAAATTGTCGCAATTTCGAAGACACTTATCAGCTTCACTGAAGCACGTTAAGATGACAATAGTAAAGTGTCCTGAAACAATTATTATAGGACATTAAAAAAGTATCGTCATACAATTTTTATATTAAACTTTTGTTGTGTCATTGAAATTCAAAAACTTTCTATGATACCCCCTCTAGACAACACTTGAGAAGTGTTACAAAAGTTATTAATTAATGACGCTTATCGAGTGTCATTAAAACATTTTTGTTGTAGCACGTCAAAGTTAATTTTTAAAGTAGGATATATTCGGCTCTGATTCCATCCCTCTGAGGTTGACACAGAGTAGCTCGACGACATGTGTGAACACACTAGTCTACAGTTCGAAAGTGAAGGCACCCATGGATCATCTTATATGCGGATGGAGTGACGTTTCCCGACAATGCAGCAATTGTTTGCTGTTAATAAATCCCTACAGGTGAGCATACTACTCCATATGGCTGAGGTCTTTCTCCTTCTTTTGGCTTTCCAAAAATCTTCTCTTAAGGTATTTTGGCACGAATGAGTTTGCTCCAAGTAGCTTCATGTTCCGTGAGAAATCTCGGAGTAAGCTTTGTAAGGAGAGCCATATTCCTCCTTTTGTTTCCATTGAAATCTTCTTCCAAGATGTGTGAAACCAAAAATTTCCCTTCCTTGTTCTACACCCCACCAAGAGTTGCGCTGCAGTTGTATATAGGGATAGAGGGGGTGAGCATTTTTTGGTTTTAGACCGAACCTAACCGAGCTGGACAAGATATTCATTTCGATTTGAAAAAAATTCGGTTCAGTTTCACTTTTAAAAATACTAAAAAAATTTATTCGGTTTTAATTTCGATTTTGGATTTCGACCAAAAATTAAAAATTGAATGAGACATATGCAATTGTGTAAATACTCTCAATTTTATACATATTTTATGATTAAAATTTGTATATTTTGAAAACAAGAATTCTATCTACATGTTTTGAAGCTCAACATCGATAATTTAACAACTATTACAACTTTTGGCACAACTTTGAAATACAATAGGTGTATATAAAAATTACCATCTTTATTTATAATTTAACCACGATCACAACTTTGAGCCCAACACATTAAATAATAAAAATATTCCAGCCGAACAAACTGAATTATTTATCCGGGCCAGTTTCGGTTTGGCTAATTCGATTCGGTTTCCGTTTTAAATTTTTAAAAATTTGGCTTATTTGCTTTTGACTATTTCGTTTCGGTCGAAACTGAATAAATTAATCCCCCAGTCGTACAAGTTTTTTTTTAGTAACTCCTCAAGTTAGAAGATTGCATACCATGTGATATAGATAGGAAGAGATGCCGTGATGCCAGAGTTGTTTTGATGAGGAGGATTGTCCTACCTGCATTGTTGATCAGATGGTCGTACGAGGTAATCCACCTTTTGGGGAGCAAAAGGTTATGAATCCAAATATTTATCTCTTCCTCTTTAATGTAGTTCTCACCATGAGGATATCCAGTAATATCTGCCTCTTAGAGAATATATATAGATGATATTGTTGGAAACGAAGCGCGAAAACCGTTCCTCCAAATCAGAAAGTCCTACGAGAGAATCGAGCAAAAGCACACAAACCAAAAACGTCAAACATAATCGCAGACACAAAGATTTTTGACGTGAAAAACCCTTGCGGAAAAAACCACGGGACGAACGAAGTCCAACCCTGAAGAACCTCCACTAATGGAATAAAGAGAATACACCCTCTACAACCTCCTCCCGATCCTACAAGGATCACCACAACTCAGTTGAAAGAAGAAAAAAAATTTGATTGCGGACTCCGAAGAACAAGAGATGCCGAAAAATTATTCGAAGCAATCTCTCCTTCAAAATAGTCCTTATTCCTCTCTCTCTCTCTCTCAAAGATTGTAAAGCACCCTTGTTTTTTAGATGAGTTTACAACTAGCATGCATCACCCTTTTATAAGCCCTTGGTGATCTATACATGGAAGGCCAAAATATATGGAAACTTCCAATATGCATCAATCATATAATTAATAAAAATTCAATCATAATTGGCTTGCCATAATTGAAAGCCAAATTATATGGAAATCTACTATATGAAGGGTCCAATCATAAATATATGATCAATGTAAATATGAAAATCCAATCATATATTTCCTTACCATATATGTTCCAAAATAGGATCCATGCACTCCTCGAACTTCTCCGACACACGGATGGCGCTCGTCGCTCTCCGGGGTATTCTCCACATAGGTTGGGAATCCCACCCACACCAACAAATCTCCCATTTCACAACTAGGTGGAGAAACTAGTCATCCCGATGATCCGCCTGCAGTACCCAAACTTTTTTCTTGGTAGAACCTTCGTGAGCATGTCCGCTCCATTGTCATCAGTATGTACCTTCTCAAGCATCACGTCCTTCTTCTCAACCATATCTCGTATTCAATGATACCGAGTCTCAATGCGCTTGGACCGACTATGAAATGTCTGGTTCTTCACAAGGTGAATGACACTCTGGCTATTGCAAAGCAAAGTATACTACTCTTGCTTCAGCCCCATCTCCTGCAACAGCTTTTTCATCCACAGCAACTCCTTGCAAGCCTCCGTCGCTGTAAGGCAACACACTTCTGCAATCGCGACTACCACGATACCGCTCCTCCAGCAAACATTATCACATAGTCCGAAGTCGATCGCCTCGTGTCTACATCTCCAGCCATATCAGTGTCGGTATATCCAACCGACTTCGGCTCGTTACCACCAAAAGAAAGTCTCAAATCAGCAGTGTACTGAAGGTATCATAGAATCCACTTGACCGCAGTCCGATATACCCTTCCAGAATTTGAAAGGTACCTGCTAACTGTGCCAACTGCATGAGCGATGTCTGGCCTCGTACACACCATAGCATACATAAGGCTTCCCACAGCTGAGGCATATGGAACCTGCTCCATATCTTCTTTTTTGTCCTTGGAAGATGGAACTGCTCCTCAGTGAACTTAAAGTGAGCCGCAGGGGGGCAACTCACTTTCTTCGATCCATCCATCCCGAAATGCTAAAGTACCCGGTGAATGTACTTCTTTTGGGACAAGTGTAGCAGCTTGGACTCTCTCTCGGCTGATCTCCATCCCAAGAATAGTCTTTGCTGGACCCAAATCTTTTATAGAGAAGGCCACGCCCAGTTGGCGTTTCAACTCCGCTATATCCTAGTGGCATTCCGACCAACTAATAGCATATCATCAACATAGAGCAATAAAATAATAAAATCATCCTCGGCAAAGTACCTCACAAATACGCAATGGTTCGACATCATCTGTGCATAACCATGCTCTCCCATAAATGACTCAAACTTTATGCATCACTGCATCGGAGCATGCTTCAGACCATACAAGCTCTTTCTCAATCGGCAAACCAAATGTGACTTGCCTTTCTCACAAAATCCCTCTAGCTGCTCCATGTATAACTTCTCCTCAAGATTACCATAGATGAATGTCGTCTTCACGTCCATCTACTCGACCTCCAAGTCGAAACTGGCTGCCAATGCTAGCACCACTCGAATAGACGACTGCTTGACGACTGGAGAAAAGATCTCATCGTAATCTATGCCTTTTTGCTGACCGTAGCCTTTAACTACCAGTCTCGCTTTGTATCGAGGGCGAGTAGCATCATCCGTCTGATTCACTCTAAACACCCATCGATTCATCAAAGCCTTCTTGTCCTTTGGCAACCGCACCAGCTCATAAGTGGAATTGGCGTATAAGGAACTCATCTCCTCCTGCATAGCCTCTATCCACTCCTGCCCGTGTTCATCTTCCATAGCCTCTGTAAAGCTTTCGGGCTCTCACCCGTCAGTCAGTAGCACATACTCACCCGGTGAGTATCTCGTTGATGGTCGGCGATCTCTATCGCTCCTTCTCAATGGAGCTACTGGTGCTGGTTGTATACCAACAGTCTCATCCCCTTCAGGAACTGCCATTTCGACATTCTCATCCTCCTTAGGGACACCCTGACCACCATCAGGCTGATGATCAAGGTTGGGAGCAACTCCATGCACTGGCTCCCCAATAACTGGATCCTCTGTGATGTCCTGTGGAAACTGCTCGAAGCAAAATGACTCTAACTCAGACAATTTCTCAGCCTCAAAATGCGTCTCGGAAACCTGAGTGTTGGTCATGGTCTGCTCCTCGACGAATACTACGTCCCTGCTTCCGTAGAGCTTTCTTCCTACTGGGTCGTAGAGTCTATATCCAAATTCGTCCCAACCATAGCCGACAAAGACGTATCGCCTCGTCTTCGACTCAAGTTTGGACCTCTCGTCCTTCGATACATGCACGAAGACCTTACAACCAAACACTCGCAGGTGATTGTCTGACGGCCCTTTGTCGTACCATACTTTGTCAGGCACATCACCCTGCAAAGGAGCACTAGGAGATAAATTAATAACATATGCCGCTGTGAGAAGTGCCTCACCCTAATAACTATCGGGCAAATTTGCTTTTGACAGCAAACACTGTACCCTCTCCATCGGTGTCCTGTTTATGTGCTCCACTACACCATTGAGCTGAGGTGTCTTTGGCGGAGTCTTCTGGTGTCATATCCCTTGCTCTCTGTAATACGCTTCAAAGGGAGCAATGTATTCGTCGCCGTTGTCGGATCGAACACACAATAACTTTTTGCCCGTCTCTCTTTCAACAGAGGCCTGAAACTTTTTGAAAGTGGGCAACACCTGATCTTTGGTCTTTAAGGCATAGACCCAAACCTTTCTGGAATAGTCACCACTAAAAGTTACAAAGTAAGAAACACCACCAATAGATTTTACCTTCATTGGACCGTACGCATCCGAGTGAATCAACTCGAGCAACGTCGGCTTCCTCGAACTTGGGTGACTTTGGAAAGACACCCTATTTTACTTCCCAGCTAAGCAGTGCGTGTATTTCTCCAACTTTGTAGACTTGAGCCCTGGAATAACCTTCTTGTTCACCAAGTAGCTCATCCCCTTCCCATTGATATAGCCGAGACGCCTGTGCCATAACTCGGTAGATGTATCACTGACTGCATTTACCTCTTGTGCCTCCTGTGCGCTCCCCTCCATATAGTAGATACCGGACTTCTTGCTTCCCCTGGCAATCACCATCAAACCTTTAGAAAGCTTCCATTGACTATTCCCGAAGAGACTGAAGAATCCCTCATCATCCAACCTTCCAACCGATACCATGTTGAAACAGATATCAGGGACATGACAAACATCCTTGAGAACAAGAACTATAACCGTCTTCATCCTCAAATGCACATGTCCAATGGCAACTGCCTTCGACACATCTCTATTGCCCATATTCAACACTCCACAGTCATCTGTCATATAAGTGGCAAATAGTGCCCTGTTATAAGATACGTGCACTGAAGCCCCTGAGTCCACCAGCCAAGAATTGTTATCGCAGGCAAGATTTGTGATAACCTCATCACCTATGATGATCACATCACCTCCATGTATCGAGGCCACCGTTGTAGTGTTCTCATCTTGCTTCCCTTGTCGTCCTTTTTCTCTCTCTTTTAAGCGAAACAGTTCCGCTTGATGTGGCCCCTCTTGCCACAATGGTAACACTCCGAGTTCTCGTACCGACCCTTGGACTTCCCTCTGCTCTTGTCTCTGTCACCACCTGGACCCCTGCTTTTGCCCCTTCCGTGGCACTCTAAAACTAGTGCCCCTGAGTGATGGGATGTGGACAAAGTGCCCTGAGAACTTCTTCGCATCTCTTCATTCAGTACCCCGCTCTTGGCAAACTCCAGACCGACCACGCCTTCCGGAGCAGAAGCGACCATAGATACTCGTACAGTCACACACAAGTTTGGCAATGTACATAGCAACCAAAGTCCTTGATCCTTGTCGTCGAACTTGACTCCCATCAAGGATAGCTGGTCTACCACGTCCTGGAACTCACTCAAGTGATCTGTAATGGATGCACCATCTTTGTGCCATAGACCCAACATCATTCGGATCAGGAACAGTTTGTTTACCCCGGTTATTTTCCCGTACAAACATTCCAGCTTCTCCCACAACATCTTCGCATGCTCAATATTGGCAACATGGTTGTACACGTTTGCGTCAACGAACTGCCGTATGTATCCACACACATGTATATGCTCGAAGTTCCAGTCTTCATCAAATTTGTCACTGGGCTTCTCGGATGCAAATACTGGAAGATCCAGCTTCTTGACGAATAGCAGATCCTTTATCTTGCTCCCCCAATAATGGTAGTTGGTACCATTCAGGTTCACCATGTCCACTAGCTTCGCGTCTATCTCTGCTTCCTGGTTTGACTGTCAACTTCTGACACTTCTTTGAACCCAAAGCTCTGATACCACTCTGTTGGGAACGAAGCACGAAAACTGTTCTCCTAAACCAGAAAGTCCAGCGAGGGAACCGAGCAAAAGCACACAAACCGAAAATGCTAAATACAATCGCAGATACAAAGATTTTTGATATAGAAAATCCTTGTAAAAAAAACTATGAGACGATCGGAGTCTAACCCTGAAGAACCTTCACTAATGGAATAAAGAGAATACACCCTCTACAAGCTCCTCCCGATCCAACACGGATCACCACAACTCACTTGAAAGAAGAAATTTTTTGATCGCGGACTCCGAAGAACAAGAGATGCCAAAAAATTATTCGAAGCAATCTCTCCTTCAAAGTAGTCCTTAATCCTCTCTCTCTCTCTCTCAAAGATTGTAAAGCACTCTTATTTTTGAGATGAGTTTACAACTAGCATGCATCACCCTTTTATAAGCCCTTGGTAATCTATACATGGAAGGCCAATATATATGGAAACTTCCAATATGCATCAATCATATATTTAATGGAAATCCAATCATAATTGGATTGCCATAATTGGAAGCCCAATTATAGGGAAAGCTACTATATGAAGGGTCAAATCATAAATATATGATCAAAGTAAATATGGAAATCCATTCATATATTTCCTTACCATATATGTTCGAAAATAGGATCCGTGACTCCCCGAGCTTCTCCGACACACGGATGGCTCTCGTCGCTATCCGGGGTATTCTCCACATAGGTTGGGAACCCCACCCACTCCAACAGATATCTCATAACTAACTTGTTGCCTAGCTTGGCCATGTCTCATACACCTGCAAGGTCTCTCCACACAACTTTGAGCAGTGCTTCGCTCCCTTGAAATCTCTCCACACAACTTGTTATAGCTCACATCAAATGAAAATTTTATCTTTGTTCTTAGTTATTGTCACGCCCGAGTACCAGAATACTGAGACAGACTAGGCCAGCTACTCCGTATGAGGTATATAAATGTCATACGACGATCATGGCTGTCAAGAGATAAGGGGGTGCATACTATAATCAAGTCTCCTATGGTCCCACAGAGCATCTATGTCTCAATCAATCAGCCAGGAAAAAATAAATAATGATCATATAAGACAAAGTAGTACGACGTCCCCGACGCTTCATCAAAATGTTTCATGAGCCTAGCTATACAAACTTATAAGCTAGTACCGAGAGTCAATAGTACATAACTATAGTCAGCTGCAGTCTGATTTAATTACAATTATGTAAAAGGAAAGTAATGTCCAGAACAACCGGCTAAACAGGTGCCGGTGGCCAAATGCCAAGTATAAAATAGAAGATATTAGAGCAGTGAAGAAGAAACCCACTCATGGTCCTTGGCGCCCATACTCCTGGTGTGCACTATTGTTCGGGTAGAAGGCTGGATCCTCTGGCGCTGCTACGAGATCTGGCCAAACAAAACCAGCGGGGTCAGGCTCCGAATAGCAAGTGCCACAAGGGAGCACAAAAGAGTGTGATAAAATCCAATGAGTAAAATATGACTTGATTCACAAGTTATAGTCTTATACCATATCATCGAGATAATACGACACCCTTACAACCAAACAAGGACAAACGATGCCAATATCGTGCCAAGATTAGATATATCCTATAACCATGGGCAGGTGAAGGGCTTCTGATCGCGACTTCGGTCCATAGCCTATCGCAGTATAATAGCCTAACCCAACAACTAAACAAGGACATGGGTTGGACCACACACCACGATAGTCTATGTTCCTTAGTTGTTAAAAGAAGAAAACATATCACAAACAAGTCGGCTTACAAGCGGCCAATCAATCCTACGGCTTTCTTTGATTTGTCTGGATTATCCCAGTAATGTAATTTATAGGAAAACTCAGATCGTGTCAACCCAGCTGGGCTAGCCAAACCATTATATATATACATATACGCGTAGCACATTGATTATGCACCGATCTCCTATAAGGCTACCGTACTGAAATATATAACACATAGCACGTAGGAGTCGGATAAAGTCATCCACTATAGGCGGATGAAACTGTATCCGTGGCGGCCAACCCGACACGTCAGAACTGGACCTGGGGTGGCTAGTATGGCACGATCTCGGGATTCTGTTCCCTTCCAATGCTTCTACCGATTTAAGCTGCTTAGATTAACCCTATCTTGATATTGGAATTACATATCGTGGTCACATGGTCATCCTCCTATATGTCATACCATAGTACGTGTACACTAAATATGGATCCACTTCGGCTCAAGGAGTCCCAAATCTAGATCCATGCTTAGTGTAATGCATCAAACAACAATCATATACCACGATACTATTACTGACCAATTACTATGACTGTGCTAGAAGGTACATATGTATTGACATATAACACGAATGATCACTTAGCACGTAGAGTCACACCTCAGTGCACTCATTAAATAGCACCACAGTGTATACTAATATTGTATCTCAATACACACTTAGAACATGTACCAGCACGTATACAGATAATCAGGTCAGGAGCATGGTAAAGTCAGGAAGTCACACGGACCCCTCGTAACATAAAAGTTATATATAAATTCTGGTTAAAGTGAGACATGGAGATTCTTGAAGCCAAGACAAAGATCTACAACTTTTATATAGAAAATTGGGAGAAATTCTGGCCACAAATCAGCCAAATAGGACATAAAACAGCCAAAAATAGCCAAATAGGCACTATATAGTACTATGCAAGCCATGCGGTACTATTCATCCTATGACACTATTCATCTATGCGGTACTATGCAAGCCTGTGGCACTATTCATTCTATGCGGCACTATGCAAGCCTGCGATACTATTCATCCTACGGCACTATGCAAGCCTCCTGCACTATTCATCCTACGATACTATGCAAGCCTGCGATACTATACAAGCCTGCGGTACTATGCAAGCCATATGACACTATGCAAGCCATGCGGTACTATTCATGCCTGCGGCACTATTTATCGTCCCTGCCAGAATCAGGACAGATGAACATAGAAGATGTCCAAATATTGTTTTGGCCATAACTTCCTCAAAACAAGTCAAAATCTAACTTTTTAAAAGTCAAAATTGGATAGAATAAGATTTCCTACAACATAGGACCATTAGTTTTCAAAAACAACCAAGTTTGATAGGTCAAAACCATAAAAAATACATAAAATTCTAGTTTTAGAAACTTAAATCTACACAAAACTAGCCATTAAAATCAAAAAAATCCAAGAACTAAACTTGTAGAGGATGAAGAGAAGAACAATATAGACGAATAATATTAAAGGCAAAAAAATCAAGAAATGGAAAATGCAAGAATCTCTCCATTTGGTGCAAGATGTACTTGCCTAAAAGTTGGTTGGAGGAAAAAAATGAAATAAAAAGTGAATAAGGAGAGAGAGTGTGGCAGAGAATTTATATAGGGGTTGGGTTGACTCTAAGAAACCCTAAGCTTAAGCAGGCTCTTAACCATATGAATAATGACATGTTAAATGCTACATAATACAACTAATTAAATTAATTAAATAAAATCCTAACCACAACACGGTTCAAAAATATTATCATCGAAATAGTGAACTACGCCTACAACCAAACAAGGACATGGGTTGGCACATTAATCTGTGACGAGATACTATTCTATGCTATGGCCAGTTACAAATACATGAAACATGTAATAAAGATACAGGTGTCGGATACCATATACATAAAAAAATCAAAAATTTATGTATCCCGAGAATGAGGAGTGACAGTTATTGGGCGCAATATTCTCCCATAGATCCGATTATGGCGCCTTTGGTCCAAGAACCAAAGATTTTTACTGGGTACTCCACACTAGTAAAATCTTTAAATATATAATATTGAGTCATTATTATATATTATTTCAAGGTTTTGGGAACAATTACTAACATTATTATAGCAACCCACGTTCGAATTCTTTAGCACACATTAATTTCAAAACGGGTTGAAAAAAATACCACACAACGAATCCGGTTCTCAGCCCATAAAATAGATATTCAATCTGTATATGTGTGTTGAATAATAATTTTAATCCTCAACCCTCCTCTTCTAAGACATTACCGTTTGGTTTGGTTTGGTTTGGTTCTTGTAGTTGCTTATCTTTGATAGGGTCTGTAAAGGCATTTATAACATCCTTGGTGTTTGGTTTCTTTCTATTGTGCATCGATCTCTGTGAATAGGTTTACAGTCGGTGGTCGATATGTACGCGGATGAGCCTAGAGCATGCACTTGAGGTAATGTCATGCCCCAGAACCAGAACACTGGAGAGCGGGGGCGTACATGTCACGCCCCGATTCGTAGAGTCATTTTTTCACATATTTTATCTCTTGGAATCGATCGTCCTCGCTTGGGCGTGATGCCGTACAAGTCTGGTATTGCACTTGTACTAGGCAAAGATGGTACATAATCGATTATCTTCAAATAGAAACACATCGCAGCGGCAGAAGCAGACAAATTGAAGTTAGTGAGGACAATCTTTCTCATTGAATAGAAGTACATCACTTCTTTATAGCAGCGGAGAAAAAGAGTAACTTGAAGCCACACAGAGATATATAGAACTTTATTCTCTTTATTGATAATTGAAGAAGAGTACAAGACTTGTATTGAAGTACAATGATTACAGCACATCTCTCTTTACATTGGAAACCAACTGAACAATGCTATACAGCTTACATTTGATATTTGGATACAATGGATTACAACTCGATATACCGACTTGGCTTACAATCTCACTGGTACAACTGATTACAATGTTCCATACATTATGCCCTTTATAAACAGAAGACATCATCTTGTACAAGGAGAGCTTCTGTATGCCCAACAAATCTTCGATGCCGCGGAACCAATCAAGCCAATCTTCGTGTGTAGAATATTCCAAGCAAGAGCACCTGCCCATAAAACGTGGGTCAGCACATCATCTATGCACTGGCGAGTAGAATCCAACCCACTCGCATAAACCAACATTTAAAGTGATCATTAAAGCAAATATTTATTAGAATGGTCTTTCTACTTGGGGCCTAGCATCAGTTTACAGTTCATGGGCAATAATCAGAGTGAAGCATGTAAACATATTCCTTGTAGCATTCATGTGGACATATCTTTTTAACATTCTTGGTGTTATCATGCAAAGGCATCATTGAGGCATACTAGGTGTTATCATGAAAAGGCATCATTGAGGCATCGTTATCATTAACATCTTAAACATTATGACAGTTCTCACTTCAAACATCACTTAGCATGTATGTTGTGTTTGAGCAATGATTAGCAAGGCATCTTTCTTAGCATACTGAACTTAACATGTTAAGCAGGATCTCATACTGAAAGGCTACATACAGCATCATCAACTTATTTGGAACGTAAGCATGCAAGTTAAACCAACACATATATTAAATTATCACATTTAAATAATTTCTTACCGATAGCCGACTCCCTCATACCTGCATCAAATACAGGTTAGTAGATATACTTACTCTGCCTGCATAAGACATTCATTAGCATGCATCCTGACTACATGGTCACTGGTGTTTAACCATACGGACGTTGCCATATAGGTCTTTATTGGTAATGCGATGACTCCAGAGAAGGTAGCTAGCCCCAAAGGATGCCTCGCAGAACCCGTACCCCTACTGGCACGCCAATGTTTTCTCCTAGGCCGGATCGGTCGCCCTAACGTCCCGGGGTACCGTCCGAGAAAACATATCCCCATCACTTATGCATAAGTTGTCCTATGACCATGCGAATGCGTGTCCGACTCAATCGTGAACATAAAAATGCATGGTGAAATATTGAAGTAAAGACAACGGTGCATCATCATTCATCTCATTCAAGTCATGTTCAATGACTTATTCATTCCCAACATTACCATCATTTCATTTGGTGATCTCAATGATCCCAAGCCTCATCAATTCTCATTCATTGCTTTATTACAACATTTCTCATTATGTTCCTTCTAAGGAGGAACAACAGCATTCATTCATTTCAAAGGGACCTGTAGCATTTCATTCATTTTATAGGAACAATAGCATATTCAATTTTTTTCTCATGTATCATTCACGCAGCAACTCATTATTCAAGTGATTCATTCATTTCATCAATCTTAAGCATCAGGGACATTATCGATTCAATCTCAGGCATCATGTTACATTAGTGGTTCGAGTGTGATTCGTTCAGCAATTCAAAGTTCATGTGTTATTCATTCAAGGATTCCCAGCATATGAATCTCTATCGAATTAGCAACTAAAGCATCGCATCACAATTATTCAACATTCAAGGTAAGGGACATTATTCATAGCATCACATTATTCCATTTATTAAGCATGCAGGAATAAGGAGGAAGGAGGACAGTTCCACTTGCCTTATATAACGGTCTTCCTGCTCAAATCTCATCAAGCGTAGCTCCACCAGCGAGCCACATTCCAATACCCATTCCATCTAGCCAGTTAAGAAAGATTGCATCAGTCCCAATTCTCCTGATCTCCAACATAAGTCACGGTCCAACATTCTGATCCCATCCAATAAGCCAACCAAATGCCTCGTGCAGAGCGGGGCATTACAGTACATAGCCAGCTACGTATATTGAAATAGAATACATCTCAACTATATGGTCACGGCTGTCTAGATATGAGGGTTTACTACAAGCCAACGGTCTCTTATGGTCAAGCCTATTGTCTCAATCTCAAGCAAGTAATATAATCACAAGATGTTTGACCACGAAATATACAATAAAAGGCGTTCCAACTATTACATATCAGCTGATCATGAAGCTAGTCGTACAAAATGCTAGGACTAGCAAGAGTTAAGTCATACATGATCAACCCTAGGATTTGTCAATCATGTTTACAGCCCGTAGGCAGACAGTAAGTAAAGTGCATCGAACTAACAGGTGCTCGTCGGCTAAACGCCTCAAAAGAATAACTTTACAATAGAGTGAGCGAAACAAAATAGAAAACCCACTCGTAGCCCGGGTTTCTTCTAGTCGCCACCATCGGGCTGGAGGTTCGAAAGATCCTCGGGAGCTGCTCCGAAATCTGGCCACACAAAACCAGCTGGGTCAAACCCCAGAAAGAGCAAGTGCCATAAAGGAGGCCACAAAATAAGAACAAAAGCCAGCATATCAGAACATAAGAAAATGAAAGAAAAGTACAAGTAATAAAGTACATCAGGGCAATAAACGACTAGGAAAGTGGAACCATTCCGGGAGCCAGATTACAACCCTTAAGCCAAACAAGGACCGAGGCTGTAATCCTTCGCCTGAATAGCGCTCTGTCTCTATTCTTTTGTTGTTAGAGATAAGTAAAACAAGCATGTACAAGAGTTCCAGGTACAGGGGCTAGACAAGACTTAGACAAGGCTGGACTCCATCCATTCATAATGCGGCCAAGCAATTACTACGGCTTACTACTTAACTAACTAGGGTTATCACAAGCCTTAATTACTAACAAGATGCAATGAGAATTTCCCAGTCCCAAGCCCTGCAGACCATCCATGTTATCCTTCCGCGGGTTGAGAGTATTGTTGGGTACATCGCCCCGGAGAAGATATACCTTTAGGTGACTTAGAGGGTACAACACATGACAGTGCGCTGGAAATGTGCTCTACTCGTCGGCAAGCTACAAGTCCAATTAAGAGCGCCCGGATAACAAGATTGCATGTGACTGGAAATTCTCCATGAACTATAGTTTGATCTAGTCATTAGCCTAATCCATATTCAGTATGAATCCCTGACCGTGGGAACCAGGGAGTCACGTCCTAGACATGATGCAAGACAAGACAAGTGGATTGCACAAGCAAGCAAGCAGGAACACCCACGGTGTCAAGTTGATTATACGAGTCAAGTTAGCCATCGCAACAGCATCAAGATAAATCATATCAGGGTACTTGTCAGGAGTGCGCCACGACGGGCCACTATCATATCAGGTTGGTCATGTCAGGAGTGCACCACTACGGGTCACTGTCGTGTTATGCTAGTTCCTTGTCATACCATGCCATGTACAATAGTCATTCCAAATATATTAAGTAAAATCAAGTTCAGGACAAAAGGCGTAAGGATATAAAATGGGCATAAAATATCTAATAAAATATCAGTATACAGGGCTATAGAAGAGCCAAGCTCAAGAAAAAATAAAACCAATTCTCCATGATTGGACAGATTGCGCAAGCGTCCCTGGGGTCGGGTTACGCAGGAGTCAAGTGCACCAGGGGCCAACTGCGTAGGAGTGAGCTGCGCAAAAGTCGGCTTGCGCTGAGCTGGTTGGCGCAGGGGTCAGATTGCGCATGAGTGAAGTACGCGGAAGGGATGGCACATGGGTCAGATTGCGCATGAACGGACTGCGCATGAGCAGACTATGCAAGAGCAGACTGCGCAAGAGCAAACTACGCAAGAGTCCCTACGCGCTGGGGTTGAGCGCAGTTCACCATGGGGCAAGCTGCGCGGTCGGCGCTGCGATAAAGAGCGCACGCCGAGAGGAGGATGCGCAGTCCAGCACTGCGCTAAAGAGCGCAGGCTGCAGTCTGCTACTCCAGGCCGAGAGGAACTCTTCAAGAACACCAAAGTTCAAATCTTCATATCTTGGTCAAATCAAAACCAAATCTAGATTTTCAAAGGTCTCACTAGAGTAAAATTGAATTTTCTTCCTCATGGAAGCATCGAAACCCACAAAAATCCAACCAAAATAGATCAAAACCATGTAAACCCGAAAATAGTTAAAACCTAGATCTAGAACAATGGAGACTCCAAATCACAAAATGTCAAGTTCTAACATTGATCACCATGGCCTAATCTAGCTAATGAACAAATAAAATGTAGTTCTCATGTGGTGGCAAGGTGCACTTGCCTATGGGTGATGGTGTTGTGTAGAGGAAGAAGAAGAAGAATTAATAGAGGAAAGTAATGAAGAGAGAGAGTGTTAGGTGGGGATTTTAATGGTGGAGGATAAGTTGAGTGTAGGGTGGAGGTTAGCTAAGGTGCTCCAATGCAAAATAAACCAAACCAACCTTCTCCACAACATAAAACCAAGCCAGGTAAAACCCAATTAAGAGAAATCCAAAAATTCGCAAGTCAAGTCAATTACAAGTATAGGCCAAAATCCGAGAAAATAAAATACAGGTCCGAAATACGTATCCGCCTGAAAAAATACGTATTCCGAATATGGGTGTTACAGGTAAAGCTCAATAAAAGGAGGACCAAGCATGGAAAACTAGACAATATAAATAAGCCAATTTATTTGGTTGATAGGGGGATTTGAGCCATGTATAACGCCCAAAGTGCCCCATTTGTGCTAGAATTGCATAACCTTCCACGGACCAAGGTTATGCAAGAATCTTTTAGAATGTTCTAGAATGTGATAGAGTTCTCTAGAAGATGGCGGAACTCTATAGAAAATGGTGGAATTCTCTGGAAGGCCAAAGATCATTCTAGATGGCCCTTGATCTTTCAAGAAGGACTAGAAGCTTCCTTGTATTAATTAGATATAAAATAATCCTTGGAATATTTTGTTTCTAGAAGTTTTCTGTAAGTCCTATGGGTACTATAAATAAGTGGGAGGCCTCATTTGTTCCTCACACCAAAACTAGTACGCATTCTTCAAATCAATAAAGAATAGTTACAAGTCTCTCTCTTGCTCCACTCTTCTCTAATTTCTTATCGCTCTAGCTAATTGAGTTCGGAAAGGCTTGAACTAGTCTTCAAGGAGAAAGATAGTGCATGCACGCGATAAGGTGTAGGAAAAATACCAAGTCCGTAACACATGGACCTTTTGTTTTGCATGATACTATCTTAAAATCTCTTCCAAGTGCATACTTTAGGTTTAACCACATGTAGTGCCAACATGCATGTGATGTAATAAGAAATCTAATGTAATATTGGGAAATTCCTATCTCTTGGGAACGCGGTTTGACCGAACCGAAGCTGATCCATAAGGTGCGATATTGGACTGGGCTCATATGGCTTAAAAGAAAATTCTCATGTAAGATCTGAACCACTTCCAATTATCTACACCTCAAGATCCCACCGCCTACGAGATGTGGGACTAATTACCAACCTAATTGTCACTCCCTTTGAGGGCTCAACCAGGAATGAGATACAATCCAAATATCTCCACCTTAGCTCATCTTCGCGAGTCGAAAAACCTTAATACCCATGCTACCTTTGTTCGTTCTTGCTAGCCGAACAATCTTAGTACTACTACCTTTACTCATTTCTGCCAGCCGAACAACCTTAGCATTCATATACATTTGCTCATTCCTCTAACCGATCAACTATGAGATTCAATATATTGTCATCTTGATCCATTCGACTACAAAACTAAACCGATATGTTCATCCACACCACCATTGCGTGCCAACCACAACACTATGCTCTATCTTGGCCATGTTAGACCCACCATTGAATTCAATCTACGTAGTCATCTCCAATATTAGGTTTGGTCCTCCTTTCGCCTGTGAATTTCTTGTCACCCATACTGTCTTATGGAGGATGCGCCTAACTCCCGTTAAGAAACGAGCTCATAGAATCCATGATATGCATGAACGTTCAGCACCGTCTGTCTTGAACTAAGTAGAGCGGCCCAAACCAGCTCCCATAATCTTGGGCTATGATACCATTTATTGGATACGCAACATGATTCGAACTGGAGTTGACCCCTGATGTACGATAATGGACTGGACCCATTTGCTTAAAAGGAAATTCTTATTAAGGCCGGAACCAATCATAATTATCTACACCTCATGATTCTACCTTCTACCTGATGTTGGATTAAATTACCGATTATATTGTCACCTCCATTGAGGGCTCAACCAGAAATGAGATACAATCCAACAATCTAATGTTGGGTCTAGTTTGATGTCATAGGGATCGAACTTGGGCCAAGTTCGATGATGGACAGAACTCTGTCCGAGTTCTATCATTTTCTTCTAGAACTCTTCTGCAAGGACCAAACCAAACTCTGACAGAGTTCAATATCATCGGGACTGAACAATTTTTGGGTATTAATCAGTAAAGTTGGATTTGTTTGATGACCAGATTCAATGGTAGATTATTTTAGGACTTCTAGTATGACGTAAAATAGGTGCTTCGTCCTATATATATATATATAGGTTGAGGGCGGAGGGTGGAGGCATAAGATCAATCTCGAAGAGCACAAGGTGGCATGGAAGATTCAGGATGATTATCCATAAATAATCTAATAGAAAGTTGGTACTTTGCCCTTAGGGGTTGCCATCGAAGATAGCAGGATGAGAAAATATGTGCAGGAAGTTGTCGGCTTCGCATAAGGAGATCGTTACGGGTTATAGAGTGAGTGATTTCAAGTTGTAATCTTCTTCTTTCTACTTGAGTTTGGTTAGGGGGTTGAACCTTTGGGCAAATGGTTCAATATTGTCCTTATTCAATTTTGTAAATTTACTTGAGTTTTAAAGATTTGAATTTGTCCAGATGACGTAGCCACAAACCATATGCGTTGTTTGATATGTCTTGCCACTCATGGGTCGACTGGTTGGTTATCTCAAGTTGGTTGGCCTAAGTTTTTGTTGTGGTCATATTTCTGAATCGGTATCAGAGTGCTGTATCAGCATTTTGATCCCATCTTCTAGTATCACAGCGAGGTTTGTTTGTTCTGGTATGATACCATCATCTTGTATCAGGGCTCTCAGGTTATAGAGAGAAAGGTGCAACCATGTCTACGGAGTAGATGGACATATGTATAACCACCCTCATAAGGGAAAAATGAGATATTTGGAAGCCATGGATAAAGGACCGGCTCTGGTGCAAGGATTTGCATGGTCCGTTAGAGGATGATAATGCCATGCTATTAGACAAGTATGTTGATGACTAGAGGCTATTGTATTGGAAGGCCATTGGATTTATTTGCCAATGACTGGATGATTCGGTATTCATCACATCTCTATGGAGAGTTCTGTAAAAGTACTTTAGGAGAAGTTGTATTCACTACACATATAGAAGACGACTGATAACAAGACATTTCTTATTTGCCAGCTCGAAGTACACGGAGGGTGCCTCAGTGGCACAATATCTGAATGATGTTAAGGGGATCATCAACTGTCTACAGTGAGGTTGGTGATTGTTGATGAGTTTCAAGCCCTTCTACTTTTGAGTTATCTGGAAGAGAGTAGGAGATGTTAGTGGTATCGATTTGTAACTTTGTGCCTGATGGAGTTGTCAGGATGGAGGCAGTTAAAAGCAACTTGTTGAACAAAGAGGTCTGATGTAAGCAGTTTGTTGAATTATCGCATGAGTTTGCTATGGTTGCTTCCAATGAGAGAGGAGGACTCAAGTCACAAACAAAGCACTGGGGAGTCCTCAAAATCTTACGACTGTGGGCCGCAAGGATTGTTGTTATCACTGTAGCGAAAGGAGACACATTAATAAAAACTGTATGGAGTTCAAAACTGAGAAGGCTAAAGGCAAGGATGTTCAGGAGAATCTTGTGATGTTTGGAGATATCATCATCACAACAATCTATACAGAGGAATTTTATGTCACGAGTTATTACAACAATTGGGTCATAGACACACGGGCATCGTATCACCACTCCACGTAGGAAGATCTTCACGTCATACCGAGGTTGTATGTTTGGAAATGCGAAGATGTCAATAAGGAAACTGTTGCAGTTGTAGGCATAGGTAATATAAATGTGACAACGAAGTTTGGATAGAAGCTGATTCTCAAGGGATTATGACATGTATCGAGTTTGTACTACAACTTAGTTTCGGTAGGAAGGCTTGTAGATGATGGCTGTCATACTAATATTCGGGGACAAAGACTGGATGCTTACAAAAGGTTCCCAACCGTTGGCTCGATGAGATATTTATTGTGGCATATACAGACTCAAGTCTTTGAGGTATGCAAGTGTAGAAGCATAGGAATTGCCCAGGCTCAGGCAAGGACAAACCACCTCAGGCAAAGTGCATGAAGGCCTAGAAGACCTCTATTGGGATGCTAAGTCCCAATATCACAGTACCTCGAGTTACATTACCTTTGCAAAACCAAAGGCAGCTGGACCGCTTTATAGGACCAGATCACATAAGGTTCAGATACAATGTGACCTCTCTTCCAAGAAGTCCTATGCGGCCAATGGAGCATGCGGCTTTAACGGCCCAACTAGTCTCCATATCAAGGCATGCAGCTCGAGTCCTTGATTGAGCCACCATCTACCCCAAGGCAGCAGGTTTGTGTCACGAGTCGGATCATCAACAACTGGTTTATATCCTGAACAAGATCATCAACAACTGGTTCGTGCCTCGATCCAGATCATCAACAATTGGTTCGTGCTCCGAACCTGATTACCTCAAATCCGGTTAGTAACGACTGAAAGGATCAACACCACATTGATAGTGTGTGCTGTCCCGACCCGTACCCATTTTTTGGATACGAGACATGTCCAAGCCAGCCTACGCCGCAGAGTAGGTGGTAGAACACTGTCACGGCCAATATGCTCAAAATCACAAAATAACAACTTTATTGCTCATTCACATTTCTAAGATTTATTACAACAATTACAAGATTTATATTGGAAAGAAATTATAATGTTCTTACACATTTAATAAAAATGATACGACTGCTATCAATTTCTATGTTTCTATCTACAAATACACCCGTATCACCCAAGCAAAGTGAAGCCACAGCTAACCTGAAAAATGTTGGTTCACAGTCAGGAATGAAACAATCACACAAACCGACGGCAATACGAAAACACAATAGAGTTAACAAGACATGAAAATAACATATGAGAGATGAAAACTAGAAAGTACTGATGACATGGCACGGTGGAAAAGACAAGAAAAACAAATAAAATACAACTACCTATGTCGTATGAAATATCTGTTTCGACATGTGAACGGCTAGGAGTTAAATCCAGCACCCTGCACGTGTCGTGTGCAGTTGCTATTATCCACGAATAGACATATTGGGATAGTTCTGGGTAGTCCACATGTCTACTAAGATATTTTCCCTACCGACTACTTTGTGTGACGAGCGTGTCAACAAGCAGCAAGATATATGTATAAACATGAAATGAAAAGACTACTATGAATCAAAAGCAATCATAAAGTGCACTTACCTGTGGTCCTTTGCTGGTAAAACCGATCATTCCATTGAGTTCAGACTAGTCCGAATAGCCTAGGTCGATATGAAGTTGTCAAAATCACGCAAAATAAGAACGTTTGACTAGTCACGTCAAGATTAATCTAATCTAGAATTAAAAGGAAAAATCTAAATAAGGATAATTATCATTTATTTAGAAACGCGTTTATAACTAATTTGAAATTATAGAAAATAATTTGGATAGAGACACTTGAAAATCTAGTAAATTATTTTAGGCGAAAACCTTTTTAAGAAAATATATGTTCATATACATATAAAATACCTATAATCTATTCAGAGTATATATAACATATTCGAACTATATAATTTCTCAAAAACCTAGATTTGGTTTAGGGCTAAAAATTAAAATACCATTTAGGTGGTCAATATGTTGAAAAATAACTATAAAATATTTTCCAGTCAAAACCATATTTTAAAATACCATAAAATACGCTAATATAATTTTACTAATAAGTAAAGGTATTACTATTAGTAAAACAAATAGAACTAATAATAATATCTTAAAAGGATATTCTTGGCTGTTTTATATAGTTCCCTAAAATTAAAGGTATTATACTAACACGTAATAGTCTTGTACTAAACCTTATACATGCATCTATGTATATATGTAGGACACATATATACACTAATGCTTGTACAACAATGAATGCCTACCCGTAAAATTGGAGTTAGATCGTGAATGGAATCGAACTTTTAAGAAAAGACACCACGTGGCACGATTAAAGTATAGTCATGGTCAAGGATATAATCGAAATATGGTTAATCTAACAAGAAAAGTCGTTAGGCAGGATTAACTGCTATTGGAATCATGAAAGTCATAGTAAATGATCAAAATTTAGACAAAGTCTAAACATGGTTGAAATTTCTTAGACGTAGTTAAGATGCAGCCACAATCAAGGCTAATCATGCAAGTCATCCAAGCATGATTGAAATTAAAAGTTGGCACGAGTATGATCATGATCGAAATAGTCATGATCAGTGGAAAATCTAAACGTTAGTAATAACAAGGTTTGATATATAGGTGGGACTATGACTATGGTCAATAGTTTAGTCACAATCAAAGTTAATCATGCAAGTCGTCCATGCATGATAAAATTAGAAAGTGGGCACGAGCATGAACAAGGTCAAGATAGTCATGATCAAAATTGCTCAAGGATGATCAAATCCAAATCGTTTCGATATGCCTAAAATATTTATCCGTAATTATTTAGGCATGAGTTTGGTATCAAAATCTAGATAAGTTTAGGAATTTAGTCAAAATTATGTTAAAAGTGACAATCTAAGAATAGAAGGATAAGAAAGGAATAGAGAATTACCGGTTTATTGAGAAGATTTGTGACTTAAGCAAAACTCAATTTGAAAACTTAATAGTTATATGCCAATCAGACGTAGTCTCCATGTTATTCGAAACTCGTAAACATGATCGAAGTCATTTTACCGAGAATTTATGTCTCGCCAGTGTACAGATAGCTGCAATAAACTCTTGATTTTATGACTCGAGCAAGGATGCAGTAACGAATACCATATCAACTCTATCCAATCGGGACATAACAACTTAAAGACGAAGATAGGACGACATAGCGTTGACAACATTCGATAACTTATACTTACTTGAGATTACTTCAACTTAGGGGTCATGCCTCGCCAGTGCGCTGCTGGCTGCAGTGAACCCACATTCTCCATAAGTCAAATAAGTGGCGACAGTGCACGACTGTCTGCCATCATAAGTTATCAAATTTTTTCCAACTATATCCTCTAAAAATATCAAAGGAGTTTAAAATACCATACAAGTTGATAAAGATAGAAAATTGTCTGTTCTTCGAGTATAAGGTCAGCTTCTTGAAAAGGAAAACAATTGATTAGGAAGAATAATGATCGAAGTCAAAATAAGTAGGAAATTTATAATCCTTATTTCACGGGTATTCAGTATTCAAAGATTGAGATGAAAATTTTTGAATCTAAAACTTAACTCGAGATTAGTAGATAAATGAGGAAGAAGTTATTTTTGAAAATAATTTCTTAGGTCCAAGGAAAAGAATATAAGTGATGCGAACTTATTATATGGCGGTGTTTAGAAAAGACATGAGATAAAGTTGTACAAATGATCATGATTAGGGAAAAAATGGCTGAAGGCAAAAGAAATATAAACATAAATTTTATATTTCTCTAATATTCAAGATTGAGGGAAATATGTATAAAACACTATGTCTACTCACTATGAAAGTATATTTATACGAGTATATATGCATAGTCTAAGTAAATCCCTAAAATCCCAAAATATCGTTCTAAGAGAAGGTTATCCTATTTCCAAGAAAAATATAAATTTAAATAGCAATAATACATATATTGTATTCAATATATAATTTATAGAAATTATTCACAAGACCCAAAATGGACTACTAATATGTACACACATCCATATATCTACATGGACATCGTTGGTCGCACTATATGACTACCATGGCTTGGGTTGGGTTTGGGCTAGATTGGAACAATCAGAATTTCTAAAAGCCAATAATCCTAGTAATAAATAAATAAATATATACACATATTTTGGGTCAAGTCACAACTTGGCCTGGTTTTCCTAGTTTGATCCCACTTATTGTTCGATCTTCCCAACCACAGCTAATACACTAGTCAAAGCACGCCACTGCACTATCTGTGCCATTATTTCTAGTCATTTGGCATTCCAAAATTTAACCATGACTAAGATATTTCATAATAATAATTAATTAAATTAAATATTTCTAAAATTCTAAAAATCATATTTAATTCAAATAAGTAAATAAAAGGATATTCTCAAAAATTTTGAAAGAGGATTACGAAACTACCCTCCTTAGAAATACCATCGAATCAAAATGCGATAGTGCATCCTTCCATAAAAGTCGTCTAGTGAGACCTATGTAGAAACCTTAACTTCCCAAATGTCGAATTAAATTAGGGACTCCTAGTCCTAACCATTCTCTCAAAATTGATTTACTCCTAGTTGTGAATGAGCATTTCCTAGTCGCAGGCTCGCAGTAGTACGACTAATATGGTACTACCACGAGTTCGCATAATTTGTGAAAACTGGCCTACATGGGCCACCACAAAAACTTGTCATGACCCGTACCCGCTTTTCAGATACGAGACGTGTCCAAGCCAACCTACGCCGCAGAGTCGGTGGTAGAACGCTGTCACAGCCAATATGCTCAAAATTACAAAATAATAACTTTATTGCTCATTCACATTTCTAAGATTTATTACAACAATTACAAGATTTATATTGGAAAAGAATTATAATGTTCTTACACATTTAATAAAAATAATACAACTGTTATCTATTTCTATGTTTCTGTCTGCAAATACACCTGTATCACCCAAGCTAAGTGAAGCCACAACTAACCTAAAAAATGTTGGTTTCCAGTCATGAATGGAACAAGCACACAAACCGACGGCAATACAAAAATACAATAGAATTAACAATACATGAAAATAACATATGAGAGATGAAAACTAGAAAGTACTGATGACATAGCACGGTGGAAAAGACAAGGAAAACAAACTACCTATGTGGTGTAAAATATCCGTTTCGACATGTGAACGGCTAGGGGATAAATATGGCAGCCTGCACATGTCGTGTGCAGCTGCTATTATTCACGAATAGATATATTAGAATTGTCATGACCCGCACCCTAGAGTAAGGGCACGAGACGTGGGTACGTCCAGCCTACGCCGCAGTGTCGGTGGTAAAACGCTGTCCTAGGTTACAACATCTAACAATATAAATTCTAAACAGTTATACTTCCCGAATGGGGGTGACATGGCAGAAGTAAACTCAATCACAACTAAGGCAAGAAGATAAGATGGAATGATAGATAGATAGATACTGCTGAAATGAAATGAAATCCACAAGTACAAACAAAGAGTCTAAGTTTCTAATACATCACAAATCCCAAGTATCTATATATACAGTCATCCATAGAGTAATGTAATAAAACATCCTAGTCTAGAAGAGTGTCATCCACAGCTATATGGTCCGGATACTGGTCCAAGTCACAGCTGTCATCTAATGTAGCCCCATAATAGGTAGGGCAGCCAGCCTCGTCCTCATCCTCTATAATATTTCAACAGGTCCAGTCAGGACAGGAGCGAGACAATACATCTCAACAAGTCATAGCAGAAAAAGGAAATATAATCATGCTAGAGAATAAAATACAGGAAAATAAAGAATAGCATAATGTAAGAGAGAGACTGTAAGTAAATATCTATGATATATATATAAAGAGAGACAGTGCTAGTGATTCAGAGTACTGGATAAACATGTGAATGGCTAAGGACTGATTCATGATTACACTACTTGGAATTGATTCATGATTACACTACTTGGATTTATTCACATATTCATTTATACTCCCCCATCCCCAATCAATACATAAAGATCCATTCAAGTTACGTTAAGATTCATGATTATACTATATTGCCCATAAAGGGTGATTCATAAATTAATTCGTGAATGCTCGGTGATCATGAGGGTACATGAGTCACTAGCTGATTTCCGAAGATTTATGAAAATAGAAGCATAAGATACGTGATGTAAGTGAAACACACTGGACAAAAGTAGCTGATGCTCCCGAGAGGGATAACATCTCATGAAGGAATCCATATAGTACTAATCTGTGTTCCATCGTGTCAGCATCAAGTAAGATAGTCTAAAGCAGAAAATATAATCCAAAACATGATATGAAATGATCAGAGAATGTACTCGCCTCGTATCTGAATGTCTGAAGTAAATATACTGTCCGAGGAGAGGTGTTTGGCTCCTAATCAGAACAGCACAAGTCACAACAAGTCTAAAATGATAAAATAAAGTTCTACTATGCATTCTACATGAATCTAGGTCAATCTAGGTCAAAGTCAACTCTTGGTCAACTCTGGTCAAACTAGGTCTAACAAGTCTAACGAGGCTTAACTAGTCTATTCTAGGCCTAAACAAGACGAAACAGCCTAACTAAGCTCTCACTAGTCTAACAGACACAACATAGGCCCAATACCATATATAGAATATATATCCTATCACATATGAATGCATGTGTATATCCGCATATACAAATAGACATGTGCCTAGCACATGAGCTATCATCATATAGGAAATACCTATAAAGATACTCTACCATCACACATATACACCTAGGCTATTATAACTATTAACCCACATATATATATATAATTGCACAAACATATAGATTGGGTAATATTTAGATACATAAATGTGTGTGGGGGGGAACAATGCGTGCACATGTGTGTATAGATGCAAGGTTATCCCAGATTTTTTGTGTGTGTGAGTA
This sequence comes from Iris pallida, assembly GCA_029216955.1. Taxonomy (NCBI): domain Eukaryota; kingdom Viridiplantae; phylum Streptophyta; class Magnoliopsida; order Asparagales; family Iridaceae; genus Iris; species Iris pallida. Next base: position 6,640,037 of record JANAVB010002600.1, read on the forward strand.
CATGAGGGAATTTGGAAAACAAGTGTGTGTCAAGAGATTGAACTCAAGTGACAGTGAAAAGTGTGTGACAGGATAAACAGTGGGGAAAAGTGTGTGTGTTATAACATGTTGCAGGAATGTGAATGTGTGTATGTGTCTATATTGCCTTGAGCATGTGGGCATGTGAACTAAGCATGACATATGTAACAGTGTACAGGAATTTAGTGTGTGTTCAGTTTACAGTGAAGTCCCAGGTTTGTGGAGTGACAGGAATATGTCTCTCATTGTTCTGTACAGGAATTAATATGAGCTGAAACATGTGACAATAATGCAAACAGTGTACGACAGTATTACAGTGAGAAAAGTGGGTGGTGTGTGTATTCAGATAATGTGTGATGGTCTCAGAACATGCAAGAACTTGGGTCTCAGATTTTGTGTAAGATATTAGAAAACAGTGAAATATCTCAAGATTTGGACAACTCAAATAACAACTAAGTGAACTCCTAACTAAATACCTCAGACTGGGATAATCTCCCAACCTAACCCCATTTATCAAATCAAGAGACTGAACTAACACCCTCATCCCATACCTCAGTAAGAATTGAGTTCATACTCAGATTTAGTGTGAGCACAAGACAGTATAGAGTGTGTGTAACTATCAGAAATCAAAATAAAGAATGTGTGTCAAAACAGGTTTCAGGACAATGTGTTCAGTGTCTCAAGTTTCTCAGGAAAATTAGTGAACCTTAATTATCAATGCCAGTTTCATATCCAAACCAAAACAGAATTTGAAATCCCCATTCACATTTCAATAAAGATAATCTCAGTCATCATTCATAAACCAAACTTAGTTAATGTCAGGAAATCGATAGTTAATGTTAACAATGTGTTACACCATAAACAGGGAGACATGTGACAGTAATTAAATGGGTGCTAAACTCGGAATCAATAGGGTGTTAGCTACTAGGTGCCCATGTGTGTAGTGTCATACAATGGGGTTCTCAGTCCCAGGTTAACAGGGACAATGCATCAGCCATATGTCAAAACAAATGCCCAACTGAAATTGAAACCAATCACTACCCCAACATAAATCCCTAAGCAACTACTCAGATAGATATAGGAATTTAATTTCACATGACAGTTCTCATATAAAGTCTACACATTTAGCCCAAAGCCATTCGAAATCCTATCACCCCAATTCCTATGTTATCATCAACATAAATATGCATAAATTACAATGTAGGTGAATACTTTGCAAAACCATTTAGATATTCATATTAGGTTAGGCATTGATATATACTCATAGGCATATATACAAACATATATATATACACACATAGAAAGAGGGTTATATATGAGATATATGTGTGTGTGACAGGAACAACGATAGGAATTAAGAGGGCCTGTGTACAGGAAGTGTAGGTATGTGTGGATATATATATATATAGGAGCAATGTGTGTGCATATGTGTAGCAGAAAATAGAAGCTAAATGACTAAAATTACGAACAGTGCAGGAAATGAAGAAACAATGTATGTGTGTGATGTATCAATGTGTGCAGGAAATATGTATGCAGTGTGTGTGGATGGGTGTTAGAGTTCTCAAAAAATGTGTCAACAGGAAAAATGTTATCAGGAACCCAACTAATCAACATCACACCATGAATTCTCAGTTTAAGAAGGAATGTAATAGCATCTCCTAATCTAACAGTGAAGCAACTGACATAGGAAATCAGTGAGTAACCCAAAACATTCAACATTTCACATTAATTGAGTTCTCAGGAATCAAACAGTGGAGAATGGACATGTAATTAAGTTTTCAGGAATTAGATTAATCTTAGGTTTTATATCTACAAAATGCAGTTCAGTTCATTCCAATCCCCATCTCAGGTTCATGTATGTGTAGGAACATAGATAGGTGACAGTGCAAGGATGGGCGGGGACCAATTCAGTTTTTAGGTTTACTCCAATTCAGTGAATCAATTAACAGAAAAAAAAGAAACAGTTATCAACTAAACAATTACTCAGGTTTTCAATAGTAACATTTGATTAGAACTTATTCACAATTGAAACTGAAAAGTGAACCATTCAATCACCCATGTATCAGAAATTCGACAGGAATGATCTCAGGATAAATGTCAGGTAGTACATGTGTGAGGCTAAACAGTGTGCAGGAATTTACAATGTGTGTAAGTTACAAAATGTGTGTGAAGAGAGGAATGTAAATGACAGGGTCACAGTTATCAGGATTAGAATAGTTTCAAGAGTGTATGTGTGTGCTTTACATATCACAGGTTCAACCAATTCGACAGTTACCACTAATTTCCCAATTCGAAATCCCATACAATTAATACACAAAACATGAATCTCCTATATCCTAACATGATATTTGATGTGTAGTAGATTAAATCATAATCAGATACATGATATAAAATGATTAACAGGTAATCGAATGGTGAACAGCGGGTTAAAATCACTGATACATTAGATTATCAGTCGAAATAGAAAATTCTCATTTCAATCAGAAATAACATTTAATGATCCATGCAAATGGTTGGTATTTAATAACAACTATGTATTTGTGTCATACATTCAATTTCGTGTCCAGAAACCAGACACGGATGTGTCCAAACCAATGCACATTCACGTACGAGCCTGCATGAGCTCGAGTGACCTGTGCACGTGTCCGCACGCACCCGACACGCAACCAAGTGATACGAGACTTGGGAAGTGTCGTGTCAGACACTGCCCCGAGCTCCATGTCAAAGAACACGCGCCCACGTGTCCTGAATAGCCCACTCGAACCCACGAGCAGTAGGACACTGCTGCCCGCACGCGCGCAGGCGTATCCGTGACTCCAGTGTGACTCGAACATGACTCGAAATCATCTTAGTGTATCAAAAACGTGTAAGCGACACTAAAACACTACTTGCTATTCAAACACATCACGAAAACTCAATCGAAATACCCTTTGTGTCATTTCGTCGAACACCTGCGCACAGAACTGATACGTGTCCGATACGGACACGTACTGGACACGAAAATTGGTAAACCCTATACCTACAGAACTAGGACACCTAGGGCTAGGTATCTATGCAATGAAAACCAAATTTTGATGGGTGGAATAGGAATTACCAATGGGTGTTCTTCAACACAAAACTCCTTCAATGTAGGAATCTCCAAAAACTACCCAATCCCTAAAATTGATTCAAATATGTGATTTGATTCCACAATCTGTAAGAGAACATTGATTATAAAATTATGGAAGAAATTCCAATCAAAAAGGAGTCCTATTGATTAAACTATGAAGAAAATAAATAAAGGCTTACCTATTCTTTAGGAAAATGAAGAACTAATTAAAAAGAGGCACAAATTCCTATGGAGACATTATATAGGCAAAGAGGGTCTTGGCTGGCCACTTTAGTTAGGGTTAGGGTTTTTAGATTACATCCTAGGGCTATGAATGAATCAAGGCTAATGGGTGGCCTTGAAACTAGGGCTCTTTCCTAGACTTTTGCAAATCACTTAATTTAACTAAACTTGACTTTAATCATTAACCAAAACCATCTAATTCTCAAAGTTGCTCACTAAACTAGTTATGACCAGTCTAGGTTAGGTCCAATCTAGGTCAGGCTAACCTAAAACACATGGCAATAAATAAACTAGTATTTAAATCACACCATTCTAATAAATCATTTAAAATTCCTAATAAAATATATTAAATTCAAATAATTCAAAAAAATGATAAAAATACCCTCGGGGCTAAAATGACAAATAAGTATCCTAATAACATGGTTAGGCTCTAGGTCAACCAGTCTCCAAGGTTACACTATCAAAACACCAAAATCATAAGTCATGATTTAAAATAGTTTTGAATGATTAAAAATCACCAAAATTATATTATTATTTAAATATCATAATTAAATAAATTAAAATACAAATTTTCAAAATTACCCTTATTTTAGAAACTGGGTGTTACAAGTCTACCCACCTTAGAAAAATTTTGTTCTCGAAATTAAAATAGTTGTAGTCCTTCTAGGTCAAACACCCCACAATCAAAGTCTCAAATATACCGTCAGATAATCATATGCGTTTGTCCAAAATCATGATACTCAAAATCTTCGTCGTGCTAGTGAGCAAGGCTACGATAATCACAGAGTCCTCGACTAAGGCACATACCTCTAGAACCATGGTATTTAAAATTTTCACATTGTCGCATGCTTGGCAGCAAAAACCTTAAATTCCTATACCCGATAAATACGTCCTAAATCTGACTATATGTCCTCACTATGCCAGCTAAACACGACCATCGAAGATTCTAGATCCCATAACTGAGGTGACCTAGCCCATATGATTCATCCCAGAAGAAAATCAAACATAACACAAGAACAGCAGGACAAAATTGATAATTCAACAAGGAACAGAGGGAATCGAATTTTCAATGCAGTTATAAGAGGCAGCTGCGAAAAGGGAATAGAATAGAACAGAACCTGCAACAAGATCTCCAACGGCCTGAGCATCCTCGACTATCCTGGCGAAAACTCGCTCCTGCTGGGCTCCCTTGGCCTGTTGCTGATGCTGTATGTACCTCTGCTGCTGAGTCGGTAAGGGTAGTCTCTCCTGCTGGCCCACCGGAGTCCTCGCTCCTGGTCCCTGAGCTGTCCGTCTGGAAAACTTGGGACACTCTCTTAACGGGTGATATGATGCTCCGCAAAGTAGGTACTTGCCTAACCTCATTCGACATTCGCCCAAATTATGCCCTGGTTCCCTACAGGAAGGGCAACTGGTAATCTGCTGCTGTCTAGGGGTCTGCTGCGTCTGTAACGGTGGTCCCCTCGGCTGCTCTGTCGGAGCCCTAGCTCCTGCTCCTGGTGCTGCTCTCTGAACTACTCTACCTATGCTCTGGGAACACTCCCTCAGCTGGTGGTTCGCTGCTCCACCCCTCTGGTGCTGAGCTACAGGTGGCCTAGCTCCCTCAAAAGAAGGTGCAATGGGACAATCTATCTTCTGGTGGGTACATGACCCACAGAAATAGCAAACCTTTAACCTCTTCCTGCACTCACCCCATCCATGCCCGGCTTCTTATAGTACGGACAACTGATTGTCTCCTGCCTAGGTTCCTGATACTGTCTTGTTTGCTGCTGTCCCTGCTGATGGCCCTGACCCTGGAACTGCTGCTGAACAGGCCTCTGTTGATACTGATACTGAATCTGTATGTGAGGCCTCTTAGCCCGACCTTCACTGCTGCTGACTCCATGAATGTCATGTCCCCTCTTGAATAATTGTTGCCGCTGAGTTTCCACTATCTGCTGGAAGAAGGAGAACAACTGCGCCACGTCCTCTGGTCCTGACGGCGACTGCTGTTGAAGAACGTTTGGGACGACATGAGAAAGACTCGGGGTAGGAAGAGGTGCACTCCCATAAGCTGCAGATATCCCAGCTTGGGCTGGCATAATAGGAACTGCAGTCTCGAGGCCCTGCTGGTCAGGACGAGGAGTGGTAGACCCCTTAGTGGTATCTTCCTGATCGAGACGACGAGACCGTGTCTCCATAACCATCCTGAAGACAGATCAAACAAGGAATCAATACTGAGATAGAAATGATGATTCAAGGAAGGACAGTTATTCAAGGAAGTATCAGGAATTTTGATAGCAGGGATCCAGTTAAGAGTTTTTTCTAATATGATTGAGTGCCTCAAAATAATCTAAATTCTACTGCAGGCTGTAGTGATACTCTAATTCGAATACTACTACACAAACTTGACCTGCATAGTCCACCACTAAAAAACGTGTCACGACCCGCACCCTAGAGTAAGGGCACGAGACGTGGGTACGTCCAGCCTACGCCGCAGTGTCGGCGGTAGAATGCTGTCCTAGGTCACAACATCTAATAATATAAATTCTAAACAGTTATACTCCCCGAATGGGGGTGACATGGCAGAAGTAAACTCAATCACAACTAAGACAGGAAGATAAGATGGAATGTTAGATAGTTAGATACTGGTGAAATAAAATGAAATCCACAAGTACAAACAGAGAGTCTAAGTGTCTAATACATTACAAATCCCAACTGTCTATATATACAGTCATCCATAGAGTAATGTAATAAAACATCCTAGTCTAGAAGAGTGTCATCCACAACTATAGGGTCCGGCTGCTGGTCCAAGTCACAGGTATCATCTAAAGTAGCCCCATAATAGGTAGGGCAGCCAGCCTCGTCCTCATCCTCTGTAATATTTCAACAGGTTCAGTCAGGACAGGAGCGAGCACAATACATCTCAACAAGTCATTGCAGGAAAAGAAAATATAATCATGCTAGAGAATAAAATACAGGAAACTGAAGAATAGCATAATGTAAGAGAGAGACTGTAAGTAAATATCTATGATATATATAAAGAGAGACAGTGCTAGTGATTCAGAGTACTGGATAAACATGTGAATGGCTAAGGACTGATTCATGATTACACTACTTGGAATTGATTCATGATTACACTACTTGGATTTATTCACATGTTCATTTATACTCCCCCATCCCCAATCAATACACAAAGATCCATTCAAGTTACGTTAAGATTCATGATTATACTACGTTGTCCATAAAGGGTGATTCATGAATTGATTCGTGAATGCTCGGTGATCATGAGGGTACATAAGTCACTAGCTGATTCCCGAAGATTTATGAAAATAGAAGCATAAGATACGTTATGTAAGTGAAACACACTGGACAAAAGTATCTGATGCTCCCGAGAGGGATAACATCTCATGAAGGGATCCATATAGTACTAATCCGTGTTCCATCGTGTCAGCTTCAAGTAAGATAGTCTAAAGCAGGAAATATAATCATAAACATAATATGAAATGATCAGAGAATGTACCCGCCTCGTATCTGAATGTCTGAAGTAAATATACTGTCCGAGGAGAGGTGTCTGGCTCCTAATCAGAACAGCACAAGTCACAACAAGTCTAAAATGATAAAATGAAGTTCTACTGTGCATTCTACATGAATCTAGGTCAATCTAGGCCAAAGTCAACTCTTGGTCAACTCTGGTCAAACTAGGTCTAACAAGTCTAACTAGGCTTAACTAGTCTATTCTAGGCCTAAACAAGACCAAACAGCCTAACTAAGCTCTCACTAGTCTAACAGACACACATAGGCCCAATACCATATATAGAATATATATCCTATCACATATGAATGTATGTGTATATCCACATATACAAATAAACATGTGCCTAGCATATGAGCTATCATCAGATAGAAAATACCCATAAAGCTACTCTACCATCATACATATACACCTAGGCTATTATAACTATTGACCCACATATATATATAATTGCACATACATATAGATTAGGAAATATTTAGATACATAAATGTGTGTGTGTGTGGGAACAATGCGTGCACATGTGTGTATAGATGCAAGGTTATCCCAGATTTTGTGTGTGTGTGAGTACATGAGGGAATTTGGAAAACAAGTGTGTGTCAAGAGATTGAACTCAAGTGAATGTGAAAAGTGTGTGACAGGATAAACAGTGGGAAAAAGTGTGCATGTTCTAACATGTGGCAGGAATGTGAATGTGTGTATGTGTCTATATGGCCTTGAGCATGTGGGCATGTGAACTAAGCATGACATGTGTACCAGTGTACAGGAATTAATTATGTGTTCAGTTTACAGTAAAGTCCCAGGTTTGTGGAGTGACAGGAATGTGTCTCTCATTGTTCTGTACAGGAATTAAAGCAAACTGAAACATGTGACAGTAATGCAAACAGTATACCACAGTATTACAGTAAGGAAAGTGGGCGGTGTGTGTGTTCAGATAATGTGTGATCATCTCAGAACATGCAAGAACTTGGGTCTCAGATTTGTGTGTGTAAGATATTAGAAAACAGTGAATATCTCAGGATTTGGACAACTCAAATAACAACTAAGTGAACTCCTAACTAAATACCTCAGACTGGGATAATCTTCCAACCTAGCCCCATTTATCAAATCAAGAGACTGAACTAACACCCTCATCCCATACCTCAGTAAGAATTGAGTTCATACTCAGATTCAGTGTGAGCACAAGACAGTGTAGAGTGTGTGTAACTATCAGAAATCAAAATAGAGAATGTGTGTCAAAACAGGTTTCAGGACAATGTGTTCAGTGTCTCAGGTTTCTCAGGAAAATCAGTGAACCTTAATTATCAATGCCAGTTTCATATCCAAACCAAAACAGAATTTGAAATCCCCATTCATATTTCAGTAAAGTCAAATCTTAGTCATCATTCATAAACCAAACTTAGTTAATCTCAGGAAATCGACAGTTAATGTTAACAATGTGATACAACATAAAACAGGAAGACATGTGACAGTTAGTTAAATGGGTGCTAAACTCGAAATCAATAGGGTGTTAGCTACTAGGTGCCCATGTGTGTAGTGTCATACAATGGGGTTCTCAGTCCCAGGTTAACAGGGACAATGCATCAGCCATATGTCAAAACAAATGCCCAACTGAAATTGAAACCAATCACTACCCCAACATAAATCCCTAAGCAACTACTCAGTTAGATATAGGAATTTAATTTCACATGACAGTTCTCATATGAAGTCTACACATTTAGCCTAAAGCCATTCGAAATCCTATCAACCCAATTCCTATGTTATCATCAACATAAATATGCATAAATTACAATGTAGGTGAATACTTTGCAAAACCATTTAGATATTCGCATTAGGTTAGGCATTGGTATATACTCATAGGCATATATACAAACATATATATATATATATATATATATATATATATATATATATATATATATATATATATATATATATATATATATATATATATATATATATATATATATATATATATATATATATATATGTGTGTGTGTGTGTGTATATATATATATATATATATATATATATATATATATATATATATATATATATATATATATATATATATATATACACACACACACACACATAGAGAGAGGGTTATATATGAGATATATTTGTGTGTGACAGGAACAATGACAGGAATTAAGAGGGCCTCTGTACAGGAAGTGTAGGTATGTGTGGATATATATATAGGAGCAATGTGTGTGCATATGTGTAGCAGGAAATAGAAACTAAATGACTGAAATTACCAACAATGCAAGAAATGAAGAAACAGTATATGTGTGTGATGTATCAATGTGTGCAGGAAATATGTATGCAGTGTGTGTGGATGGGTGTTAGAGTTCTCAGGAAATGTGTCAACAGGGAAAATGTTCTCAGGAACCCAACTAATCAACATCACACCATGAATTCTCAGTTTAAGAAGGAATGTAAGAACAGCTCCTAATCTAACAGTGAAGCAAGACATAGGAAATCAGTGAGTAACCCAAAACATTCAACATTTCACATTAATTAAGTTCTCAGGAATCAAACAGTGGAAAATTGACATGTAATTAAGTTTTCAGGATTTAGATTAATCTCAGGTTTTACATCTACAAAACACAGTTCAGTTCATTCCAATGCCCATCTCAGGTTCATGTATGTGTAGGAACATAGATAGGTGACAGTGCAAGGATGGGCAGGGACCAATTCAGTTTTCAGGTTTGCTCCAATTCAGTGAATCAATTATCAGAAAAAGAAACAGTTATCAACTAAACAATTACTCAGGTCTTCAATAGTAACATTTGATTAGAACTTATTCACAATTGAAACTGAAAAGCGAACCATTCAATCACCCATGTATCAGAAATTCGACAGGAATAATCTCAGGATAAATGTCAGGTAGTACATGTGTGAGGCTAAACAGTGTGCAGGAATTTACAATGTGTGTAAGTTTCAAAATGTGTGTGAAGAGAGGAATGTAAATGACAGGGTCACAGTTATCAGGATTAGAATAGTTTCAAGAGTGTGTGTGTGTGCTTTACATATCACAGGTTCAACCAATTCGACAGTTACCACTAATTTCCAAATTCGAAATCCCTTACAATCAATACACAAAACATGAATCTCTTATATCCTAACATGATATTTGATGTGTAGTAGATTAAATCATAATCAGATACATGATATGAAATGATTAACAGGTAATCGAATGGTGAACAGTGGGTTAAAATCATTAATACATTAGAATATCAGTCGAAATAGAAAATTCTCATTTCAATCAGAAATAACATTTAATGATCCATGCAAATGGTTGGTATTTAATAACAACTATGTGTTTGTGTCATACATTCAATTCGTGTCCAGAAACCAGACACGGATGTGTCCAAACCAATGCACATGTACGCACGAGCCTGCACGAGCTCGAGTGACCTGTGCACGTGTCCGTACGGACCCGACACGCAACCAAGTGACACGAGACTTAGGGAGTGTCGTGTCAGACACTGCCCCAAGCTCCATGTCAAAGGACACGCGCCCACGTGTCCTGAATAGCCCATACGAACCCATGAGCAGCAGGACACTGCTGCCCGCGCACGCAGGCGTGTCCGCGAGTCCAGTGTGACTCGGACACGACTCAAAATCATCTCAGTGTATCAAAAACATGTAAGCGACACTAAAATACTACTTCCTATTCAAACACATCACGAAAACTTGATCGAAATGCCCTTTGTGGCATTTCGTCGAACACCTGCGCACAGAACTGATATGTGTCCAATACGGACACGTACAGGACACGAAAATTGGTAAACCCTATACCTACAGAACCAGGACACCTAGTGCTAGGTATCTATGCAATGAAAACCAAATTTTGATGGATGGAATAGGAATTACCTATGGGTGTTCTTCAACACAAAACTCTTTCAATGTGGAAATCTCCAAAAACCACCCAATCCCTCTAATTGATTCAAATCTGTGATTTGATTCCACAATCAGCAAGAGAACATTGATTAGAACATTATGGAAGAAATCCTAATAAAAAAGGAGTCCTATTGATTAAACTATGAAGAAAATAAATAAAGGCTTACCTATTCTTTAGGAAAATGAAGAACTAATTAAAAAGAGGCACAAATTCCTATGAAGACATTATATAGGCAAGGGCGGTCTTGGCTGGCCACTTTAGTTAGGGTTAGGGTTTTTAGATTACATCCTAGGGCTAGGAATGAATCAAGGCTAATGGGTGGCCTAGAAACTAGAGCTCTTTTCTAGTCTTTTGCAAATCACTTAACTAAACTTGACTTAAACCATTAACCAAAATCATCTAATTATCAAAGTGGCTCACTAAACTAGTTATGACCAATCTAGGTTCAGTCCAATCTAGGTCAGGCTAACCAAAAACACATGGAAATAAATAAACTAGTATTTAAATCACACCATTCTAATAAATCATTTAAAATTCCTAATAAAATATATTAAATTCAAATAATTCAAAAAATGACAAAAATATCCTCGGGGCTAAAATGACAAATAAGTATTCCAATAACATGGTTAGGCTCTTGGTCAACCAGTCTCCAAGGTTACACTATCAAAACACCAAAATCAAAAGTCATGATTTAAAATAGTTTTGAATGATTAAAAATCACCAAAATCATACTATTATTTAACTATCATAATTAAATAAATTAAAATATAAAATTTCAAAATTACCCTCATTTTAGAAACTGGATGTTATAGGAATAGTTCTGGGTAGTCCACATGTCAACTAAGATATTTTCCTTCCCGACTACTCCGTGTGACGAGCGTGTCAACAAGCAGCAAGATATATGTATAAATATGAAATGAAAAGACTACTATGAATCAAAAGCAATCAGAAAGTGCACTTGCCTGTGGTCCTTTGCTGGTGAAACCGACCATTCCATTGAGTTCAGACTAGTCTGAATAGCCTAGGTCGATATGAAGTTGTCAAAATCACGCAAAATAAGAACGTTTGCCTAGTCACGTCAAGATTAATCTAATCTAGAATTAAAAGGAAAAATCTAAATAAGGAGAATTATCATTTATTTAGAAACGCGTTTATAACTAGTTTGAAATTATAGAAAATAATTTGTATAGGTACACTTGAAAATCTAGTAAATTATTTTAGGCGAAAACCTTATTAAGAAAATATATGTTCATATACATATAAAATACCTATAATTTATTCAGTGTATATAACATACTCGAACTATAATTTCTTAAAAACCTAGATTTGGTTTAGGGCTAAAAAATAAAATACCATTTAGGTGGTCAATATGTTGAAAAATAACTATAAAATATTTTCCAGTCAAAACCTTATTTTAAAATACCATGAAAAACGTTAATATAATTTTACTAATAAGTAAAGGTATTACTATTAGTAAAACAAATGGAACTAATAATATTATCTTAAAAGGATATTACTAGGCTGTTTTATATAGTTCCCTAAAATTAAAGGTATTATCCTAACACGTAATAGTCTTGTACCAAACCTTATACATGCATCTATGTATATATGTAGGACACATATATACACTAATGCTTGTACAACAATGAATGCCTACCCGTAAAATAAAAACATTAAATGCATATACATAAAATATAATGCTAAACACACATTCTATATATTAATTAATAGTCCCTCCAAGTAACCAAGGGGTTCAATGTATGCTCCCTTCACGTTTCTCATTACACAGATCCCCAATGCTTTCTATACCTATTATTATCTATAATAATATAGTAATCAAATAAAAAATCTAAAGAGGATCAAAACATCACTTCTCATGAGGAGAGAGGAAACAAATCATTTACTGAGAGTGGTGGCGCAGCACTGACGAGTGGCTCACCGGAGGAGACAGGGTCGGCCGAAGAGGGTCGGATGGCGTATCGCCAGGACTGCTCAAGGCTGCAGCGGAGGATGGCACGCGCTGGACAAGGTGAGCGATTGGGATAGTTGGGACGTCCGTGTTGGCCTGTCGACACGGACACGGTAATTATTTTGTATTGGTGGAATAAGATAGATTTGGACACGGACACACGGGTTCGGACACGATAATTGTTTTGGGTATTGGCTGCGTTATGGGGCGCTAGATTGGTTGTGGTCGAGGGTGGTGGAGTCGGAAGTGTGTTTCACCGGCAAGGGTGGTGGGGTGATGGCGACGCTCTTGCGGAAGTCGGTGGGCGGTTGTCATGGTTGAGTACTGGTGGTGTTGGCGGGGGTGTCGTGAGAATGAAGAGGTGGTTGGGATTTGGGCTGCATGTGATCGAAGGGAGAGGAGATGAGAAGAACGAGAAGGGTTCGTGAGGAAGGAGACGAGAAGAATTCCCTTACTTTATATGATATATGGGTTATGCAGGTTGACCGATAAGAACAAAAATGGATGATCATATCACTTTCATGAACTAAAGGCTAAATACATATTTAACTTCAATTAATCAAATCTATTTATAATATCAGATAATAATAATAGTCCAAACTATTATTTAATATTATCAAAAATAGCATTTTATAGTTCTGAATCAAAACTAGATAACCAAATCTCATTCACCATAATAGTTGAAAATATATCCAATATTATCAAATACTATTTAAAACAAATTTTATAAGTTCAAATCTTAAATGTAATTAATAAGGTTTAAATATATCCTTTATAAGATAGAATCATATAAAAATAGTTTTCCTTTATTAATCGAAATGTATCAAAGATTGCAATAATGATTTAAAGTAATACTTGATGTTATCAATAATTTAAAACCTAATCTTAATTATTAAATACGTATTTTAAATAATTTCTACTTTATCAAGATAATGCAAGTATACTTTTATAAATCTAAAATTCTATTTTTAAAATACCGTATACTTATTACACTTATATAAATTAGATATAATGAATAATAATATTCCTACTAATAAAATCAAGGATAATGGTAGCACTGATAATAATAGCAATAGATAACAAAATAATCGTAATAGCAATAGTAATAGTAATAATAATTAACTATTAGCTATTATTTTCTAGAAGTCCAAAGTCCAAACAAAATAAGATAATATAAAAATAGTTTTGATAAAACTTTTCATCAGTCTAATTATCTATTAACATAGATTTTCTAAATAGAAGATATTGACAAAATAATAAAATAATAAAATACAAAATTATTCGGGAAGTGGGCTTATATGTGCACAATAACTGCCCATTCAAAATGGAGATTCCCTCCAAATCACGGCCGGCACCATGCATCAACCAAAGATCGTGCCAACTAGTTTAAGTCTTTCGTTTATGGCGCGCGCATTACATAACCGCACCATTCAAACGACAGGTTATCCTAAACAGTCATGCGTGCTGGGTCACCTATGATCAAGCCGTCCAGATAGACAGTCATAATCGTCAACAATCACACCCGAGGATCCTTAAAGTCCTCATGCGGAGCTCCTACATTAACGGACGTCCAATCAGCACCTCAACTAAGCCAAGCGGTTAATCAATATTCCTAACAACTGTGGTAACCCGAATGGCATCTTCCATGCAAGAGATATCCTCCCTCATCATTACCTCCTTGGTGGCTTACCCGCTAAAAGACAAATAAGGAGGAGGAGAAGAAAAGAGGAGATCATCAACTGATATGATCCACTAAATCAACCTCATCGTTGAGGGTACCAGATACACAAGAAAGAGAGAGGAGTCATAGAGAGCACTTTAGGCAACATATAAAGAAGCACATCCGAAATTTTCTTTCCTCATCATTGCTAAGGTTAGCAACAAAAAGCAACAATAGTATCTTCGGAGTATTTGTTCTTAATAAGATAACTCGTGACACAAAGACCAAGTATAGTATAATTTAAAGATTTAATATTATAGAAATTTCCCATAGTATTAGAAAATAAGGCAGTAAATCAAATAGTATCAGAAAACATGACACAAAAGATATCACAAAGATAAATTATAGGAAACAACTATTAAAATCAAATTAACTCTCCAATAGTATCAAAAAAAGAAAGTGAAAATTCCAGCCAAACAACATCAACTTGTATTAGATGTTGTTTAATAATGTAGAATTAGAAGGAAAAAAGGGTAAACAATCAATGCAACTTGAGATATTGATAATATTTGTTCAACTTGAGATAATTTCAATCCAATTCCAGTGCATCCTTCTCAGCAACACCAGATACATTTCCTAAAGCCAATGAAGATCAAATTCTGATCACAAAAATAGAAACAAGGAAGAAAATTTCCACATGGGTATCACTCCAAAAGCTAAACCAACATTTGAAAGCACACATATTTTTGTAGTATCATTCCAAATCAGAAGTAGCAAGATGAAGTATCAGATCCTTAATTAAAAATAAAGTCAGATGAAACAAAATTGTTAGCATAACACAAAATTAAGAGGATAACCATCCTTAAAATCAATTTTCCCGACAAAATAGGTCACATCCTTTAGATAAATTAGGGAATCATTGTAAAACACTCAATAGTTATTTAAACACAAAATTGTCATAATTAAACATATGTCGAAATACATGATTATGTTTGTACAAGGCAAGATCTACGAAAGGTATTCGAAATCGCAAAAAAAACTTTAGAAAAATCTACCATTTCTGATAAAATTGGAAAAAGAGTAGAACGAGAACTGGGTTTTCGGTTAGAAGCTTCCTTATAGTGGTGAAAATGGTAGGTACGGAGGTGAACGTAGCCTGAAGGACTTCCGAACTATGAATTTGGAAGAAGAGAGTGTAAATATCAACTTACTTCCCCATTCTTTTTCTAATCGGCAATAATGGAGCAGCCAAGAAGTGTAGGAGCCATCATATCAAAATATTTTTCAATTTTAGCAAAGTATAACCAATGTTGGAGAATGATTCAATTTCTTTTGTAAAGTTGTTGCTAGTAAGTAGGGTGACCTGGTATGTAGGAGTGTGTGGTTGTTAGTTGGTTCTAGCTACTTCCATTTTTTTTTTATTTTTGGTGTTATGTTCTTTTCCTATTTAAAGAGTAGTCTGAATGAATAAAATCACCAAGCATCATTGAAGTTTTAGAAAAGTCCTCTGGCATTTTGTTTTCTTGCTTTGTTCACTTAACAGTTTGGTACCAAAGTTTGGGTCGTATTGAAGCTGGGAGCAAATTTTCATCATAGGAAACTTGTTACCATTACATTTCAAGGTTTAACACAGGAGTTACTCTAGTAAGTTATTTTTTATGGGAGAAAAGATATAGTGTTTCTGCATCTATTGTTTGTTTGAATTTTTTTGTAAGAAAAAAAGGAAAAATAATTATTGGAAATGGCCTAAATCTCTCACAAACTTTGATTAATGTGTTTGGTGGTGAAAATTATGGTTTTTGGAGTATCAAGATGAGAACTTGTTTATTTCACAAGATCTTTGGGAACTTGTTGAGAATGGTTATGCAAAGACGGATATGGCAGCAAAAATAAAGGATTTTCGAAAGAAAGATGCAAAGGCATTACTCATATTGCAACAAGCGGTGAATGACTCCATCTTTCCAAGAAATGCTAATGTTGTGAAATTAAAGATGCATAGAAAATTTTGAAGCAAAAAATGAAGGTGATGGTAAGGTAAAATCTGTCAAGTTGTAAACTCTTAGAAGTGATTTTGAGAATCTTTATACGAAGGATGCTGACACAATTGATGATTATTGTACCAAAGCCTCTACTATAGTTAATTAGTTAAGAACCCTTGGTGAAGAACTTAATGATAACAAGATAGTAGAGAAGGTTTTGAGAAATCTTGTTCCTAAATTTGATTATGTAGTAGCTGTAACGACCGTGGTTTGTGTTACGTATTTTGGTATACGTGTACGTATATTACATGTCTCATTACATGATAGTTTGGTTCGGTTTGGGTTGGAATGTAAACCCCTACCTACCAACCCTTTCTTCCTTTATAGCCGCCCACTTTTCTCTCTCTCTTCATTTACTTTCATTAACTCTTCTTCATTACTTCTTCTTCTCCACCATTACTCTCTTCCACCTAACAGGAGGTTTAGGCAAGTGCAACTTGCTTCATGGAGGAACCCAAGTTTTATTGTTCCATTTTCTTCTCCTCAAGATTTTACGTTACTTTAGTACTTAGCATTTTCGAACTCCATGGTTCATTTCATATAGATCTAAGTTTTAATATTTTGATCCTCTTGGTTTTGATCTTATAAAACTGGCTTGCTTTCAAAAACTAAGAGTTCCATGTAGTGGGGAATTCGATTTTTACTAAAGTTTGGTTTTGGGATGGCCGAATTTCACTAAGTCCTGGCCGAGATGGAGTTCCTTGAGTTCCTCAGCTTTTACGCATACTTGTCTTGGCCATAGGGAGAAGATGAAGTTTTACGCACACGTTCTAATGTTTTAGCGTAGTGATTAGCCTTTACGCCCACGTTTTTACGTGTCAGCGTGTTATTTCAACCTTTTACGCACACGTCTTAACGTGCTTACGTAGTGCCCTCTTTTACGCACACGCCATTGCGTGCTAGCATATCCATTTTTATGCTGAGTTCATTGAACTCTACGTCAGGATCTTCCAGCTCGCGTAGAATTCTACTCGCGTAAAATCCTTACGCTTGCGTATAACCCGGCTAGCGTAGAACCCCACCACGTGCATTTTGCTAGAGTAGAGCTAGCCCTCTCTTGTCCTCATTTACGTAGAGCTATTTTACGCTCGAGGCCTTTGGCCTAGCGTTGAGACTCACTCGCATAGACATTGAGCCCTTGTGCATCCGATTTGTCTTTTATGCCTTGTACTTTTTATGACTTGACAAGCACGAATGGAGTGAGGTGACCGGATTAATAATGGTACATGACATGGCATAGCAAGTACTTGATGTGACATGACATACAAAGATATGACAAGTACGCACGATGGTAATTATTGAAAGCTATTGCGACGGCTTGCAGGACATAACTATGAATGACCTGGACACCGTGGATGATTGTGTTTGTACAATGAACCAGTACTGTCTTACATCATGTCTAAGATTGGGATCCCCTGAGTACCACGATCAGGGGTACCTACTATAATTGACTAAGGCTAATAAACTAGAATAATTCAGTACACATAAAGAGATGTCCTAGCTACAGGCAATCCCGTTATCTGGGCGCACTAAGTGGACTTGTAGCCTGCCGATGAGTAGGGCACACTTCCAGCACACTATCATGTGTTGCCCTCTTCATGGATGGGTCTTCGACTTGGATAACTTGGATGGTCTGCAGGGCTTGTGGCTGTTAAAATAATCTCATTGCATCTTGCTAGTAAATAGGCCTGTGATAACCCTAGTTAGTTAAAGTATCAAGACGTACTCATTGCATGATCGTGAATGATTGGATGGAGTCTAGCAAGACTGGTTTTGTCTTGATCCTGTGCACGATTGTAGCATAATCTAATTTCTTGTACTTTACTTATCGATAAATGGTAAGATACCAAGTTTCGTTCAGATGAAGAGTTACAACCCCGGTCCCTGTTTGGTTTACGGGTTGTAACTTGGCTATCTGAATAGTTCTATGGTTATCTTATCATATATCGTCTTGATTATTTAAGTTTACCTTGGCAATAAAGATTAGGGGTCCAGTTCTGTTCAAGCGAAGGGTTACAACCCGGGTCCTTGTTTGATTTAAAGGGTTGTAACCTGGCTCCCGGAGCAGTTCTGTGTCCTTCCTTCGTTATTGTTTTATTTACACCCCATATCATGCTCGTCAAGTTTTATCTTACTCCTCGTCCTGATCCTGTACAAGATTGGGACATAGCATGATTATTTATACAGGCCATATCAATAAAGATCAGGGGTCCAGTTCTGTTCAGACGAAGGGTTACAACCCCGATCCTTGATTGGTTTAAGGGTTGTAACCTGGCTCCCGGAGAAGTTTTGTGTCCTTTCTTCGTTTATTAACTTATTTTACTCTATGTCGAGCTCATCCTGTTTACCTTACCAACAAGTAGTTGAGACGGGTTTCTATTCAGGTGAAGGGTTACAACTTCGATCCTTGTCTGGTTTAAGGGTTGTGACCTGGATACTTGAGTGGTTTCCTCGTACTTAATTTACTATTGTTATCTTTATTATTCTCAGTTCGTTTATAATTATCTTTAATATTCAATTGTTATATGCTGGTTTTTAGTTCCCAAGTGAAACCTCCTTTGTGGCACTTGCTCTTTCTGGGGCCTGACCCAGCTGGTTTTGTATAGCTAGATATCGGAGCAGCTCCAGAGGATCTACCTGCCTTCCATCCAGATGGTGACCACCAGGCGTAATCCTGGCAACGAGTGGGTTTCTTTTATCCTCCCACTTTACTGTAAAATTATTCTTTTGAGTTGTTTAGTCGGCGAGCACGTGTTTAGCTCGTATTTCACCTTTATTTACTGTCTGCCTACGGGCTGTAACATGATTGACAGATCCTAGGGTCGATAATGTATGACTGAAACTCTTGCTAGTCCTGACATTGTGAACGACTAGCTTCATGATCATCCGAATATGTAATGTATGGGGCGCCTTGCTATTATATATTTGGTGCTCTGACATCTTGTAACTATTATTACTTGCTTGAGATTGAGACAATAGGCTTGTTCATAACCATAGGTGACTGATAGCTTGTAGTTAAACCCTCATGTATCTAGACAGCCGTGACCGTATAGCGAGGTGGGTTGCACTTCTATATACGTAGTTGGCTATGTCTGCCCCCGCTCTCCAGTATTCTGGTTCTGGGGCGTTACATGGTTTAAGTGGTGGCCCATGCAGATCTTGTAAATCAAGATATGTGAGGGTTTACCGAATAGATGTCTCAATCAGCACTCGCCCTTGATCTCTGCTCGTATCTTCTAAATCCCTGGATTCTTGAACTGATCACATGCTTGTATCGTTGATCTGCCCTGGTCCTTCCTTATTGTTCACTATGTCATCTTTTTCAACGGTATTGTTCCTGGTCCTACCGATCAGCAAGGTGGAGCACCTCCCGTAGACCAGCAGTAACCCGAAGATCAAGCCCAGCATTCAGAAGTAGCCTCGAGAGTCGTGCCTACTGGAGGAGAGCCACTAGTTCAGCCCGTCCAGCCTGTAGAGCCTGATGATGGCACTTTGGTGGGTCTCATCAGGTCATTATTAGCTTCCCAGGATTGTTGATGAGATGTCTTGCACCAGACGGTGGCAGATGCTCTAACCAGAGGAGGTCATCAGGGTAATAGCGTGGCCAACAGCTTCAAACGCTTGAACCCTCCCTTCTTCGACAAAAGTGAAGATGCTATCGCTGCTGATGCTTGTCTTCAGGACACAGAGGTGATTTTAGAAGCAGCCAGGACTCCAGAAGCCGAGAAGGTGGCTGTGGTGTGCCTGCAGTTATTGGATCTTGCCCGCAGCTGGTGGGCGGTGAAGAATAAGTTGGCAACTCTAAAGGGGGTGAATAGAGTTTATATCAAAAATGATCAATTAAAAATTTAAACTCTCTTCACCAACTAAATAATCAGAGTAAAATAAATGCAGAAATAAAGAGTAGAGAGCAAGCAAAAACACAGCAAGATTTTTAACCTGGTTTCCCTCGTGGAGGACTAGTCCAGGCCTGAGAACTCTAGCTCAGGATTAAAATCCACTATTTGTAAAATAGGGTTACAACCACGTGCCTTTTTATAGAAGAGCACGCCAAGCTTCTTTCAATGATCACTTTGGCGAAACTTGGAATTTTTCAAGTGACTTACAACTTCTTGCACTTCAAACTTCTAGCTGGATCGTACCGAGCAACTTGGACGGTTGGGAAGTTTGAATGCTAAGTGAATGGGAAAGTAAGGCTCTTGAATATATAGGCTTTGTAAGAGAAGAAGAAGAGAAGAGTGGATGGTTTCAAATGAGAGAAACTAAGGCCTATTTAGTGGGTTCGGGGTAGGCAGAATTCGGCCAGAATTCGGTATAAATAATTCAAATTTTCGGCCGTTGGATAACTAGCAGTGATCAAGACCTAAAAATCAGCATCTTGAATTTTAGGGGACCGAGTTCGGCCCGAACTCTGTGTGAGGCAGAGTTTGGTCCGAACTCTGTTTTCTATGGACAGAATGTTCTTTGTGGGCTTTGGATGAATGGGTTGATTGGGATTTGGGCTAAGTAAACCTATAAAAACTATGGCTAGCCCAAAGTGCTCAGTATGATCCAACGTACATCATCCTATACTCAAGAATAATAAAAAATACAGACTCCAGTAACACAAAGTAGTAAAAACTCCAAGCAGTTGTGATCTGGAACCAATGAGCTGAGTAGATTGATTTCGAGCTCAATGTGTCAAATTGGACTATGACAAATATTATTTTGTTAATTTTCAAGATTAGGTTGACTGTGATCCGGTTTGGGTCAACAATCTATCCCATTTTGATAATTGACAAAATATGATATTTGTATGTCCAATATTCATACCTGGACACATTATGGCTCCCCCGTACTTGAACAATCGTACTCCCCTGTAAACTGATATTTCCTGTAAATACTCATCCAAACATATATATCCAAGGAACACAATTTATAGTGCTAATACATATATCATGACAAATATCAATGGTTCTCCCCCTTTTGACAATCAGCAAAAATGGAGACAAAAATATAGAAATGAAAACTTCCAACCACATAATGAAAGAAAAGCATGCAAGTAGTAATGCTAACGAATAGCAAACAGAGCCATAGAGTTTAAAAACATAAAGACATAAACATAGTGCCAAAATAAACATAGTCCTAATCATCAGTAGCAATACAATAGCCATATCCATCAAGGAGCATGTGAAGGCCCCGCACCATCAGAACCGGTACGACGGGGATCCACAAAAGTAGAAGTCGGATCAAGATAGCGACGAATCCACGAGTCGTCAATGTGATAACCGTCGCGGGACGGGTCACGCATCATCAGAATCGGCATCGTCGGATGGGAGGCCATGGAGTACTGAATGTCGTGGATGGAGTTGCTGAGCGCACTCATCTGCAGAGTAGTGCGGTAGTCCATCTGCGTCCAGCGATCATCCATCTTGACCCAGCGCTCGTCCTCCAAACGGAAGCGATCGCTAAGCATAGTCTGAAGAGATTCCAAGGTAGCAGTGGACTCGGAAGCAGGGGAATCAGGAGCAGCAAAGGGTGCGGGAGAGGAAGGCTCCTCAACATCATCTGACTCAGAAGAGGCAATAGCAGCAACAGTTCTCCTTGTCTTAGTCAGAAAGGCAGGAAGGGGCAAGGACTGACACTGATCCAATGTAACATGGAAGGCCCAAAATATCATAGGAAGATACATAAAATAAACCAAATATTTTGGTTTGGGCCTAGCACGAATCATCCAATCCATCATCGTGCGAGGGAAGTTGAAGGGGACGCAAAAGTGGAGAAAGAAGAGAGCAGTAATCTTAAAGTATGTAACTTCATCTGTTGATCCAGCTTTTGGCAAGACCGAAGAAAATATAATTTGATGAAGTTCATAGAAATGATTGTTGAGATGCTTAGCCATAAGTTTTCGATGGGAAGGATTTGGAGAACAAAGATCACCCTTGAAACTCTCCAACGTGGTCTCTCCGGAAAAAACAAAGTCCCGAGCATCATCAAACCGTTCCCAAGTGTTTGGGTCGGGCAGACCAAGTAGGTCGGCTAACTCAAAATCATCAAAAGAAATGTCCACACCGACGACACGTGAATAGATACGTGTGCGGTCATAAGTCATGTTGTAATAGAACATTTGTATGGCATTAACAAATATTAGTTCACGAGTTGCAACAAGCTCCTCAAGACATAAGTCACGAAAATTTGGAAGAAAATCGGAAAACACCGTAAATTTAATAGGGTGTCCCGCAAAGACACAACGATGATGGAAGTCGGCAAACCATGTGTTGGACGCATCTAAAGACGCAAAAAGACGGTCATCGTATGTGTCGGCATTGACGGGTGGAGGTGGATTAAAAAGAGGGTGCACCAAGTGAGGAGGAGGATGAGGATGAGGAATTTGTTGTGGTGGAGGATTTGGTTGAGGGTTTGGGTTAGGATTACTAGAGGATTCACTAATACTTCTCCTTTGTCTTTTACCCCTACCAAGCAACCTAGGAGCCATGAATAAAAATTGGGATGTGAAGAGAAAGAGAGAAATATACCTTAGAAGAGACCTAAGATGGAGAAGAACAACTCCAAGATTGATTTCCTTGAGTTTGGAAAGAAATTTCCCAAGGATTGGAGTCTTCTAGGGTTAGGGTTTTGAAGAAAATATATGTGGAGATGGAGGAAGAAGACAGTGGCGGAGAGATAGAGACATATTTTCGAATATATGGCTCTCTGGTCGGCTGGTCGGGTGAAACGTGGGCCATCGGATCAAGAAAAGATGGACGGCTGAGAGTGATCTAAGCTTCTGGAACAGGGAGGCCGAACTCGGCCCGAACTCTGGGTGGGGCGGGCAGAGTTCGGCCCGAGTTCTGGTTCCTCAAGCAGAAAATAAAAAATAGAGATTGAAATTGATTTGAATAAATGGACAAAGATATGAAGAAAAAAGATAGAAAATTAGAATTTTCAAATGAGGCAGGCTATAAATAAAATTTAACCATATAATAACTAAGGAGTTATGACATAAATCAATATGGTGAAGCTGCTATGGGGTAGCTGCAGGGGCCGAATTCCAGCTAGCGGTAGTCCGAAGACTAGTACACCGTATCGCTTAGGCTTTTACGCCTTGTTGTCAGAAGGACCCTTTCGGCTTTTACCCATAGCAAAGTCAGCATAGAGAATCGTGACATAATCGATAATTACGCAGGTCAAGTTAATGTATAACCGTTTTATCTAAAATTCCTAATTCTCGACAAAGAAAATTGAATCGCTCATCGGATAATGGTTTTGTAAGGAAGTCGGCCAACTGATGAACAGTGTCAATAAATTCTAAATTAATAGTGCCATTCTGTTGGTGATCACACAAAAAGTGGTGACGAATTTCAATGTGTTTCGTGCGTGAGTGACATATGGGGTTCTTAGTGAGATTTATAGCACTAGTGTTGTCACAAAAGATAGGAATGTGCATAAAAGATAATTTATAGTCTTCAAGGGTTTGCTTCATCCACAGAATTTGTGCACAACAACGACCAGCTGCGATATATTCAACTACTGTTGTGGATAGTGCGACAGAATTCTGCTTCTTGCTAAACCAAGAGACTAGAGCCTTTCCTAATAAATGACATGTACCGCTTGTACTTTTACGGTCGACCTTGTATCCAACAAAATCAGCATCAGAGTACCCGATGAGGTCAAATGATGTTGATTTAGGATACCATAGGCCCACTGTAACCGTACCCTTAAGGTATCGAAAAATACGCTTAACAGCAGACATGTGTGATTCCTTAGGATTTGCTTGATATCTAGCACACAAGCAAACGCTAAACATAATATCAGGATGACTAGCAGTTAAATAAAGTAGACTGCCTATCATACCTCGATACTTACGTTGATCAACAGGTTTACCGCTTTCATCTGGTTCTAGTTTGGTTGTAGTAGCCATTGGGGTACCGATTGGTTTGACATTGTCAAGATCAAATTTCTTCAGCATGTCCTTTATATACTTTGACTGACAGATGAAAGTTCCATTTGATGTTTGTTTGACTTGCAGTCCAAGAAAGTAATTGAGCTCTCCCATCATGCTCATTTCAAACTCGGTCTGCATACACTTAGCAAAAACTTGACAGAGAGTTTCATTAGTAGAACCAAATATAATATCATCAACATAAATTTGTACTAAGAGAATGGTGACTTTGATAGATTTTATAAAGAGTATAGTGTCAACTTTCCCTTTTAAAAAACCTTTTTCAAGCAAGAAATTGCTTTTCCTTTCATACCAAGTTCTAGGGGCTTGTTTGAGGCCATATAGCGCTTTTTTGAGTTTGAAAACATGGTCAGAAAATTTGTGATTTTCAAAACCAGGGGGTTGTTTTACAAAAACTTTCTCCTTAATAAATCCATTCAAGAAAGCACTTTTCACATCTATTTGAAACTGTTTAAAATTTTGAAAATTAGCAAATGCACAAAGCATCCGAATGGATTCAAGTCTTGCAACAGGAGCATACGTCTCATCGTAGTCGATACCTTCCTCTTGGTTGTATCCTTGAGCTACTAGACGAGCTTTGTTGCGTGTAACTGAACCATCTTTATTTACTTTGTTGCGAAAACCCATTTCGTACCAATAATTGAGTGATTAGCTGGCCTAGGAACGAGTTCCGAAACTTGGCTCCTCTCGAATTGGTTGAGTTCTTCTTGCATGGCAGAAATCCACAATTCATCATTAAAAGCTTCTAAAATATTTTTCGACTCAATTTGTGAAATGAAGGCAGTACTAGCAATGGAGACTCTTAATGATGATCTAGTACTTACTCCGCATGAAACCTTACCTATAACTAATTTTTTTGGATGTGACGGCTTGGAAGAGAATTTCTTTGGCAAGCCCTCCAGAGAATTGGTTTTAGTGGTGGTATTCATCGGAGTAGAAGTTGATGGCTCAACCTCATCATCAAAAGTAGCTGCTGCACTGTTATCCTCATCGAAAGTCACATTTATAGACTCTTCCATAATTAATGAGCATTTGTTGAACACTCTATATCCCTTGCTCTTGGCCGCATAGCCAAGAAATATACCATTGTCAGCTTTGGCATCAAATTTGCCTAAGTTGTCTTTGGTGTTAAGGATAAAACATCGACAACCAAAAACTCGAAAATATGAAACGTTTGGAGTTCTTCTAAACCAAAGCTCATAGGGTGTTTTTTTTGTAATAGGACGAATGAGCATCCTATTTAAAATATGGCACGCTGTACTGACAGCTTCAGCCCAAAAATATTTCGGAAGAGAGAATTATTTAACATGACTCTAGCCATATCGCCAAGAGTCTTATTCTTCCGCTCCACAACACCATTTTGCTGAGGAGTTCTCGGACAAGAAAACTCATGATTAAAACCATTTAAATCATGTAGCCTTTTTCGTTTTGAACCTTTTTAGCAAATATTTTAAAAACAGAAATGGTATCACTTTTGTTTGTAAGAAAGAAAACCCAAGTAAATCTCGAAAAGTCATCTACTACAACAAAAGCGTAGAGTTTTCCAACAAGACTGGCTACTCTACTAGGACAAATAAATCCATATAAAGTAGTTGCAAGGGTCTAGTAGTACTTACAGAGTTTATGGAATGAAATGAGGACTTGGTTGCCTTATTCAACTCACATTCGACACATACTATGTCCTTTTTGAATGTGATGTCGGGCAAGCCTCTAACTAGCTTCTTAGTCGATAGCCTGGATATAGTATCCATATTGGCATGACCAAGGCGCTGATGCCACAATAATCTTTCATCCTTGTGAGCATAGAGACATCTACCTGCATTGTTAGTATCTCTAGATAGATTGAAAATATAAATATTATCCTCTCTTATCCCTCAAAAAGCGATGTCTTCCGTTGACCTATCATAAATATAGCATTTATTTTGTCCAAAGTTAATATCATATCCATGATCAGCAAGGTGATTAATGCTGAGCAGGTTATGCTTTAACTCGGTCACTAGGCAGACATCCTTTATTACAAGAGAAGAAGGATGACCAATAGTACCATTACCTATAATATACCCTTTTAGGTTGTTGTCGAAGGATACATACCCTTCCCTCTTCATTTATAGTGATGCGAAAAGATTTGCGTCTCCCGTCATATGTCGCGAGCATCCACTATCGAGAATCCACTTACTCTTAGTTGAGGAGGGAAGGTCCACCTACATCAGGGGTAGATGTGACCTTTGATACCCAAGTTCTTGAGGGTCCTGAAAAGTTAGTCTTTGGCAACCATGCATATATGTTCCTATCTACTAATCTCCTAACTCTACATTGTGGTGAGATGTGTCCATGTAATCCACAATAAGTACAAATAGTATTCCTATTTATGTTAGGAGCATGTTGATGATATCTATATGTAGCATGGTAAGAGTGGTGTAAAGTAGCATGATAATGGTGTCTATATGTAGCATGGTGTGGAGTAGCATGATATTGATGTCCATATGTGGCAGCAGGGTGATGATTATATCTATATGCAGTATGGTGGTGATTTTGTTTATGTGCAACATAGTGATGATTATATCTATGTGTAGCATGGTGATTATGTGTCATATTGGAATGAGAATTATTTCTACGTGCATGTGGTTTGTGTGCTTTGTGAAAGTGGGTGTACATGTAAGCATGATTGCGTGCTGCAGGTGGATGACGTGTTTGACTAGTATGAGTAGTGTTGTGCTTTGTGTGTGTCTCATATGATTGGGTTTGAGGTTGAGCAATCTGTTTTTCCAATCTAGTCTCTAATTTCTTAGAGGCAGCATGCAATTTATTGTACTTAGCATTTAAACCATCAATTTTAGCAATAAAGACCTTGTGTCTATTCTTTTCTTCAGCCAACTCAGTGTTGAGTGCTATGATCTCACGTGTTTGCTTTTCAATGCGTGCTTCAGCATCATGTAGGCTTAATTTAAGCTTCGACACCTCATTAGTGACTTCAGTGGATGAAGTGTCTCTAACATTATCAAGCAATGAAGAGAGTCTTTGAATCTCGACTTTATAACTTTTGATCTTTTCCTTGGCGTGTTTATATTTACCAATGACTTTCTTGTGGTCATTGAGTAAATTATTGAAAGCATCGCTAATTCATCAAAAGTGAAATCATCGAGAGTTTCGCTTGTTACCTTGTCGGATGTTGCCATTAGACATACATTGGCAGTGTCTTGAGGAGAGTCCTTTTATTCCTCGGAGTCACTAGCTTCGCTTTCATGCCAAATGCTTGTGTTGGCATATTTCTTTGAGGAAGCCTTCTTGTATGGTTTCTCATATCGGTTGCTCTTCTTTGCGAATAGACAGTCTTTTCGGATGTGTCTAGTCTTCTTGCAGCCGTAGCATGTTGGCTCTTCTTCGTCAACTTCTTGTGTTTTCTTATTTCTTCGGTTGAAGCGAACGAATTTCTTAAAATTTTGGACAAGGAGAGCTTGATCATCACCTTCCGAGTTGTCGTCATCCGTCTCTTCAGGATCAGCCTTTCGTCGGTGAGCTTTAAGAGCAATCTCTTTCGCCTTAGGAGCAGGTTCTTCGAAGTCTTTGAGGTCAAGCTCATGATTCATTAGCTTTCCTATCAAAGTCTCCATAGACATAATTGTGAGATCATTTCCTTCTATGATAGCTGTCACCTAAGGATTCCAAATCTTTGGTAGCCCCCTAAGAATCTTGCGGATCTTGTCGTGATTTATATATTGTTTGCCGAGAGAAGACAAGGGGTTGATGATGTCGAGGAATCATGTAATCATTTGTGTGATCATCTCATTTGGCTTCATTTTGAAAGCCTCACATTCTTGAGTGAGACGACTCATCTTTGACTCCTTGACTTGGGTGGTTACTTCATGCGTCACTTCTAGAAGTCTCCATACTTCATGAGAGGTGGTGCATGTTGAGACACGGTTAAACTCATTCCTGTCTATAGCACAAAATAAAGCATTAATAGCTCTCGGGTCTAGACTCGCCTGTTTCTACTCCTCGTCAAAATATTTGTCATGGAGTTTCTCAACGAGATCACCATTGACAACTATCCTAGCAGGCTTTTTGTAACCATCGGTGACAATGGTCCACAGGTCGAAGTCTAGCGACTTGAGATAAAAACTCATCCTTGTTTTCCAATAGGTGTAGTTTGTTCCATCAAATAGGGGAGGCCTATGAGTGGACAGCCCGTCACCGTGATTGGAAAGCATGGGTTGAGTGGTTGCCATGGATCAGCTCTAGGATGTTAGTCCTTGATAAGAGAACAGAGCTCTGATACAAATTGAAGAATAGGTTGGCAACTCTAGGGGGGTGAATAGAGTTTATATCAAAAATGATCAATTAAAAATTTAAACTCTCTTCACCAACTAAATAATCAGAGTAAAATAAATGCGAAAATAAAGAGTAGAGAGTAAGCGCAAATACAACAAGATTTTTAACTTGGTTTCCCTCATGGAGGACTAGCCCAGGCCTGAGAACTCTAGCTCAGGATTGAAATCCACTATTTGTGAAATAGGGTTACAACCACGTGCCTTTTCACTGAAGAGCACGCTAAACTTGTAGGAACGAAATCGTAAAGCAGAATACTCTAGAGGGGAGATGAATAGAGTAGGCAACGGAATATTGCTAATTAAAAACTTGTTAGCAGTTAGATCACAGATATAATAATAATCATAAAAAGTAAATGACAGAAATTAAAAGTGATCAGCAGGCAAACGCAAACACCGAGATTTATACTGGTTTTCCTCTTGTGAGGACTAGTCCAGTCGGAAGAACTCTAGCTTCCAGTTGAATCCACTATTGGAAAATCTCGCAAGTTTTCATACGAAGGCCTTGTTGTCACGCCCCAGTCCCAAAATATGTGGGACCGAGCCACGTGGCATTGGCCAGCTACGTATTCAACCAGACTCTAGTCCGACTAGAATACGTATAAGCTGTTCGAAATGGTGTAACTAACACTACATCAACTCTATATCTCAATCCAAGTAACAGAAAATATAAGAAAGGGAAATATGAATACTAG
The DNA here is from genome assembly GCA_029216955.1 of Iris pallida. Lineage (NCBI taxonomy): Eukaryota > Viridiplantae > Streptophyta > Magnoliopsida > Asparagales > Iridaceae > Iris > Iris pallida. The sequence goes on from JANAVB010002600.1 coordinate 6,669,437, forward strand.
TCTGCAGCCCAATAATCATACTTGCCCGAATGGACTCGAAAGAGTAACATGAGTCTATAAACACTAGGCTACTAGGCAGATACAAATAACAGTAAATGAAATATATAACTCCGAAAGAATGAATACCTGTAATGAAATGGATGTCATCAACAATCCAGCAAGCAGCTCAACAGAACCTACTCAGCTAACCTGGAAGGAAACCAGGTCCTCAGAGGGACGCAACAAGGTACATAATATACATGCCAAAAGTACGACAGTAAAGGGTGATATGATAAAATGAATAAGACAGAAATAAAGTGGGTGAGCTACCGTAACCAACTAGTATGAAATACAATTTAAGAAACATCACTCGAACACGTGGGCTGTCACGGTGTAATCCGGAATTCTGATACGGAACTCCGGTAACTATGAGAATCCGCAGTTCCGATAAGGAACTGTGGTAACTATGAAATATCCGCAGCTCTGGTAATGAGGCAGCGGTAACTCTGTGGGAAAGTAGCCCAAGCGCACGGTGTATGTTTCTCCCCGCCCATGTGACTTCACGAATCGTATCTACGAGTCGCTCGGTCAGACCTCTATCTAGTACACGAGTCATAACTAAAATAGTAATAGTGCACGCATATCAATGTCATCATCCTAGAATCAACTCGAATCTCCGTACAACAAGATGTAGGCAAGTACGAACATCCGTCAATAATGTACTGTAACATGAATATGTCCTAGGGTCCAAGTGTAATCCGCAACGATTTGTCGCGGTATCGCAAATACAAATGTCTAGGTTCGATACCCGATGACGCTAACGGCCATCGGCACCCGAATGTGATTCGGACGCAAAGTATCGAATGCGGCCCTAGGTATTACAAATATATACTCATAAATAAATATTTAAGAATTTTAAATAGTGCAACTGAAGTAAAAATATGGCAAGGTACACTTGCCTGTCTCTGGTCACTGAAGAGGAATAGTTGGTTCCAAGTCCAAATCTGAAGAGTCCAGAGAGTCTGAAGAGCCTATAGAATAATTTATGAATTAATTAATTAACTGCTACAAGAATTTCTTACTTATAACAATTCTCAAGGCTTATTGGCTAAAAGTTGTATTAGGGTTTGATGGTCCAAATATTTTAAGCTATAACAATTACCATACGTTTATATAATACAAAAAAAAACAATAATAAAACCCAAAATAGAACTTCAGTACTAATATAGGCTTTGAACCCAATCTCTCTCCACTTAACAACCCAACCTTCAACCAGTTTGCTAATTCTCACATTTGTTAGAACATTAACCTCTATGACTTAAAACAGGGAGCTTTCAAATGAACACACCTTCACAAAAACCACCAACAACACAACAAAAAAATTTCCTCCTTACACAATTTTTTCCACTCCCTGGATTCGAACCCAGGACCGATAGATCCGCCAACCCAACACTCAACCACGTGGGCTGTTGCTACATGTTGTTGGAATGTTGGTTCTAATTAACTTGGCTATTTGCAACCTATAGTTAAAGTACCAAGCAAAAGAAAAATAAATAATAATAATAATCCCCAAAGCTTACAAACCCCAGATTCGAACCTGGGACCCCTTCCCTAATAATCCCTTCCCCAACCAATGGAACTATGGCTCATTGTTGTTAGGATTTAGTCTTCCTTTTCTTATTAATCCCTTTACCCAGTTCTCTTCTTCCCTAAAACATGCACGTACAATAGTACTTCTCTCTTCACATAACAGCAACTTCATCATGAACATATTGATAACATAACAACACTAATGCTCCTGCATTCTAATTTCCCACAACAAAATTCTAAATGACAATGGAGTAAAATAGGCCTGCTTACAAAGGCAAAATCCTTTGCTTGTACCCTCTCCTTAATTAATTCATTTGATATAACATTATCTAAAAGTGGTGATTTCTACACAGAGACACAATGCATCATAAAAAAAAATGGGAAAATCTCAGGTTTGCTAGTTGAAGACGATGATGGAATCCATGGGTAAGGAAAACTCACAGAGATTAGCCTTTCCGAACGAGCCGAGAAGGACGTTGCCTTGCCGTCTCCGGAGCTCGAATATGGACAACGTGGTTCGAGTGGCTAGTTGAGGGGGTTCTCTACTGGAAGGAGGAGGTTGTATTCTCAGTTTGCGGCTGCTAGGGTTTATTCTCCACAGGAGAATAAGAGGAATAGTTACAATATATATATGGGGGTTGTTTGAGAATGGACGGCCGGATAGGACTTACTTGTTGGCCGAATGTTATCTATAGTACACAACCAAAAAGTTGCTCCAATACACACGTTAGCAATTGAAAATAAAGTGCTCACCATTCTAGCTCACATTAGCATGGGTGCTCACAATTCTAGCTCACGTTAGCATGGTTGCTAAAGGGAATACATTGCTACAGGACAAAAAAAAAAAACTAAACTCATTTGTGGACCAATTTTCATTTAGGCCCTTGAACAAAACTTAGTCCTAAACATATATGTATATATATATATATATAATGACACCAATATATATATCCAATAAATAGTAAATTAATAAAAAAAAACGGAGGGGGATTACTCTAGGAAATAATTAATTAAGAATATATAAAAATTCATATATATATCTTCTTCTTTTTTTTTTAAACTTAATAGCATGCTAAAAATTCCTTCAACTTTTAACTATCATTATATCCAAATAAAAATAAGTATTTTTTTTTATAATAAACTAATAATAACATAAATGATAATATTATTGTAGTCCTTAAATTAGGCTACTGCAATTATAATATATATAAAAACATAAAAGTAACTTTTAAATATTGGGGGCTCACATTCTCTCCCCCTTAGAAAATTTCGTCCCCGAAATTAAATGATGGTCGGATTAGAAAAATAAAATTTATGGAATATTACGATATTCAAAATACAGTACATAAATTCATACCTCCATCCTCAAACAAGTGAGGAAAACGCTCCCGAATAGAGTCATCGCGCTCCCAAGTTGACTCGCCCGGAGATTGATGCTTCCAAGCGACTCGGACGAGTCGAATCGTCTGCCCTCTCAAAACCTTCTCGCTGCGATCGAGAATCGCGACAGGCTGCTCCACATATGACAAGCTCGGCCCAACTGTAATCTCTGAATGGTCCAGCACGTGACTAGGGTCTGCCACGTATCTTCTCAACTGCGATACATGAAAAACGTCGTGCACTCCCTCAAGTGACGGGGGTAATGCTAGACGATAAGCCACCTCACCAACTCGCTCCAGAATATCAAAGGGCCCGATGTACCTCGGACTCAACTTGCCTCTACTGCCAAATCTGATAGTCCCTCGAGTCGGTGATATCCTCAAAAACACGTGGTCGCCCTCCTTAAACTCTAAGGGTCGACGGTGCGCATCAGCCCAGTGCTTCTGTCTATCCTGTGCCGCTCTGAGGTGACTCTGAATCTGCTTCACCTTTTTCACTGTCTGTGTCACCAACTCTAGACCAAGTATCTGACGTTCTCCGACGTCACTCCAACAAACTGGAGACCTGCACTTTCTGCCGTAAAGTGCCTCGAAGGGTGCCATCTGTATGCTCGCCTGGTAACTGTTGTTGTAGGAGAATTCGACCAAATATAGGTGATCCTCCCAAGATCCTCCAAAGTCTAACATGCATGCCCTCAGCATATCCTCGAGTATCTGGATCGTACGCTCTGATTGTCCGTCAGTCTGCGGATGATAAGTGGTGCTAAATTTGAGGCGAGTCCCCAAACTATCCTGCATGCTCCTCCAAAAATGTGAAGTAAATCTGGAATCTCGATCCGATACGATACTCACTGGCACTCCGTGCAAACGCACTATCTGCCGCATGTACAAATCGGCAAGGATCTCCGTCGATTGCCCAACTCTGAAGGACAAAAAATGTGCCGACTTGGTGAGTCGATCCACGATGACCCAAACTGCGTCCTTTCCACTGGGGCTCCTCGAGAATCCAGTGACGAAGTCCATCGTGATGTGTTCCCACTTCCACTCAGGAATGGGAAGCGGCAACAATAGTCCTGCAGTCCTCTGGTGCTCGGCCTTGACCTGTTGACAGACCAAGCATCTCGCTACAAATCGAGCAATCTCCCTCTTCATTCCATGCCACCAGTAGTGCTGACACAAATCTCTGTACATCTTCGTACCTCTAGGGTGAATAGAATATATCGACCTATGCGCCTCTGTCATCAACTCCTGGCGGAGCTCTCCACTCGGAATGCATAGGCGATCTCCACACCTTAACGTTCCGTCCTCGTGAATCCGCAGTCCTGTCTGCTCGCCTGCCTCGGTCCTCTCCCGGAGTCTCCTGAATCTCGCATCTGTAGGTAGTGCGGCCTTGATCCTCTCAACCAAAGATGACTGTACTCCAAGTGTAGATAACTGTCCATCCATACCTGGCAATATGACCTCAATCCCCAACTCCTGAAGGTCCTCCAATAAGTGACGCTGAGTCGTCAAAAAGTATGCTATAGGTTTCCTGCTCAAAGCATCTGCCACGACATTCGCCTTTCCCGGATGGTACTGCAACTCGATCTCAAAGTCTTTCATCAGCTCTAGCCAACGTCTTTGCCTCATGTTCAGCTCCTTCTGCGTGAAGACATACTTCAGGCTCTTATGATCAGTAAATATCTCTACCCGCTCTCCATAAAGATAGTGCCTCCATAGTTTTAGTGCAAAAATCACTGCAGCTAGCTCCAAATCGTGTGTCGGGTAGTTCTTTTCGTGGATCCTCAACTGTCTCGATGCGTAGGCCACAAACTTTCCATGCTGCATTAGTACACATCCCAATCCGCTCCCAGATGCATCACTGTACACCACAAATCCTCCAGATCCTGAGGGCAATGTCAAGATAGGTGCTGATGTCAGACGCTTCTTCAGCTCATCAAATGCCGTCTGACACTCCTCTGTCCAGATGAACTCCTGATCCTTACGCGTAAAATGCGTCATAGGCTCAGCAATTCTCGAAAAGTTTTCTACGAACCTCAGTTAGTATCCGACAAGTCTGAGAAAACTCCTGACCTCCGTGGCTGATGTCGGTGCTGGCCAAGTCTTCACTGCTTCAATCTGGATCCACCGCTAATCCATCTCCCGTAATGATATGCCCAAGGAATGATACCTCGCTCATACAGAACTCATACTTACTGAGCTTGGCATATAGTCTTTCTTTCCTTAAGGTCTCTAATACGATCCTGAGATGCTTCTCTTGCTCCTCATCGCTCTTGGAGTACACCAAAATGTCGTCGATGAACACCACCACGAACTTATCCAAGTATTGGTGGAACACCTTGTTCATCAGACTCATGAATACTGCTGGTGCATTGGTTAAACCAAACGGCATCATAAGATACTCATAGTGCCCATGCTTCGTCCGAAAGGCCGTTTTCGGAATGTCCTCCTTCCGCACCTTGATCTGGTGATAGCCTGACCTGAGGTCAATCTTTGAAAACACACAAGCACCGCTCAACTGGTCAAATAAATTGTCGATGCGAGGCAGGGGATACTTGTTCTTCACTGTCACAGCATTCAATCATTGTAACTAATACACAACATATCAATCCTTCCTCATTCGACATGAACAAGTTCGAAGATTTCCATGGTAAAACATTCATCATGATAAAACCTTGGTTCTCTATCTCTGTTATCTGGAGCTTCAGTTCATACAAACTGATCATGCTCCTACTCCCTCTTAAACCTGGTCATCCCTTTCCTAGTTCTTCTAAGATATCATCATGAACAACCCAAATCCTAGCATCCCTTCTATATCTGACATGTTCTATGTCTATGGTTCCCAAGTTATAATTCAACTCTCTCATATGTTTTTCTCCAACATCCATTTAAGCCTCAAGTTAACCATTTATCTCTCTTGATCTTGTAGCTCTTCCCTATATCTTGTGTTTATCGTATTTTCTCATGTTAAGCTTAGCCATAGATTCAAAGTCCCGTATAGATTCTCTCGTACTTGATTTACAAATAGTAGCTTGTTTGCACCTTACATTATTACTCCCTTGTCATGATTTCTATCTTTATCACATACTTAATCTACTCTCAAATGATCCCTTAAACTTTTATCGGCATTCTTAATCCTTAATCTATTTCTACTTAGTCCCTCAATCTGTTATCCTTTAAATACTGCTATCCATCATTCTTTTATATTCTCTTATTACAACAGTAATCCAATGTTATCTTGTAAATGTTCATACTCAGTAACGATTTTCAGAAACTCATCTTAGGTATAGGTCACCCACTATTTCATCCAGGTTAATCCTCTACCTAATCCTTATCTTTAACCAATGCCATACATCGATTCTTATTTCCTCAATTTCTATCATTAATACTCTGTGTTATCCAAATATAAAAATTGGTATCATCCATACATGAGTTTACTTGAAATTCTAATATTAGAAAACTTTCTCCAAGGTTAGAGTCTTACGTTTCCATATTCTTAAGTCCTTGTCACACTTACTCATACTACCATGGACTGTAGCTAATCCTAACAACTAACTTTGCTTTACCATAGATCATCACACATTACTTTAACTTTTATCATTCAATAAATACTTCTAACCACCAATACTTCCAGATCACTTCTAACTCATGTAAATGGATAGATTTTATCTCATTCTAGCATCCCGTTGTTATTGGGTGCAAGTCATACTCCAACCTTAGACCATCAGTTCTTTCTAGCTCAGCATCTGGAAAACTATCTACTCTAACCCTTCTTAACATGGATAACTATCTTCTTACAAAATATTCAATCAAGTGCTCCTTCTTTGCCTTGGCGAGGATATACATCCGGGGATAATTACCACGCACGAATGTCCGTCTCTCCGAAATAGTAGGAGAAGACGAGAAACAAAAATAGCAATATCAAGGGAGGATGAACGAATTCAATTATGAAGTTCAAGGAGGATAATCAAACACAAGGGAAGTTTTCAAATCAGCTGTGGATTGAGATCCTATTAAATCTTAATCTTAATTGCAGGCTCGCTCAGTACAATAATGTAACTGAAACGACAAATCGAGACCTGCATGGGCCACCACAAAAACCATGTCACGCCCCAGTCCCAAAATATGTGGGACCGAGCCACGTGGCATTGGCCAGCTACGTATTCAACCAGACTCTAGTCCGACTAGAATACGTATAAGCTGTTCGAAATGGTGTAACTAACACTACATCAACTCTATATCTCAATCCAAGTAACAGAAAATATAAGAAAGGGAAATATGAATACTAGTCTGCAGCCCAATAATCATACTTGCCCGAATGGACTCGAAAGAGTAACATGAGTCTATAAACACTAGGCTACTAGGCAGATACAAATAACAGTAAATGAAATATATAACTCCGAAAGAATGAATACCTGTAATGAAATGGATGTCATCAACAATCCAGCAAGCAGCTCAACAGAACCTACTCAGCTAACCTGGAAGGAAACCAGGTCCTCAGAGGGACGCAACAAGGTACATAATATACATGCCAAAAGTACGACAGTAAAGGGTGATATGATAAAATGAATAAGACAGAAATAAAGTGGGTGAGCTACCGCAACCAACTAGTATGAAATACAATTTAAGAAACATCACTCGAACACGTGGGCTGTCCCGGTGTAATCCGGAATTCTGATACGGAACTCCGGTAACTATGAGAATCCGCAGTTCCGATAAGGAACTGTGGTAACTATGAAATATTCGCAGCTCTGGTAATGAGGCAGCGGTAACTCTGTGGGAAAGTAGCCCAAGCGCACGGTGTATGTTTCTCCCCGCCCATGTGACTTCACGAATCGTATCTACGAGTCGCTCGGTCAGACCTCTATCTAGTACACGAGTCATAACTAAAATAGTAATAGTGCACGCATATCAATGTCATCATCCTAGAATCAACTCGAATCTCCGTACAACAAGATGTAGGCAAGTACGAACATCCGTCAATAATGTACTGTAACATGAATATGTCCTAGGGTCCAAGTGTAATCCGCAACGATTTGTCGCGGTATCGCAAATACAAATGTCTAGATTCGATACCCGATGACGCTAACGGCCATCGGCACCCGAATGTGATTCGGACGCAAAGTATCGAATGCGGCCCTAGGTATTACAAATATATACTCATAAATAAATATTTAAGAATTTTAAATAGTGCAACTGAAGTAAAAATATGGCAAGGTACACTTGCCTGTCTCTGGTCACTGAAGAGGAATAGTTGGTTCCAAGTCCAAATCTGAAGAGTCCAGAGAGTCTGAAGAGCCTATAGAATAATTTATGAATTAATTAATTAACTGCTACAAGAATTTCTTACTTATAACAATTCTCAAGGCTTATTGGCTAAAAGTTGTATTAGGGTTTGATGGTCCAAATATTTTAAGCTATAACAATTACCATACGTTTATATAATACAAAAAAAAAAACAATAATAAAACCCAAAATAGAACTTCAGTACTAATATAGGCTTTGAACCCAATCTCTCTCCACTTAACAACCCAACCTTCAACCAGTTTGCTAATTCTCACATTTGTTAGAACATTAACCTCTATGACTTAAAACAGGGAGCTTTCAAATGAACACACCTCCACAAAAACCACCAACAACACAACAAAAAAATTTCCTCCTTACACAATTTTTTCCACTCCCTGGATTCGAACCCAGGACCTACAGATCCGCCAACCCAACACTCAACCACGTGGGCTGTTGCTACATGTTGTTGGAATGTTGGTTCTAATTAACTTGGCTATTTGCAACCTATAGTTAAAGTACCAAGCAAAAGAAAAATAAATAATAATAATAATCCCCAAAGCTTACAAACCCCAGATTCGAACCTGGGACCCCTTCCCTAATAATCCCTTCCCCAACCAATGGAACTATGGCTCATTGTTGTTAGGATTTAGTCTTCCTTTTCTTATTAATCCCTTTACCCAGTTCTCTTCTTCCCTAAAACATGCACGTACAATAGTACTTCTCTCTTCACATAACAGCAACTTCATCATGAACATATTGATAACATAACAACACTAATGCTCCTGCATTCTAATTTCCCACAACAAAATTCTAAATGACAATGGAGTAAAATAGGCCTGCTTACAAAGGCAAAATCCTTTGCTTGTACCCTCTCCTTAATTAATTCATTTGATATAACATTATCTAAAAGTGGTGATTTCTACACAGAGACACAATGCATCATAAAAAAAAATGGGAAAATCTCAGGTTTGCTAGTTGAAGACGATGATGGAATCCATGGGTAAGGAAAACTCACAGAGATTAGCCTTTCCGAACGAGCCGAGAAGGACGTTGCCTTGCCGTCTCCGGAGCTCGAATATGGACAACGTGGTTCGAGTGGCTAGTTGAGGGGGTTCTCTACTGGAAGGAGGAGGTTGTATTCTCAGTTTGCGGCTGCTAGGGTTTATTCTCCACAGGAGAATAAGAGGAATAGTTACAATATATATATGGGGGTTGTTTGAGAATGGACGGCCGGATAGGACTTACTTGTTGGCCGAATGTTATCTATAGTACACAACCAAAAAGTTGCTCCAATACACACGTTAGCAATTGAAAATAAAGTGCTCACCATTCTAGCTCACATTAGCATGGGTGCTCACAATTCTAGCTCACGTTAGCATGGTTGCTAAAGGGAATACATTGCTACAGGACAAAAAAAAAAAACTAAACTCATTTGTGGACCAATTTTCATTTAGGCCCTTGAACAAAACTTAGTCCTAAACATATATGTATATATATATATATATAATGACACCAATATATATCCAATAAATAGTAAATTAATAAAAAAAAACGGAGGGGGATTACTCTAGGAAATAATTAATTAAGAATATATAAAAATTCATATATATATCTTCTTCTTTTTTTTTTAAACTTAATAGCATGCTAAAAATTCCTTCAACTTTTAACTATCATTATATCCAAATAAAAATAAGTATTTTTTTTTATAATAAACTAATAATAACATAAATGATAATATTATTGTAGTCCTTAAATTAGGCTACTGCAATTATAATATATATAAAAACATAAAAGTAACTTTTAAATATTGGGGGCTCACATTCTCTCCCCCTTAGAAAATTTCGTCCCCGAAATTAAATGATGGTCGGATTAGAAAAATAAAATTTATGGAATATTACGATATTCAAAATACAGTACATAAATTCATACCTCCATCCTCAAACAAGTGAGGAAAACGCTCCCGAATAGAGTCATCGCGCTCCCAAGTTGACTCGCCCGGAGATTGATGCTTCCAAGCGACTCGGACGAGTCGAATCGTCTGCCCTCTCAAAACCTTCTCGCTGCGATCGAGAATCGCGACAGGCTGCTCCACATATGACAAGCTCGGCCCAACTGTAATCTCTGAATGGTCCAGCACGTGACTAGGGTCTGCCACGTATCTTCTCAACTGCGATACATGAAAAACGTCGTGCACTCCCTCAAGTGACGGGGGTAATGCTAGACGATAAGCCACCTCACCAACTCGCTCCAGAATATCAAAGGGCCCGATGTACCTCGGACTCAACTTGCCTCTACTGCCAAATCTGATAGTCCCTCGAGTCGGTGATATCCTCAAAAACACGTGATCGCCCTCCTTAAACTCCAAGGGTCGACGGTGCGCATCAGCCCAGTGCTTCTGTCTATCCTGTGCCGCTCTGAGGTGACTCTGAATCTGCTTCACCTTTTCCACTGTCTGTGTCACCAACTCTAGACCAAGTATCTGACGTTCTCTGACGTCACTCCAACAAACTGGAGACCTACACTTTCTGCCGTAAAGTGCCTCGAAGGGTGCCATCTGTATGCTCGCCTGGTAACTGTTGTTGTAGGAGAATTCGACCAAATATAGGTGATCCTCCCAAGATCCTCCAAAGTCTAACATGCATGCCCTCAGCATATCCTCGAGTATCTGGATCGTACGCTCTGATTGTCCGTCAGTCTGCGGATGATAAGCGGTGCTAAATTTGAGGCGAGTCCCCAAACTATCCTGCATGCTCCTCCAAAAATGTGAAGTAAATCTGGAATCTCGATCCGATACGATACTCACTGGCACTCCGTGCAAACGCACTATCTGCCACATGTACAAATCGGCAAGGATCTCCGTCGATTGCCCAACTCTGAAGGACAAAAAATGTGCCGACTTGGTGAGTCGATCCACGATGACCCAAACTGCGTCCTTCCCACTGGGGCTCCTCGAGAATCCAGTGACGAAGTCCATCGTGATGTGTTCCCACTTCCACTCAGGAATGGGAAGCGGCAACAATAGTCCTGCAGTCCTCTGGTGCTCGGCCTTGACCTGTTGACAGACCAAGCATCTCGCTACAAATCGAGCAATCTCCCTCTTCATTCCATGCCACCAGTAGTGCTGACGCAAATCTCTGTACATCTTCGTACCTCTAGGGTGAATAGAATATATCGACCTATGCGCCTCTGTCATCAACTCCTGGCGGAGCTCTCCACTCGGAATGCATAGGCGATCTCCACACCTTAACGTTCCGTCCTCGTGAATCCGCAGTCCTGTCTGCTCGCCTGCCTCGGTCCTCTCCCGGAGTCTCCTGAATCTCGCATCTGTAGGTAGTGCGGCCTTGATCCTCTCAACCAAAGATGACTGTACTCCAAGTGTAGATAACTGTCCATCCATACCTGGCAATATGACCTCAATCCCCAACTCCTGAAGGTCCTCCAATAAGTGACGCTGAGTCGTCAAAAAGTATGCTATAGGTTTCCTGCTCAAAGCATCTGCCACGACATTCGCCTTTCCCGGATGGTACTGCAACTCGATCTCAAAGTCTTTCATCAGCTCTAGCCAACGTCTTTGCCTCATGTTCAGCTCCTTCTGCGTGAAGACATACTTCAGGCTCTTATGATCAGTAAATATCTCTACCCGCTCTCCATAAAGATAGAGCCTCCATAGTTTTAGTGCAAAAATCACTGCAGCTAGCTCCAAATCGTGTGTCGGGTAGTTCTTTTCGTGGATCCTCAACTGTCTCGATGCGTAGGCCACAACCTTTCCATGCTGCATTAGTACACATCCCAATCCGCTCCCAGATGCATCACTGTACACCACAAATCCTCCAGATCCTGAGGGCAATGTCAAGATAGGTGCTGATGTCAGACGCTTCTTCAGCTCATCAAATGCCGTCTGACACTCCTCTGTCCAGATGAACTCCTGATTCTTACGCGTAAAATGCGTCATAGGCTCCGCAATTCTCGAAAAGTTTTCTACGAACCTCAGTTAGTATCCGACAAGTCTGAGAAAACTCCTGACCTCCGTGGCTGATGTCGGTGCTGGCCAAGTCTTCACTGCTTCAATCTGGATCCACCGCTAATCCATCTCCCGTAATGATATGCCCAAGGAATGATACCTCGCTCATACAGAACTCATACTTACTGAGCTTGGCATATAGTCTTTCTTTCCTCAAGGTCTCTAATACGATCCTGAGATGCTTCTCTTGCTCCTCATCGCTCTTGGAGTACACCAAAATGTCGTCGATGAACACCACCACGAACTTATCCAAGTATTGGTGGAACACCTTGTTCATCAGACTCATGAATACTGCTGGTGCATTGGTTAAACCAAACGGCATCACAAGATACTCATAGTGCCCATGCTTCGTCCGAAAGGCCGTCTTCGGAATGTCCTCCTTCCGTACCTTGATCTGGTGATAGCCTGACCTGAGGTCAATCTTTGAAAACACACAAGTACCGCTCAACTGGTCAAATAAATTATCGATGCGAGGCAGGGGATACTTGTTCTTCACTGTCACAGCATTCAATCATTGTAACTAATACACAACATATCAATCCTTCCTCATTCGACATGAACAAGTTCGAAGATTTCCATGGTAAAACATTCATCATGATAAAACCTTGGTTCTCTATCTCTGTTATCTGGAGCTTCAGTTCATACAAACTGATCATGCTCCTACTCCCTCTTAAACCTGGTCATCCCTTTCCTAGTTCTTCTAAGATATCATCATGAACAACCCAAATCCTAGCATCCCTTCTATATCTGACATGTTCTATGTCTATGGTTCCCAAGTTATAATTCAACTCTCTCATATGTTTTTCTCCAACATCCATTTAAGCCTCAAGTTAACCATTTATCTCTCTTGATCTTGTAGCTCTTCCCTATATCTTGTGTTTATCGTATTTTCTCATGTTAAGCTTAGCCATAGATTCAAAGTCCCATATAGATTCTCTCGTACTTGATTTACAAATAGTAGCTTGTTTGCACCTTACATTATTACTCCCTTGTCATGATTTCTATCTTTATCACATACTTAATCTACTCTCAAATGATCCCTTAAACTTTTATCGGCATTCTTAATCCTTAATCTATTTCTACTTAGTCCCTCAATCTGTTATCCTTTAAATACTGCTATCCATCATTCTTTTATATTCTCTTATTACAACAGTAATCCAATGTTATCTTGTAAATGTTCATACTCAGTAACGATTTTCAGAAACTCATCTTAGGTATAGGTCACCCACTATTTCATCCAGGTTAATCCTCTACCTAATCCTTATCTTTAACCAATGCCATACATCGATTCTTATTTCCTCAATTTCTATCATTAATACTCTGTGTTATCCAAATATAAAAATTGGTATCATCCATACATGAGTTTACTTGAAATTCTAATATTAGAAAACTTTCTCCAAGGTTAGAGTCTTACGTTTCCATATTCTTAAGTCCTTGTCACACTTACTCATACTACCATGGACTGTAGCTAACCCTAACAACTAACTTTGCTTTACCATAGATCATCACACATTACTTTAACTTTTATCATTCAATAAATACTTCTAACCACCAATACTTCCAGATCACTTCTAACTCATGTAAATGGATAGATTTTATCTCATTCTAGCATCCCGTTGTTATTGGGTGCAAGTCATACTCCAACCTTAGACCATCAGTTCTTTCTAGCTCAGCATCTGGAAAACTATCTACTCTAACCCTTCTTAACATGGATAACTATCTTCTTACAAAATATTCAATCAAGTGCTCCTTCTTTGCCTTGGCGAGGATATACATCCGGGGATAATTACCACGCACGAATGTCCGTCTCTCCGAAATAGTAGGAGAAGACGAGAAACAAAAATAGCAATATCAAGGGAGGATGAACGAATTCAATTATGAAGTTCAAGGAGGATAATCAAACACAAGGGAAGTTTTCAAATCAGCTGTGGATTGAGATCCTATTAAATCTTAATCTTAATTGCAGGCTCGCTCAGTACAATAATGTAACTGAAACGACAAATCGAGACCTGCATGGGCCACCACAAAAACCATGTCACGTCCCAGTCCCAAAATATGTGGGACCGAGCCACGTGGCATTGGCCAGCTACGTATTCAACCAGACTCTAGTCCGACTAGAATACGTATAAGCTGTTCGAAATGGTGTAACTAACACTACATCAACTCTATATCTCAATCCAAGTAACAGAAAATATAAGAAAGGGAAATATGAATACTAGTCTGCAGCCCAATAATCATACTTGCCCGAATGGACTCGAAAGAGTAACATGAGTCTATAAACACTAGGCTACTAGGCAGATACAAATAACAGTAAATGAAATATATAACTCCGAAAGAATGAATACCTGTAATGAAATGGATGTCATCAACAATCCAGCAAGCATCTCAACAGAACCTACTCAGCTAACCTGGAAGGAAACCAGGTCCTCAGAGGGACGCAACAAGGTACATAATATACATGCCAAAAGTACGACAGTAAAGGGTGATATGATAAAATGAATAAGACAGAAATAAAGTGGGTGAGCTACCGTAACCAACTAGTATGAAATGCAATTTAAGAAACATCACTCGAACACGTGGGCTGTCACGGTGTAATCCGGAATTCTGATACGGAACTCCGGTAACTATGAGAATCCGCAGTTCCGATAAGGAACTGTGGTAACTATGAAATATCCGCAGCTCTGGTAATGAGGCAGCGGTAACTCTGTGGGAAAGTAGCCCAAGCGCACGGTGTATGTTTCTCCCCGCCCATGTGACTTCACGAATCGTATCTACGAGTCGCTCGGTCAGACCTCTATCTAGTACACGAGTCATAACTAAAATAGTAATAGTGCACGCATATCAATGTCATCATCCTAGAATCAACTCGAATCTCCGTACAACAAGATGTAGGCAAGTACGAACATCCGTCAATAATGTACTGTAACATGAATATGTCCTAGGGTCCAAGTGTAATCCGCAACGATTTGTCGCGGTATCGCAAATACAAATATCTAGGTTCGATACCCGATGACGCTAACGGCCATCGGCACCCGAATGTGATTCGGACGCAAAGTATCGAATGCGGCCCTAGGTATTACAAATATATACTCATAAATAAATATTTAAGAATTTTAAATAGTGCAACTGAAGTAAAAATATGGCAAGGTACACTTGCCTGTCTCTGGTCACTGAAGAGGAATAGTTGGTTCCAAGTCCAAATCTGAAGAGTCCAGAGAGTCTGAAGAGCCTATAGAATAATTTATGAATTAATTAATTAACTGCTACAAGAATTTCTTACTTATAACAATTCTCAAGGCTTATTGGCTAAAAGTTGTATTAGGGTTTGATGGTCCAAATATTTTAAGCTATAACAATTACCATACGTTTATATAATACAAAAAAAAAACAATAATAAAACCCAAAATAGAACTTCAGTACTAATATAGGCTTTGAACCCAATCTCTCTCCACTTAACAACCCAACCTTCAACCAGTTTGCTAATTCTCACATTTGTTAGAACATTAACCTCTATGACTTAAAACAGGGAGCTTTCAAATGAACACACCTTCACAAAAACCACCAACAACACAACAAAAAAATTTCCTCCTTACACAATTTTTTCCACTCCCTGGATTCGAACCCAGGACCTACAGATCCGCCAACCCAACACTCAACCACGTGGGCTGTTGCTACATGTTGTTGGAATGTTGGTTCTAATTAACTTGGCTATTTGCAACCTATAGTTAAAGTACCAAGCAAAAGAAAAATAAATAATAATAATAATCCCCAAAGCTTACAAACCCCAGATTCGAACCTGGGACCCCTTCCCTAATAATCCCTTCCCCAACCAATGGAACTATGGCTCATTGTTGTTAGGATTTAGTCTTCCTTTTCTTATTAATCCCTTTACCCAGTTCTCTTCTTCCCTAAAACATGCACGTACAATAGTACTTCTCTCTTCACATAACAGCAACTTCATCATGAACATATTGATAACATAACAACACTAATGCTCCTGCATTCTAATTTCCCACAACAAAATTCTAAATGACAATGGAGTAAAATAGGCCTGCTTACAAAGGCAAAATCCTTTGCTTGTACCCTCTCCTTAATTAATTCATTTGATATAACATTATCTAAAAGTGGTGATTTCTACACAGAGACACAATGCATCATAAAAAAAAAAGGGAAAATCTCAGGTTTGCTAGTTGAAGACGATGATGGAATCCATGGGTAAGGAAAACTCACAGAGATTAGCCTTTCCGAACGAGCCGAGAAGGACGTTGCCTTGCCGTCTCCGGAGCTCGAATATGGACAACGTGGTTCGAGTGGCTAGTTGAGGGGGTTCTCTACTGGAAGGAGGAGGATGTATTCTCAGTTTGCGGCTGCTAGGGTTTATTCTCCACAAGAGAATAAGAGGAATAGTTACAATATATATATGGGGGTTGTTTGAGAATGGACGGCCGGATAGGACTTACTTGTTGGCCGAATGTTATCTATAGTACACAACCAAAAAGTTGCTCCAATACACACGTTAGCAATTGAAAATAAAGTGCTCACCATCCTAGCTCACATTAGCATGGGTGCTCACAATTCTAGCTCACGTTAGCATGGTTGCTAAAGGGAATACATTGCTACAGGACAAAAAAAAAAAAAACTAAACTCATTTGTGGACCAATTTTCATTTAGGCCCTTGAACAAAACTTAGTCCTAAACATATATGTATATATATATATATAATGACACCAATATATATATCCAATAAATAGTAAATTAATAAAAAAAAACGGAGGGGGATTACTCTAGGAAATAATTAATTAAGAATATATAAAAATTCATATATATATCTTCTTCTTTTTTTTTTTTAAACTTAATAGCATGCTAAAAATTCCTTCAACTTTTAACTATCATTATATCCAAATAAAAATAAGTTTTTTTTTTTTATAATAAACTAATAATAACATAAATGATAATATTATTGTAGTCCTTAAATTAGGCTACTGCAATTATAATATATATAAAAACATAAAAGTAACTTTTAAAAATTGGGGGCTCACACTTGTAACTTCTACAGACGCGAGCTTTGATTCGAAGAACTCGACCAACTTCATTTGTGAAGAGTTGTATCTTCTATCAAGCCTCTGATTACAATCGCTCTGAAACTTCTTGACCATACTGTACTGGCAAATCGACTAGAGGATTGTAACTGGCTTAGGATTTGAAAATGAAACCTTTTAAGAACTCTTTGGAAGAATGTAAGCTCAGGAAGAGAAGAGATTGAAAGTGAATTGGTGATCTGAAACGATTGAAATACTTCTCTATTTATAGTTTTTCCAAAGACATAACTCTGACAGAATTCGGGCAGAATTCGGACAGAACTCTTGGTAACAAATCGTAACTGAAGGATGATCAAGTTCAAAAACCCAACGTTCACTAACGTTCCAAATGGCCGAACTCTGGCCGAACTCGGCCCGAGTTCTCCCGAGGTTCTGCCAGTTCATTTTTGGAGAAAATAAATTTTGGCTTTTTGAACAATACTTCAGAAGCTTTTTGTAAAAAAAATGTTTTTTTAAAATGTAGGTCATTTGTAAAAGAATAGGATAGTTTTGAAAAATGTTTTAGGATAGCCTATTTGCCAGTACGACTCGGTGTACAATGTATTCCTAGACTCAATAAAATAAAAAATTATATTGTATAACAGGAAGTACATTCTGAATGGCAAACAGCTTCAGTCTTGAACATTGTTGATAACCATTGTTGAGCAGTGCCCTAAACATCGTAGGTAAACATCTGAGTTGACTTGTATTTATATCGAGACAGAGTTTAATCAATTCTTAAAATCAGGTTTGACCATGACCAATGGGCCAACAATCTCCTCCATTTTGATAATTGACAAACCTTGCCGATATAACATCTAAGCTTGAAATCAATTCAAAATAGTAATCAAAAGAAATTGTTCATAACCTGTATTTACAAAAATGTTAGATCTTATTTCTCCTCTGTTGTCACTTAGCAAAATAATTGCAAAAGAGAAAGCTCCCCCGCAATAAATTCATAAGTAACAAACAGTGAAGAAACACAAGAAAAATAAATAACCATGACAGGTATGGTATAAACAGTAAACATAGTAAGATAAACAGATAGTCTAGAGAACACAACACAGACATGTATTGGTCATAGGCAGTATTTAATGAAGCAACAAAAGATAGATAGTGCTACCATAAAACTGAAACAAATAAAGTGCTGAATAAAGGCATAATCAAAAACCATGTCCATGAATAGTCACATAAAAAGTGCTGATAAGAAGAATAAGAGTACTGATAAAATCTTAGAATGTCGGAGCATTTCCAAGTAAACATAAGACAAAAGTAACAGTCTCAAAAATCTAACATCTCAAAACTCATCGTCATCATCATCAACGTCATCAGCTGCAGCTCCAGCATGTCCAGAAGGACCAGCTCTAGAAGTACCAGCGCCAGAAGTATGAGGAGTGGCGCCAGCGGTACGATACCAATCATATGCGTTCCCTAGCTGGAACAGAGAGTTGACCGTCTCGTCGTCAATGCGGTAGCCAGAAACAGAAGGGTCTCGAGGTAGAGAGCTAGTAGAATGATCCATCTGCGCAAACCTCAGATCGACGAAGGAGTTGGCAATCGCCTGGAACCGAGTTACATCACGGAACTCATGTTCCCTAGAGGTCTCAACATAAAAGGATTACAGATCTGATAAGTGCTGATGGATACCCTCAAATGTCATAGGGTAAAAATGAGGAGGAACAAGTGCTGTGGGAGCTGTAGAAGTAGGTGCAGGAGGAGTAGGTGCAGTAGGTGAAGGAACAGATGCAATGCTGCGACGAAAAAGTTTAAGAAACTTGGGCTCGGGGTCGACAACACAAGTTGATAGGTCAATATCAAATCTCTGAAAAATGCGAGAAATGAGCATCGCATAAGGTAGGTTGCGGTCTCTCCCGCGACATCTACCCATCATCTGAATGATAGTCTTAGGGGCAGAAAAAGGAATCCCCTTAAGAATATGATAAAGAGCAGAAAACTCAAGTGCAGTGACATCATCTTTAGAAGTAGATTTTGGAAGTAAGGTAGAATAGATGATGCGATATAATTCGTAGTTAAACAAGTTCAAGTTATTAGCCTTGAACTTTCTAGGATGAACGCGTGCGGGCGCACAAAGTTCATTCTTGAAACTAACGAGTGTCGTGCCATCGGGGAAATCAAAATTAGTGATGTCATCGAGCGGGGCACCTTCGTTTGGGATACCAAGAATTTCTGCTAACGTTTTATCAGTAAATTCGATATCAATTCCTCCGACATATGTCATCGTTGTAAAAGTGTCTAACACGAAATTATAATAGAATAATCTAATGGCAATAGTGGCAATGGGGAATTGTAAGGTGACAAAATGTTGCAATCCTAATGCCTCAAAGTAAGGGCGGTGATCCGGAAAGACAGTCCACTTAATCGACGGCCCGGTACAAATAGTACGCATGATAAAATCGGCGTACCACAATAAAGCTTGATCGTAAGTTTTAAAATAAAACTCATCCGATGCACCATCGTCCGATTGGACCAGAGAAAAGAGGCAATCCGTATGCGGATCTGAAGACGATGCCTCTTCACTGGCATTGGTCTTCTTCCTCTTGAAGGGATTGAACTTAGGCATTCTTTCCCAAAAATTTCTACAAACCCTAAGTATTAAAAAGTGGTGGAAAGAAGGGATTATACCTTCCAAGAATTGGATATGTTGTAGAGGATGACGTTCTCCGCACGAATCCAAAGTTTGGATGAGAAACTCCACAAGGATTGGGAGAACAATGAGGGAGAAGAAGCTAGGGTTTCGGAGGCGCGATGCTGCTGTTATGAGGATGTGGGGAAGAATGAAGAAAAAGGAAGCCTCGGGTTGGTGCTGGTATATATAGATACCCAGCCGAACTCTGGCCGAATTTGGACCGAACTAGGACCGAATTCGCCAAGGGTTGCCTGGCTATATATATATATATATATATATATATATATATATATATATATATATATATATATATATATATATTAAAAAAAATATATATATATATATATATCAAAAATAATATACAAAAGAGGCCACATTCTTTTTCATTAATTCGTTTCAAATACTTAATTCAAAGTTTAGTAATTTTAAATTTTAAAATAATATAATTAATATTAATTATTTTACAAATTAATATTCTTTACTCAGCATCTGTCTCAGATTAGCTGTAAGAGTACTGTCCCAGCTAACGGAGGTTCACCGGGGAATTCTTAAGTACCGCTTCGCTTCGACCGTAGTCGTGGTGACAGACATACTCTTTTTGGACTTGTCTCGAAAACAGTTTTTGAGTATCGAATAAATAATTAATAAAATAAAATTAATTAATATTATTGATATCTAAAATTCCAAATTCTCGACGTAAATAGTTGAAACGATCTTCTGCTAAAGGTTTTATGAGTATGTCAGCTAATTGATTCTGTGTGTCTATGTATACAAGGTCTATATCTCCATTTTGTTAATGATCTCTAAGAAAATGATGTCGAATCTCGATATGTTTAGTACGAGAATGACATACTGGATTCTTAGTCAAATTAATACTAGTGTTATCACAGAAAATGGGTATATGTGGAAAATACAATCCATAGTCTTCTAAGGTTTGTTTCATCCACAACATTTGTGCACAACAACGTCCTGCGGCGATATACTCAGCCTCGGTTGTTGATAATGCAACAGAATTTTGCTTTTTACTAAACCAAGCGACTACAGCTTTTCCTAGGAAATGACATGTGTCGCTAGTGCTTTTTCTATCTACTTTGTATCCGGCAAAATCAGCATCGAAATAACCGGTTAGGTCAAACGACGTAGTTTTGGGATACCATAAGCCGACAGAAGAAGTGCCTTTAAGGTATCGAAAGATACGCTTAACTGCGCACAAATGTGATTTCTTAGGATTAGCTTGAAAACGTGCACATAAGCAAACACTAAACATAATGTCTGGTCGACTAGCAATTAAATATAGTAAACTACTGATCATACCTCGATACTTACGTATGTCGACAGGTTTGCCTTGTTCATCAATATCAAGCTTGGTTGAAGTCGCCATTGGAGTGCTAAGTGGTTTTGCTCTTTCCATATCGAACTTCTTCAATATATCCTTTGTGTACTTTGCTTGATTTATGAACATCCCATTGTTGGTTTGTTTGATTTGCAGTCCGAGAAAGAATTTCAGTTCTCCCAACATGCTCATCTCAAACTTATTCTGCATATACTTTGAAATTTTTTGACAAAGAGATTCATCAGTAGATCCAAAGATAATATCATCTACATAGACTTGAATCAAAAGAATATTATTATTCAAAGACTTTGTAAACAAAGTAGTGTCAACCTTTTCCTTTGAAAAATTGTTATCAAGTAGAAATGTGCTTAGACGATCGTACCAAGCACGAGGGGCTTGTTTCAAACCGTATAAAACTTTCTTCAACTTGAAAACATATTCAGGAAATTTGAAATCAGTAAAACCGGGTGGTTGAGCTACATAAACCTCTTCTTTTATAAAACCATTTAAAAATACGCTTTTGACATCCATTTGAAATAACTTATAATTATGAAAATATGTAAATGCACATAACATGCGAATGGATTCTAATCTCGCAACTGGGGCATAAGTCTCATCGTAGTCGATACCTTCTTCCTGATTGTATCCTTGAGCTACGAGTCGAGCCTTATTATGAGTCACTAAACCATTCTCGTTCAGTTTATTTCGGAATACCCATCGGGTGCCAATAACCGGATGATCAATAGGCTTGGGAACAAGTTTCCAAACTTGATTCCGTTCAAATTGGTTTAATTCCTTTTGCATAACATCTAACCAAAAATTATCACTACATGCTTCATCAATATTTTTGGGTTCAAACTGCGAGACAAAAGCAACACAAGAAGCTATATCTTTATTGGAGGAACGAGTACTTACACCTTTGGTAATCTCACCAATTACCAAGTCCTTTGGATGACTAGCCAAGAATCTCATCTCTTTTGGTGTAGTCTCAGGATTGCTAGTTCCGGCTTCTTTGCTTGGAAGTTCATCTGATGCCTGATGTGATGGTTCTGTATCTTTGTGTGAAGGTTTTGCAGTAGCTGTACTTGGTGTGATTATGTCTTCATTGTCATCATCGTCTAAGTGTTGATTTAGCTCATCAAACTTGACGTTGATAGATTTTTTAATGATCATGGTTCTTTTGTTGAAGACTTTATATCCTTTGCTCTTTGCTGCATAACCAAAAAATATACCTTCATCGGCCTTTTCATCAAATTTACTCAAATTATCTTTGGCATTAAGAATAAAACATTTAAAACCAAAGATTTTGAAATAAGAAACATTTAGTGTTCTATTAAACCATAATTCATAGGGAGTCTTCTTCGATATAGGTCGAATTAGAACCCTATTGAGAATATAGCAAGCTGTATTTACAGCTTCAGCCCATAAATATCTATGTAGACTAAACTGGTTTAACATAACTCTAGCCATTTCTGATAGAGTTCTGTTCTTACGTTCCACAACTCCATTTTGTTGTGGAGTCCTAGGGAAGAGAATTCATGCAGATAACCGTGTGTGCCACAAAATTGCTTGAATTCTGCATTCTTAAATTCGCCACCATGATCACTACGAATACGAGTAATCATGAATCCTTTTTCATTCTGTACTTTCTTGCAAAAGGTGACGAATTCTGATAATGCATCATTCTTGCGCGCAAGAAAATAAAACCATGTATATCTAGAGAAGTCATCTATAATGACAAATGCATATAACTTACCACCTAGACTAGAAAATCTGCTGGATCCAAATAAGTCCATATGCAACAATTGTAAAGGTCTAGTGGTACTTACAGCGTTCTTGGATTTGAATGCAGATTTGGTAGCTTTATTCTTTTCATATTCACTACATACCGTATCCTTCTTGAAAGAAATATCAGGTAAGCCGCGTACCAACTTCTTCGTAGATAATCTTGAAATTGTATCCATGTTTGCATGACCGAGTCTCATATGCCATAATTGACTCTCAACGCTTTTGGTCATCAAACATCTACCTGCTTTGTTAGCATCTTCCAACAAATAGAATACATATATATTGTCTTCCCTAATGTAGAAGCATGGAATTTCACAACCAGAAAGCCCATGCGCCAGACACTACATGCGCCAGAACTCAAACATCAAAGTCAAACAGCCATAGACATTCGAAGAAGGACTTTTTTATTCATATACAAAAGTCTATTACATGTCTAGAAAAAGGTTGTACAAAGGAAATTTTCTACAAAGGAAAGATCCTAAGTCTACAGCCAGCAGCCACCATGCGCCTTCAGATAGGCGCAGCAGCCACCATGCGCCTTTAGTCAGGCGCAGCAGATGTCATGCGCCTCCTGCCAGGCGCATCCCACCATCTCTTCAGCAGCTCAGTTATATGCATCCAACTCAGTTATGTGCATCCCTTCAACAGCCCAGTTATGTGCCACTCTTCCAACCAGGCTCACCTGGCCGAGCAGAAGCCCAGTTGTGCCGTTCTTCCAGCCAGGCTCGCCTGATAAGTGCTTGTACACAAAGCATTTAACCCTCTGGCTGGAACCAAGGAAGAGAAGAGCACGGCAAAACTGTGGCCAGGGGAGGCTTCGAAAGAGCCTCCAAAGACCAAGGAAGACCGTGATCGAAATCATGGCGCAGGGAGCAGCTTTCAACACAATAAAAGTAGGGTAATACCCACTTTGAAGGAAGAGAAAGCCTAGCACCGCCATTCCGATCTACGGCTCTTCCGAAACAACGGAGACGAGGCCCGAGCATCCCCATCTTTGGATGCAACAGGCACCTTCCGCCTGCATCGGAAGCCCTCGACTTCGTCTTTTGGATGTAACAGTCACCTTCAACTGCATCGAAGACAACACGACGTCTCATCTTCACCCTCGGGAGCACTTCGTCAGAATGCACCCACATATCCAAGTTCATGTTGGAAGTACGTGAGGGAACGAGGAGCAAACCTTCTCTCCATGCCACTATTTATAGGCCGGGCAGATCAAACCCACGCGCCAAGTGGATGACTCTCCGAATTCCGTGCAATGAATTTGTATTAAATGGATGAACCGGACGCCTCGAATTCAGCCAAACGGCTATTTATAGCACTCGAGGAGCGAGACACCCGCATCCTTAAAAGACATGTCGGATGCGCCAGCCAGACAGCGCATCGTATGGACGCGCCCTCCAGCTTCAGGCACATCACACTGACGCGCCCTACGGTACCCGGCGCATCACAAAGGATGCGCCCCCCTCACATCCCCATACCGAGTGGAACACCAACCAACGTGCCCACTCAGCTGTCCATCGAACGTCACAAACATTAAATGCTGAACTAACAGAGTTGGCAGCACATCTTCCAAAGCCTGAACGGTCGACAGCTTTTTCAGAAGACGAAGCGTCGGCAACGTCAGCATCATCATGACTTTATCCCGACGGCTACTGCCACGTGGCCACCCAACCATCCGTATGCGCCTCAAAAGCCATGCGCCTCAGACCCTTCACTGATCCCTAAAGATAGAAGAAGAGTCTCAGTTGAAGCCCCGCATGCGCCTCCGCAGCCATGCGCCCAAACCTGCATGCGCCTCAAAAGCCATGCGCTCCAGACTGCTTTCTGATCCCAAAAGACAGAAGGAAAGTCTCCATCTGAAGATTCGCATGCGCCTCAAAAGCCATGCGCCCTAGACTTCTCTCTGATCCCGAAAGACAGAAGGAAAGTCGCCTGCATGCGCCTCAAAAGCCATGCGCCCTAGACTGCTCTCTGATCCCGAAAGACAGAAGGAAAGTCGCCTGCATGCGCCTCAAAAGCCATGCGCCCTAAATGGTTTGTAACTCCTAAAGGTTATGAGCCGCAGCCTCCTCCTGCGCCCCATCCAAGGCGCAGCTCACCAGATCACTACCCCTCCAAATCCGAGATCTTCGAGCCATGAGTCGACGACATGTGTCCTTTGACCCAACTCGTCCAAGATTTCAGCAACAGAAAGATCTTCTCCTCTGCTACGTGTCGGCTCACAACAGCAGTATGAAGAGTTCAACCTTCCAATCAGGGCACATCATCCATACGCCCCCATCAGTAATCTCCACGTGGTGCCTCCACACACCGGTGCATCCTACATGTGCGCATGAGCAGCCAACCTGCCCAGATATAAATAGAGGGATCATTTCCTTCGCACCAACAAACACACAGACAGAATCCACAGCGAACATACAAGGAATCACCAGAGAGGCAGACAGACACTCAACGTCTTCCTCCTCTCAGCAAGCTCCAGCACCCAGAACAATCCACACCTTCAGAGAACCGATAACCGTCGTCAGCCCGTCAACGGAGTCAACGCATTACCACTCGCTCCATTGGCACTAAGGACCCAGCTTAAACAAAAGTGTACTCCTAGGACTACATCTAAGTCCTATATTGTAACACTGTTCTGTTTGTATTAAAGTTTTCAATCAAACAATTTTAATGGCAAACAAGCTGGCGACTCTGCTGGGGACTTCTTTCTCTTCTTTCGAGAAAGTCGTGTCACAGGCCGACGATATGAAGGTGGGCTCCTCCCACAAAATGCTGGTCGTGCGCCTCAATCAACAGGCGTACGAGGAGTTCATTTCTGAAGGAAGCACGAGTCCTTCGAAGCGGCTGCCGAAGTCGAAGAAGACCCGCACAGCCTGGGTGCGCAAGGTCGACGCCTCGGGCACCACCACTGAAGGGGATGCAGCAATCTAGCCTTCCCTTCATGCTGACGTTCTCAGCAACCAAGGTGCGCCCGCTGATGCATCACATCTCTTGGGGAAGCGTGCAGCCGACCACGTTCCCCAGCTATCTTCCTCTCAGGCGAGGAAGATGCGTCGACGGAGCAGGGGCACAGCCAATACCCCGCGCATCACCTCTGATGCGCCACAAAGCGCCTATGTCTTTGACAGACTCACTCGCTGTAATGGCGAGGAGAAGTTGGATGCTGAGAACTATGCACCCCAGCGGGCTAGTACGAGGAAATCCAAGGCGGCAAGGGCCATGCGCCATAAACGTGCTATGCTAGCAGCAAGCCAGAGACACGCGCTTACAATCACGCATGCTGCCGATGGCAAGCTGTACAAGGTTGACTCAGGTGCTTCTATACCAACAACGAGTCGACCTTCAAAGTCCTCATCTCGCTTGGGCGCTTCTACTGTGTGCACAACCAAGTCGAGTGAGGCAAACTCAGTTGTCTTGAACTCCCGCGCCTCCTCTGGTTGTGCGTTTGAGGTTCGTTCAAGTCACTTCAAATGTTGTGGTTCCCCCACTACTGATCGTGATGCTTGCTTGGTATTAGATCAGGGAGCGCAGCACTCACCTGACCACCCCGGCTTTTGGCCTTGCCATACATCTGAAAGGGGTGTGAAGGCACCACTCTCCTCCAACGACCTGCGCAACGTGATCACTCACAAGCGTCGGTCAGGAGAGTCGACCAACAAGCACGGTGCGCCTCTCACGGGGCATACTTGTGCGGTGGTCACCATCAACTGCTGTTGCAAGACGACAGCACTACCAAGGCAGTCGGTCTTCTAACGGCTGCAATTATCGATACCTCTTCGACGTCACCTTCGGACGAAGGTGTCAGCAGAAGAGGAGCCAAAGGTTGCTTCATGCAACGTGATCTCCAACTTCTCATCAATCCGGAAGACGACTGCCAATTCCTCGTCTTCATCCAAAAGCCAGTCGAGGAAAACCAAGGCAGCTGTCTCGACCTCTGGAGTGTTTGAAGGCACTCGGTCGAAGAAGAAATTCTTGGAGGAAGCTGGGGGTAGCCAGACCCTTGTTGAGCCTCCTTCCGAAGACGAAGATGTCCAAAGCACAGCTGCGGCGGATCTTCATCATCAAGGCGAGGTTAGTCTCCCTGAAGCCCCTCGAAACGAGGATGTCCCCCAGGATACAGCTGAGGGTAGAGACGAAGAGGCACTCCAAGACGGAGCCGAGGGCAGTCAGACCCTTGCAGATGCGCCCGTCGAGGATGACCTCCAGAATGTGGCTGAGGGTGGCCAAGGTGAAAAACAGGAGAAGTAACTCCCCCACATGAAAGTGAGGCCGAGAGTGAAGCCTCAACCAATCCATCCACTCCTGGCCGCGTTAGGACAGTATACATGGCTGGAGATGATGTCGAGTCTGATGCGCCATCACAGGACATAGTCCAGCGCATAGACTCATTGGAGGGAGGACTCAAAACCCACTCTGCCTCTATACAAGCACTGACTCAAGCAGTGTTTGAAATGCGGTCGGCCTTGATCAGGATACCTTCAACCGGTCCTGACCCAGGAGCCAATAGGGAATCGAGTGTGCCCCTCCAACGGGCGCCTTCAGACACAGAAGCACCTCGGACCTCGGAGCCCTCAAACGCTCCACTCCAGATGGTACCTCCTTCCCCGACTCCTAGCTCCACGGAGGATGTGGTCGAAATGATCAAAGATCTGCGGGAGCGCTTCGAGTCCAAGAACAGGCAAGAGGAACGCCAGAAGATGGGCATTCCCCAGCCTTATCCCCTCGAGTGGAACAAGGTGGTTTATCCCCCAAAGTATAAACCACAAACACTTACCCCATATGACGGGAAGGACTCTCCACGATGGTACCTGACGTACTTTCAGTCACAGACAGGGCATCTTCCGAAGGAGGACGCACTCCTCACCAGTATCTTTGTCGGGGCCCTGAAAGGGGTGGCGTATGACTGGTACTGCAGTCTCCCCGACAATTCTATATCGTCCTTCGACGACCTGACGTGCCTCTTCCTCGACCTCTTCTACGACGGCGGGAAGGACATGACGATGGCGTCTCTCATAGAGGTACGCCAGAAGGAGAAGAAAACGGTTCGGGTGTTCATCGAACGCTTCCGACAGGCCTGCTTCGGGCTACCTCCAGGCATGCCAGAACATGCGCTCCTCTCCGCTTGCAGCATGAACATACTGCCTGCAGTAAAGCTCTGGCTCAACTCTACTCCCCCTTCCGACTGGAGCTCCCTGATTATCGAAGCTGAAGCTGTAGAAAAGAAGGCGGCCAATGCACGTCTTCTGGGTGTCAGCTTCCCCGCCTTTGACGATAAGGGGAAAAAGTCCGCAGCTAGCAGCTCCGGACGATAAGCAAAGGAGAAACATGCATTGACTGTTAATGCCTCGAAAGGCGCATCTGCGCCTACTCAGAAGCCTCCACTGGCACCGAGACCCAAGGAGGTTTACTCATTCAATGATGACGACACCCTGCAACTTTTCGAGATACTGAAGCAGGGTGATAAGATCAAGCTTCCGGACCCAAAGCGGCCCGATGAAGTCGGGAAAGTGGACAACCCAAGGTACTGTCACTACCATCGGTTTGTCGGACACCCGACCAAGGACTGCTACGTCCTCAAGAATTACATCCAGCGTATGATCAATGCGGATGTAATCTCCGTCGACTATGAGGAGAAGACGGTGTCCGCCAATGTGGTTTTGCTTCAGTTCGGTACCTTACCGCCGACTACCGCATAAGATGGCGTCATCCCTATCCCTAAGGCGACAATGGAGGTGGTCAACTTACCACCTACCCGTGACAATGTGAGTGGACTCACCCCACTCACCACATCTCGAGGAGAGGTCCTCTGGGTTCACCCCGACCTCGTCTCCGAGGTGACCCAATCGGAGGTACGCCCTTTCTCCAAATCAAAAGGCAGGAAGATCAAGTCTTGCCGCACAGTTTCTTCTTCAACAGAAGAGGCACTTCCAGTGCAAACACGTGCACAACAGAACGCCCAGTCCGGCGAAGCTGTCGCCGAGGTGGTGCCTCCTGGCACCATCCCTGAGGAGGGTCCATCTAAGCCCTCAGCAGCCAATAAGCAGAAGCAGGTGGAGGCCCGTTTCGACAGACCTCTACGAAAGAAGAATACTTCGGGGCTATCCAAGCCTCACAACTTCGACATTCTGGCACAACTAGCCAGTACACCTGCACGCTTGTCTTTGTTCGAGCTCCTGCGTCTTTCCAAGGACTCCCGAGAAGCTCTCTGCGAAGCTCTGAAGGACGCTGAATCCTTTCTCAGTCAGGTCAAGCAGCCTGAAGACCTCCCAACTACTTGTGCGCACTGTCATTGTGCCGATGAAGTTATCCCAAACATAACTTTCATCCAACAAGACATGCTGCTCAAGCATCACCGACATAACCGACCGCTGTATTACACAGGGTACATTGGCTCGGTCAAGGTGAGCCGGATTCAGATCGATCCCGGGTCTTCCCTAAGCATCATCCCGAAGGCGCTGCTATCAAAGCTGGGGATCCCAATGTACCGGCTAGCGCCCTCCAATACAACCATCAGTGGCTTCAACGCCAGCAAGAGCGAACCATTGGGCAAGATCCGACTGAAGTGTCACATCGGCAGCCTCAAAACTGAGGTGACTTGTTATGTGGTAGATGCCGAGGTCAACTACAACATCCTGCTCGGTCGACCATGGCTATATGAGTACATGGTGGTGTCCTCCACGCTCCACCAGTGCATGAAATATGTATCCACTAATGGCGTCATCCGGACGAAGTTTGCAGACATCGATCCTTTCAAAGGGATTGAGGCCTACTTTACCGATTCCGACTTGTACAAGCCAATTGACGAGGAGGAAGCCAACGACGCTGATGATGAGGCAGAGACGGCAACAGAGCTGGACATGGAGCCTGAGATGACTCCCGACGCCCTCTTGAAAATCCGACTGAAGGGTAAACCACCCCAGAAGGTGCCTCCAATGAGCATCAAGCTATCAGGTAAAGTGCCGGCTTACGAAGCACCCCTGAAGATACGCCTCAAGGGAAAGCCACCTCAAACATCGGCTCCCCTGGTGGCAAAATTACAAGGGAAAGCACCACTCACCGGAGGCGCAGCCGAGGCACCTCTCAAGGAGCGTCTTAAGGGCAAGCCGCCGCAGTCATCCAAGGTGTCAGAGAAGGCTCATACAACCCTCTCAGACCCCAAAGTCAAAGCTGTGATGGACTCTCCTAGTCCGTCCCCAGTGCTTACAGACGAGGAGCTTGGCGACTATATCTCGGCTGATGTAGATGCACCCTCCTTAGACAATGTAATCCCACGGGATAAGATCTCGTATTTTATCAATAATAGAGTGTCTTTTAATTATTCTTGTCTTCCACACTGGAATGCCATGTATACATTAGATAATGCTCTGCGGTCGTTGCAAACACAAATAACGACCGTCCATCATAATCGGGTAGTCCCGTCTCAAGGAGTCTGTTTCATAAACCCTCCACGGAGCCGAGACGAAGCAACCATCATTTTGGGTAAAGTCGAGCGTCATCAAGACCTCCCGTCACTCGAGCCAGAACCTGATACCGGCAGAGTACAAGTCTATTGGTACACGGATACGGCAAAGCACATCATCCAAAAGATGGGCTACGACCTGAAAAGCAACAAAGGCTTAAACTACGGCAAGGGTCGACATCTCCCCATCCGGCCTTCGATGCCTAACGGAAAGCCGCAGGACTACTACAATCGGACTCGACGGGGCTTAGGCTATGTCACGCCGCCATCAACTCCAGAAAGTTCAGATGCAGAAGACGTAGAACATTCCCACTCGTCCGAAGCATCAACTTGGGATTCTGATACCAGTATTGGATCAGTTTTTAGGAAAGTGCTGTCAGCTAACATGGCATCAACACAACCTCAAAAAGGTGAAGGCGAAGACCAAGCACCGGAACCCTTCGAAGAAGAACCCTGGGCTCAACGCTTAGGAGAACAATGGGAATCTCGTTTTGAGTTACGTGAACCTCCCACCGAAGACGAAGTCGAGCAGATCGACCTCGGGGATGGGTCTTCTTCCAAACCCATCTTCATCAGTAAAAACCTGGAAGGAGAAGATCGAGAATCTTTAATCCAACTGGCAAAACAGTATATCGACGTCTTTGCCTGGAGCTATGAAGACATGCCGGGACTCGATCCACAGATCGCGATGCACAGGTTGAACATCTTACTTGATGCCAAACCTGTCAAACAGCAACAGCGACGTTTCCGCCCAGATATCATGAATGCCATCGATCAGGAGGTGGACAAACTCTTGACTAGCGGCTTCATCCGTGAGGTACAACACCCGGATTGGGTAGCCAACGTCGTTCCTGTCACCAAGAAGAACGAGAAGATATGAGTCTGTATCGACTTAAGGGATCTCAACTCTGCTTGCCCGAAGGACGAATTCCCGCTTCCAATCACCGATGTGATGATTGACAATACATGTGGCTTTGAGCGCATGTCCTTCATGGACGGGTATTCAGGCTACAATCAAATCAAGATGTTCCCCGATGACGCAAAACACTCATCATTCAGGACACCGAAGGGTATTTTCTGCTACACAGTGATGCCCTTCGGCTTGAAGAATGCCGGTACAATATACCAGCGAGCTATGAGCACCATCTTCCGTCAACATCTTCGCAAGACAGTCGAATGCTATGTTGACGACATCGCAGTCAAGAGTCGCCTCAAAGGAGATCACCTACAGGACCTGAAGATGGTCTTCGATCTCATGCGGGCTCATCAACTCAAAATGAACCCCGCTAAATCCTTTCTGGGGGTTTCTAGCGGCAAATTCTTGGGCTTTGTCATCACGGCGAAAGACATTCATGTTGATCCTGAGAAGACCAAAGCCATCCTCAACATGGACCCTCCGAAGAACCTTCGAGAACTTCGGGGCTTACAGGGACGTCTGGCATATATCCGGAGGTTCATAGCAAACCTCTCTGGTAGATGTCAACCCTTTACGCAGCTCATAAAGAAGGGAGTCTCTTACGTCTGGACAGAGGAGTGCCAAAAGGCTTTCGACGACATCAAGGCTTACTTGACAAGCCCGCCAGTCCTAGTGGCACCTGTCGCCGGCAAACCATTCCTCCTCTACGTCCGTGCCATGGATCATTCCCTTGGCGCTCTACTGGCTCAAAACAGCGATGCAGGCTATGAACAAGCAATCTACTACCTCAGTCGAACACTCATCGGGGCCGAACACCGGTACAACCCCGTCGAAAAGGAGTGCTTAGCTTTGGTGTTTGCCATCCAGAAGACTCGTCATTATGTCTCAGTCCAGACAATTCATGTCATCTCCCGAGTCAATCCACTCAGAGTCCTCATGACGAAGCCAGGATCATTGAATTCCGACTAGCCACATGGGCGATTTTGCTAACACCATATAATATGGTATTTGTCCCGCAAAAAGCTGTTAAAGGTCAAGCTCTGGCTGACTTTTTAGCTGCACACCCCATCCCAGAATCCTCAAAGCTCTATGAAGATATCTCGGATGAGGTCCAAGAAGCCAACGTCACCGAAGAAAGCTCCGTTTGGCGGATGTTCTTCGATGGCGCTTCGAGAACCGGCCCCAAGGGCCAAATCATCGCAGAAGTGGGGGTAGTCTTAGTCTCCCCTGATCAGCTGGTCATCCAGCGTGCGTACTCTCTTTTGAAGCCGTGCTCCAACAACGTTGCTGAGTACAACGCGCTTGTTATGGGACTCCAGCTCGCACAACAGCTGGGGGTCGACCATCTGGAAGCCTACGGCGACTCAAAACTCGTCGTAAACCAGATTCGAGGACAATACGAGGTTCGCCATGAAGATCTGATCCCTTATCATGAGGTTGCACTGAACATCATTTCAACCTTCATCGAGTTCTTCATCGAATACGTACCTCGCCTACAAAACTTGGAGGCTGACGCTTTGGCTGGCCTCGCAGCCTCATTAGCAGCACCCCTTGGGACTCAACACTATGTCATGGTGACTGGCCGAGACTTGATTTGTCCCAGAAACAACCTATGCTTGCAGGTGGCTCACGTCATGCCGACAAACACTGGTGTTAATGTCCGAGACTGGAGGTTCCCGTTCATCGACTTCGCTGTCTACAGAATCTTCCGGAGGACCCGAAGGAAGCCGTCTCGGTCAAGAGACGCTCTCTTCGATTTTACTACGATACAGCCACCAAAACGCTGTACCGACGCTCCTTCGATGGGCTTCTCCTTCGATGCCTGTCTAACGAAGAAGCGGCCGAAGCTCTACGAGAAGCTCAAGATGGAACTTGCAGAGCTCATCAACCCGGTCCTAAGCTGCAGGACCGGCTGCGACGTATGGGCTACTATTGGCCAACCATGGTCGTCGACGCTGTTGAATATGCTAAGAAGTGCCACGCGTGCCAACTTCATGCAGATTTCATACATACACCGTCTCAACCGCTACATCCTACAGTCGTCTCCTGGCCCTTCAAAGCCTGGGGCATGGACATTGTAGGACCAATCACCCCTCCTTCATCAAGAGGACACCGCTTCATCTTGGCCATCACCGACTACTTCTCCAAATGGGCGGAAGCAGTCCCACTCGCAGAAGTAAAAAGCTCTAGGGTGGTCAACTTTATCAAACACCATGTCATCTACCGTTTCGGAGTACCCCGGCGGATCATCCATGACAATGGTCCTCAGTTTATCAGCCACATTTTCAGCAGGTTCTGTGACAAGAATCGCATTCAGAATGTGGCCTCAACCGCCTACAATCCGGTAGCAAACGGATTGGCTAAGGCATTCAACAAAACTATCGTTAGGCTGCTCAAAAAGGTCGTGTCATCCAATAAACGCGACTGGGACAAAAAGCTTGGCGAATGCCTTTGGGCCTACCGCACAACGGTACGGACCCCAACAGACAACACTCCATTCTCCCTGGTCTACGGAAGCGAAGCGGTACTGCCTCTCGAGATACAGATACCCTCACTCCGCGTAGCAATCACAAACAAACTCACAGAAGAGGACAATCAACGTCGTCGTCTGCGGGAACTGGAGCCACTTGACGAAAAGCGTCTCCTAGCTCAACAACGCATCGAACTCTACCAAGCCCGTATATCACAGGCTTTCAACAAGAAGGTCAAACAAAGGACTTTCCAAGTTGGCGACCTAGTTTTAGCAGTCAGAAGGCCAATGGTGTTAACTCATAAGACACCAGGAAAGTTCGAGCCCAAGTGGGAAGGACCCTTCATCATAGAGACGGTATACTCAAACGGTGCTTACCGCCTCGCCAAACCCAATGGGGACTTGTTCATGATGCCCATCAACGGCAAGTTCCTAAAGAAGTACTATTTTTGACGTCCTCCAGACATGTACTTCCTCAAACAACCTCTTTCCACAAACTCATACGCTTCCGGAACCCAGCTGTTCCGTGGCATCCTCCAGTAGAAAGATAACCACGTCCATATTACCTTTGAGTCATCTCTCTACACCCTACAAAGCGGAATCTTACACTTCGTAAGCCTACGCTATCCTTCATGTTTACCACGTCCACATTACCTCTGAGTAAACATCTCGTACAAACAACCCCTGCGTTGTTGTACATTGATCGCAGAACTTCCACGTCCACATCACCTCTGAGTTGTTCAGCGTATCCCTCCAAGATCACTCCTACCACGTCCATAAATACCTCTGGGTAGGGAGATTCTATCATTTCGAACCCAATGTTTGCCATGTCCACATTACCTCTGAGCAAACATAATGGTTCCTTCAAACTTATTACCTGTACCAAAAACCAAGGTACGCAAAAGATAATAGGTCCACACAAACCATCAAGTTCTTGACAAAAATGAACACATCATAAAAAGTTGCGTACTTCTTTATTTTTCTAAAAAGAGAGAGTACAAAACTACACTATCCCTCAGCGAGGGTTGCAAAAGAACATCAAAAGGAAGAAGCTACAATCCCTGAACCTCTCCAGGGTGGGTTGAGAGCTCTCTGACTCGATGTCTCAGGTCAGTGGTACTAGTTTCCACAGTTGCCAGAACTCGACGCTCGGCCTCCTGACGTATCAATTCGACAGCTTCAGCGGAAGTTTTGCCCTCATACTTCTCATCAAGCTATCGTCGCTGCTGAGCCAAGGCAAGGGTCCGCTGAGTAAAAGTCGCTTCCGCCTGCTTGAATGCTACGTGTTCAGCCCGGACACGTTCAGCTTCTAACTGGAGTCGGGCCCGCTGGTCCTCAAGGAGGCGCATCTGGGTGTTGATCTATGTGATGTTGGCATCCAATGCGGCTCGCGTCTCCGTCGTCTTCTTCATAGACTGAGACAACTGCTCTACAGCAGCCTCAGTCTCAGCCACCTCGTGCTCCCAATCGCTCACAGTGGCCTGGTGGGAAGACTCGATTTCAGCAATCAACTTCCCCTTCTCCTCATCTATTAAGACGGAGAGGTCATTTCGTTGGATGCGCTGAAGTTCCACGAGCCGCTCGTCTAGCTCGATCACCGAAGCCTCTAGAATCTCGGCCATATGGTCGTGGCCTTGGTGAACGCAGATCAGCTCAATAACCGACATTGCCAAAGTTCTTGCTGTCGCAAAACTCCCGTTGGAATCTATCACTGCAGTTACACCCCTCTGCAGCATTTTGTACACTCCCTCAACGAGGAATTTCACATATTCGTCGGCGTCTGCCAGGACCTGTGGCGTCATGGCAGGAGTTGGAGGAGCTACTACAGTTTGCGGATCGGAAGAAGATCCGCCAACTTCAACCTGCGAGGCTCGAACCTCGGCATCAATCGGCTCTTCATCAACAGGGGCTGGGCTGCTAGCCCGAGGAGCCGAAGGAACAGAAGGAGCCGGCACAGGCGTCGAGATGGTCCCCCAAGTAGAAGGAGCAACAGAGGGTTCTACACCCTCACCCTTCTCAAGCCCGGAGGAGCCATCGATATCAACGGCCACCTCTTCTACCCCCAACGTCCTATCAGCGTCAAGAACTTCCCCCGACAAAATGGGGAGATCAACACTCGTCTCTTGGCCTGCCCCGAAAGGCAAGACCGGCAGAAGGGTCTCATCCTTCTCAAGTCCCTCTACAGGGACAAAGTCTGTCGCTACCTCCTGATCGGTAGCCATCTCAATTTCTACGGTTGGAGCCTGGGTAGGACTCGGCAATGACACGGTCGACCTCCCCTCATCATGATAAGGAGGGGAATCAACCCTCTTCTCTGTCTCAGCTACTTCTGTTGCTCTCGCAACAGATTCTTGCAAGACCAGAGGGACGTCATCAGAAGGCGACGAACTCCAATCCACTTCATCATCAGGATGCCTCGAGTCCGCAGGATCCTCAGCATCCAAAGCCTCCACGGCAGATAGTGCTCTCCCAAAAGTTGTTGCGACCTCGAAGTCAGGAGATACTAAGATCTCCGCAGGAACATCTTCGGGCCCTTCCTCCACGGGAGACATTAGCATCGGTGGAATGCGCTCATCAGAAGAGCCTGCCACCTCCTTCGGTTTACCAGCGCCCGGTTTTGAAACACGGGACTTCTTCTTCAACGATCCCTACAAGAAGAAAGGCATAAGTCGCCACAATGACGAAAAGAACTGGAATTACGAAACATTCCTTACCTCAACAGGGACTGATCCCGTTGGCGTTACAAGTGACACTTCCGTAACCTTTGGGGTCGGCGTCTTTCTCGACCTTTTCGGTACAGAAGAACCAGCTTCTGTGTCAAACCGCCTTTTTTCGACAGACGGGTCTCTCACTGATGCTGTAGCAGCAGCCCGATACCCCGCCAACTCTGGTGGACGATATGATCGGGCTGCCATCAACATATTCGCTGTCTCCTACAGCTGAGTTCCGATGATGAAACTGGTCTCCCTGTCATAACCAGGAGACATAGCAGTCATAGTGCAATACAGCTTCGCGGCCGGATATAGGATCGGCGGCCGAGGATTGCGAACTGGCGTGGTGAACTTAACGCTAGTGCATCCAGCGTTATAATATTGCCAGCCCCGGGCTCCATCCAGCAAACTCCCGACGTAGCCTAAACTACTACTGGGATTCCGCAACATTAGCTGGGTATAGCCAAACTGACGAGCAAATCGGCTTGGCAGATACGGCTCCAGATAACATCTATTCTGGTTGCGGTAGACTAGGTGAGAAGGCCGGATATTCTGCAACCAACGAAAACTCCATTTCGGCAAAGTGATCGCATCTTCGCCAGAGTCAACTAAATCTTGGTCAGCCTCGAAATCTTTGAAGATCGGACCAACCTTCATAATTTTCCACCCCTGAAGGAAGGACAAAACTCTCCTACAAACAGGGACGCCAGTGTAAGACCACTTCCTCTTGTAGAAGCGGCGGATGAAGGCATCTCCTTCGACATGGTCCTCCTCAGGACCAGGACTCATCACGTTCGGATGATGCAAAATCAGCCACCCCATAAGATAATGGAAAGGCAACTCGGCCCGGGGAAAGTTATCATTATTACCTTTCTCATGGATCACATCATCAGCAAAAGACCTCAAACCGCGCAACAGGTTGCACACCATCGCGGGAAGGAGAGCTAAAGGTCGTCCACAGGCCAACTTCACTGCAGGCAAAATGAGATTCCGATGTACCCTCTCGACGGCACCGGATCCACCTGCAAATACGCAATCCCGGAGCCATATCATCAAGTAGGCCGTCAATACTGCCTTAGATGACATCCGGTGTGCGCAATGCCAGAAACAGCTGTACGTAGCCTTGTCGCCCTCATCAGAATGTGGGGTCCTCTCGTCCAGCCGGCTTATTTCAGAACTCAATTCCGCGGGCTTCAATCCCTGCGGAGTCGCAACCCGGATCCTCGAAGGATCTACCAAATCCTGCCTGAAGACATAGTCCCTCCAAGCAGTCACATGAGGCTGGGTCTTGCCCTTGTCCCGCCGGTGCATCAGATAATGATGGCTCGCCACTTCTTTGAAGACAGCCATCATCTCTGGATCCTTATCTTCCAGAACCTGGATCTCTTCATTAGATGGAAAATATTCCTCGTACGGTTCCGAGCCCCAAGGAAGCTTCGATACTTCGTACATTTCATGGAGGGCCAATCCCAACTCCCCCACCGGAGTAAAGAAGATGCCAGTCTGGGC
Organism: Iris pallida; assembly: GCA_029216955.1. Lineage (NCBI taxonomy): Eukaryota > Viridiplantae > Streptophyta > Magnoliopsida > Asparagales > Iridaceae > Iris > Iris pallida. Next base: position 6,707,606 of record JANAVB010002600.1, read on the forward strand.
ATTGAAAAGCTCCAAGTATGCAAGGAACATAGGCTTATTGAGGTCCACGCCTGTCTGCGTGGCCCGAATGGCGGCTGTCAGTCCGATCTCTTTAAGCTCAACTTTGAACCTTGACAGCACCCAGGTGGTCAACTCGTCCCACTTCGGGATGTAGTGACACCAGCCTTCGACTCTAAAACCACATGTCGGATACATTACCTTCGATGTCAGCATCCGATTTGCAAAGATCGGGGCACTGAAGGGAAACGTGTCGTTCGGGACTTCACTGTAGATGCTCCCAGGACGCAAGGCTCGGTAACTGAACGAAGAACCGGCTCGTGAAGCAGTCAAAGTATCTCGCTGGTTTGAGGAGACGTCAATTGAGAGGGTACCTCCCAAGGCCCCTCCTTGAGAGGGAGTAAGTTTCCAACCCATCCTTCTCTTCGAAGCTAGACGATAAAAAGCCGTCAGCGGCAACTGGCGGTCAACCTGCCGCATGTATAGAACCATGCCCTTAGCAGAAAAGAACCAGTCTTCTCTGATCCTCAGTATCTTCGCTTTGGAAGAGACTAGTCGATCGCCAAACAGAAAGGCAGGTTTTAAGAAAGTTACACCTTCAGATTCAGCAGACTTCAGTTTACCACTCTCCATCATACTCTGGAGGAAAAGCGGCAACTGGGCCTGGATTTGTAGCATTCTCTCACGAGGTTGGTCCTGTAAGATAGCATCCTTCGCAGGGTTGATCACCGCCTCGTCAAAATCAACTCCCATTTGACAAAGAGAAGCGTCCAGGAGGACCTCATTTAGCAAAGGGATCGTCATCGACACTGGCACAACAAAGGTGGAAGTCAGGCTAAAAAAATGTCAAATAGACTAGCGCATTGCCAGGGTATAAGCCCATACGCGTCAGCTTGCTTTGGTGCATCATCAGGGCGTAGGCCCATGCGCGTCAACTTGCTTTGGCGCATCATCAGGGCGTAAGCCCATGCGCATGCTTCGGCGCATCATCAGGGCGTAAGCCCATGCGCGTCAGCATTGGAGCTTCGGCGCATTCAGAGCGTGAGCCCATGCGCATCAGCGAAGGCTTCAGCGCATCATCAGGGTACAAAACCCATGCGCGTCAGCCATTAGACCTCGGTGCATGATAAAGGTTTAAACCTATGCACGTCGGCAGGATAAAACCTCGGCGTATCATCAGGACAGAAGTCCATACGCGTCAGCAGATTTGAGTTAGGGCACAGTATGGCCCAAAAGCTTAGGTGAAAGAGATGAAACCCACCCGTCACTTCGGAACGAACGTCGGCCGGAGTCGCAGGGGTGATAGGTGCATCCTCGTCGACGAACTCCTTCGCTTTCTCCTTCCCCTTGCCGGCACCACCGCGAGGAGTCTTGGGAGCCATCTCTCAAAAAAGAAAAAGTTAGGGTTTTGAAGAACAACTCTAAAGAAAGCAAAGGCACAGAGAAGAAGAACTCTCTCTCTCTCCAACCCTCACCTATTTATAGGGCTTGGTCGCACGCGTGAACCGATGACGTGTAATCTCAGCCGTCGCTTCGGGTTCCGTGAAGAGATAACAGCAAATACAACCAAAAGATCATCATTAATCTTTGTGGTTACCAAGGCATCATCATCATTAACTGGAAGGAGCATGCGCCCGAACAGGCATGCGCCCAACAATCATGCGCCCTGACCTCCATGCTTCTTATTCAAAGTATTCCAAAACTTATTCAAAAGTTTTGAAAACTTTGAAGGGGGTCTTGTAGAAGCATGGAATTTCACAACCAGAAAGCCCATGCGCCAGACACTACATGCGCCAGAACTCAAACATCAAAGTCAAACAGCCATAGACATTCGAAGAAGAACTTTTTTATTCATATACAAAAGTCTATTACATGTCTAGAAAAAGGTTGTACAAAGGAAATTTTCTACAAAGGAAAGATCCTAAGTCTACAGCCAGCAGCCACCATGCGCCTTCAGATAGGCGCAACAGCCACCATGCGCCTTCAGTCAGGTGCAGCAGATGTTATGCACCTCCTGCCAGACGCATCCCACCATCTCTTCAGCAGCTCAGTTATGTGCATCCAACTCAGTTATGTGCATCCCTTCAGCAGCCCAGTTATGTGCCACTCTTCCAACCAGGCTCACCTGGCCGAGCATAAGCCCAGTTGTACCGTTCTTCCAGCCAGGCTCGCCTGATAAGTGCTTGTACACAAAGCATTTAACCCTCTGGCTGGAACCAAGGAAGAGAAGGGCACGGCAAAACTGTGGCCAGGGGAGGCTTCGAAAGAGCCTCCAAAGACCAAAGAAGACCGTGATCGAAATTATGGCGCAGGGAGCAGCTTTCAACACAATCAAAGTAGGGTAATACCCACTTTGAAGGAAGAGAAAGCCTAGCACCGCCATTCCGATCTACGGCTGTTCCGGAATAACGGAAACGAGGCCCGAGCATCCCCATCTTTGGATGCAACATGCACCTTTTACCTGCCTCGGAAGCCTTCGACTCCGTCTTTTGGATGTAACAGTCACCTTCAACTGCATCGAAGACAACACGACGTCTCATCTTCACCCTCGAGAGCACTTTGTCAGAATGCACCCACATATCCAAGTTTATGTTGGAAGTATGTGAGGGAACGAGGAGCAAACCTTCTCTCCATGCCACTATTTATAGGCCGGGCAGATCAAACCCACGTGCCAAGTGGATGACTCTCCGAATTCCGTGCAATGAATTTGCATTAAATGGATGAACCGGACGCCTCGAATTCAGCCAAACGGCTATTTATGGCACTCGAGGAGCGAGACACCCGCATCATTAAAAGACATGTCGGATGTGCCAGCCAGACAGCGTATCGCATGGACGCGCCCTCCAGCTTCAGGCGCATCACACTGACGCGCCCTACGGTACCCGGCGCATCACAAAGGATGCGCCCCCCTCACATCCCCATACCGAGTGGAACACCAACCAACGTGCCCACTCAGCTGTCCATCGAACGTCACAAACATTAAATACTGAACTGACAGAGTTGGCAGCATATCTTCCAAAGCCTGAACGGTCGGCAGCTTTTTCAGAAGACGAAGCGTCGGCAACATCAGCATCATCATGACTTTACCCCGACGTCTTCTGCCACGTGGCCACCCAACCATCCGCATGCGCCTCAGACCCTTCACTGATCCCTAAAGATAGAAGAAGAGTCTCAGTTGAAGCCCCGCATGCGCCTCCGCGGCCATGTGCCCAAACCTGCATGCACCTCAAAAGCCATGCGCTCCAGACTGCTCTCTGATCCCAAAAGAAAGGAGGAAAGTCTCCATCTGAAGATTCGCATGCGCCTCAAAAGCCATACGCCCTAGAATTCTCTCTGATCCCGAAAGACAGAAGAAAAGTTGCCTGCATGTGCCTCAAAATCCATGCGCCCTAGACTGCTCTCTGATCCTGAAAGACAGAAGGAAAGTCGCCTGCATGCGCCTCAAAAGCCATACGCCCTAAATGGTTTGTAACTCCTAAAGGTTATGAGCCGCAGCCTCCTCCTACGACCCATCCAAGGCGCAGCTCACCAGATCACTACCCCCCCAAATCTGAGATCTTCGAGCCATGAGTCGACGACATGTGTCCTTTGACCCAACTCGTCCAAGATTTCAGCAACAGAAAGATCTTCTCCTCTGCTACGTGCCGGCTCACAACAGCAGTATGAAGAGTTCAACCTCCCAATCAGGGCGCATCATCCATGCGCCCCCATCAGTAATCTCCACGTGGTGCCCCCACACACCGGCGTATCCTACATGTGCGCATGAGCAGCCAACCTGCCCAGATATAAATAGAGGGATCATTTCCTTCTCACCAACGAACACACAGACAGAATCCACAACGAACATACAAGGAATCACCAGAGAGGCAGACAGACACTCAACGTCTTCCTCCTCTCAGCAAGCTCCAGCACCCAGAGCAATCCACACCTTCAGAGAACCGATAACCGTCGTCAGTCCGTCAACGTAGTCAACGCATTACCACTCGCTCCATTGGCACTAAGGACCCAGCTTAAACAAAAGTGTACTTCTAGGACTACATCTAAGTCCTATATTGTAACACTGTTCTGTTTGTATTAAAGTTTTCAATCAAACAATTTTAATGGCAAACACCTAATACCTTCAAATATAATACTGCTAGTTAAACTATCAATAATAGTACATTTATCTTTTACGAAGTTAATGACGTAACCGTGATCAGCTAAATAGCTTATGCTGAGCAGATAATATTTTAACTCGGTAACAAGACAAACATCTTTAATCACTAGATAGGGAGCCTTACCAATGTCACCGATACCGATTATGTACCCTTTTAAATTACTACCGAAGGAGACGTATCCTTCCTTATTCCTCTTTGACAGTGTTGTAAATAATGAAGCGTCACCGGTCATGTGCTGTGAGCAACCGCTGTCGAGGATCCATTTGCTCCTAGCATGTGAAGGGTGTCCCACCTACAAAACAATTTACAGATGAAACTTTTGGTACCCATTTCTTGTAGGGTCCTGACTGGTTAGTTTTCGGTATCCATGCATAAATATTTAAATCTACTAACTTTCTGATTCTACATCCAGAAGATATATGACCAATGAGGCCACAATAATGACATTTAGCATGTTGAGTGTTGAAAGTAGTGTGAGGTTCATGATTGGTCGGTTTTGGTTTTCTACTATAGAAGAATGCATGCCTATTAGTCTTCTTGGGCATAGTCTTGGTATGGTTTGGTCTGACAGTGTTGGGCGTGTTCCGATGATTCGGTAATTGACACGTGTTAGAATAGGAAGCAGCAACTTCAAGCCGTTTTCCTAAACTAATTTCCAACTTTTTGGAAGTATCATACAATCTAGTATAGTCAGATGTGAGTTATTCTAATCTGACCTGTGCACACTGGAGACTCTTTCTCTCCTTAGATAGGTCTTCCTTTAACTGGATAATAGTTTGGTCTTTTTTTTCGGATAGCTTAATAGTCTCGTGTAACAACAATTTAATAGAAGAAAGCTCACCAGACTCATTTGAAGAGTCATTATCTCTAACCTGATCTAGTAGGTCTGTAAGTCTTTCTATTTCACCTTTGTACTCTTTGAGTGCCTTCTTAGAGGTTTTATATTTGCTACGCAGTTTCCTGTAATCATCTAACAGTTCACTGAAAGACTCTCCTAGTTGCTCAAAGGTGAAATCATCATAAGGATCAAATAGTGGATTAGTGATTACCTGATCACAAGCCATCAAGCACACATTTGCAGTTTCATCTGATTGTTCATCTTCTGAGTCGTTGGCTTCACTTTCATGCCATATACTTGTGTTGGCGTACTTTCTTGATATTGATTTCTTTAGGTAGCCTTTGTCATATTTGCTGTTTTTCTTTGATGATGATGCTGAGGGACAATCTTTCATTATGTGTCCTTTCATCTTGCATCCGTAGCAAATAGGATCTTCCTCGTTGTTGTTGTTTTCTTTGCTGTCCTTTGTTCTTCTGTTAAATCTCATGAACTTCTTGAAATTTCTTACCAGAAGAGCTTGATCTTCAGAGTCGGAGTCGCTGTCGTCGGAATCATCTTCAATGGTTCTTCTATGTGAGCCTTGAGAGCGATCGTCTTCTCTGACTTTTCCTTTAGTGTAGCATCTTCAAAGTCTTGAAGTTCTAACTCGTGAGTGAGTAGCTTACCCATGAGTGTTTCTAGAGACATTGTTGAGAGGTCGTTCCCTTCAATGATTGTTGTAGCCTTTGGAATCCAATTCTTTGTAAGAGCTCCTAGAAGTTTACGAATCTTCTCGTGGTTACTATAATCCTTGCCTAGTGAGGACAGAGGATTTACAATATCCAAGAATCTTGTAAACATCTGAGTGACTGATTCACTTGGCTTTATTTTGAACGCCTCATACTCCCGAGTAAGTCTGCTGATCTTTGACTCCTTGACTTGTGTTGTTCCTTCGTGGGTTACTTCGAGAAGTTTTCACACTTCATTTGATGTTGTACAAGTAGACACCCTGTTGAATTCAATTCTGTCTAAAGCACAAAATAAAGCATTAATAGCACGTGGGCAAGACTGGCCTTTTTTTTTCTTCCTCTGTATATTTGTCATGGGATTTTTCAGCTAAAACACCATTAACATAAATACGAGGTGGCTTTTTATAGCCATCAATAACCACAGACCATAAGTCAAAATCAAGAGATTTCAGAAAGAAACTCATACGTGTTTTCCAATAAGTGTAGTTTGTGCCGTCAAGTAGTGGAGGTCTGTTTCTGGCTTGGCCTTCACTTGTGAATTTCACAGTTGCCATGTGTAATGCTGTGATCTATATAATAATTGAATATGAATGCAATTTTACCTTGCTTTACCTGTATAACCCGCTCTGATATTACCTCTAGATGGAGAGCCTGCTCTGATACCAATTGTAGGAACAAAATCGTAAAGCAGAATACTCTAGGGGGGTGAATAGAGTACGCAGCGGAATATTGCTAATTAAAAACTTGTTAGCAGTTAGATCACAGATATAATAATAATCACAAAAAGTAAATGACAGAAATTAAAAGTGATCAGAAGGCAAACGCAAACACCGAGATTTATACTGGTTTCTCTCTTGTGAGGACTAGTCCAGCCGAAAGAACTCTAGCTTCCAGTTGAATCCACTATTGGAAAATCTCGTAAGTTTTCATACGAAGTCCTTATAACTTCTACAGACGTGAGCTTTGATACGAAGAACTCGACCAACTTCAATTGTGAAGAGTTGTATCTTCTATCAAGCCTCTGATTACAATCGCTCTGAAACTTCTAGACCATACCGTATTGGAAAATCGACTAGAGGATTGTAACTGGCTTGGAATTTAAAAATAAAAGCTTTTAAGAACTCTTTGGAAGAATATAAGCTCAGGAAGAGAAGAGATTGAAAGTGAATTGGTGATCTGAAATAATCGAAATACTTCTCTATTTATAGTTTTTCCAAAGACAGAACACTGACAGAATTCGGACAGAATTCGGACAGAACTCTTTGTAACAAACCGTAACTGAAGGATGACCAAGTTCAAAAACCTAACGTTCAATAACGTTCCAAATGGCCGAACTCTGGCCGAGCGCGGCCAGAGTTCTCCTGAGGTTCTGCCAGTTCATTTTTGGAGAAAATAAATTTTGGCTTTTTGAACAATCCTTCAGAAGCTTTTTATAAAAAGAATATTTTTCAAAAATGTAGGTCATTTGTAAAAGAATAGGATGGTTTTGAAAAATGTTTTAGGATAGCCTATTTGCCAGTACGACTCGGTATACAATGTATTCCTAGACTCAATAAAATGAAAAATTATATTGCATAACAGGAAGTACATTCTGAATGGCAAACAGCTTCAGTCTTGAACATTGTTGATAACCATTGTTGAGCAGTGTCTAAAATATCGTAGGTAAACATCTGAGTTGACTTATATTTATATCGAGACAGAGTTTAATCAATTATTAAAATCAAGTTTGCCCATGACCAATGGGCCAACAAAACTTCTTTCATTGATCGCTTTGGCAAAACTTGGACTTTTCCAAGTGACCTACAACTTCTTGCATTTCAAACTTCTAGCTAGATCGTACCGAGCAACTTGGACGGTTGCGAAGTTTGAATGCTAAGAGGATGGGAAGGTAAGGCTCTTGAATATATAGGCTTTGTAAGAGAAGAAGAGAAGAGTGGATGGTTTCAAATGAGAGAAACCAAGGCCTATTTATAGGGTTCGGGGTAGGCAGAATTCGGCCTAAATTCGGTATAAATAATTCAAATTTTCGGCCATTGGACAACTAGCAGTGATCAAGACCTAGAAATCAGCATCCTGAATTTTAGGGGACCGAGTTCGGCCCGAACTCTGTGTGAGGCAGAGTTCGACCCGAAATCTATTTTCTATGGACAGAATGTTCTTTGTAGGCTTTGGATAAATGGGTTGATTGGGATTTGGGCTAAGTAAACCTATAAAAACTATGGCTATCCCAAAGTGCTCAGTATAATCCAACGTACATCATCCTATACTTAAGAATAATAAAAATACAAACTCCAGTAACACAAAATACTAAAAACTCCAAGCAGTTGTGATCTGGAACCAATGAGCTGAGTAGATTGATTTCGAGCTCGATGTGTCAAATTGGAATATGAAAAATAGTATTTTATTAATTTTCAAGATTAGGTTGATTGTGATCCGGTTTGGGTCAACAGGCGGTGCAGGCCGTGGGATTAGTGGCCCCTATTTCATGGACAGTATTCAGAGAGAGATTCCAGACCAAGTATTTTGATGTTGTAGCTCGGTACGATCTCCAGACGAGGTTCACCAATCTGAAGTAGATGGGCAGGATGGTCGATGGTTATGTGGCTGAGTTTTTGAGACTTAGTCGATTTGCTCCCACCTTGGTAGCGATCGAGTTCGATAGAGCCCAACGGTTCCAGCAGGGGCTCTATTTTGAGATTTTGCTGTCAGTAGAGCAGTTTGAGCATCAGACTTTTGATGCAGTTTTGAGGGCAGTTAGGAAGCACGATTATACCTTCCAGAGGATCGTAGATAGGACCGGAGGTCGAAAGCGATCCCATAGCCAAATGAATCAGTCTTCGTCACCAGCCCCGACAGCCAGGGCCTTGACCATTGGAGCTCCGAGGCGGGCGGCCTCAGAGACGTCGATTCAACATTCAATCCCGACGTACCCTCAGCAGCAGAAGCAGAAGCAGTCTTCCGCAGTGGGATGCTCACACTGTAGAAAGCCGGGGCATGTGGTATCGGAGTGTCGCAGAGCACAGGGTTTGTGCTTGGTTTGTGGTGCCTGGACCACAGGATTGGGAACTGCCCGAACATGAAGAGTTCATCTTCATCAGCCTTCTCTAGTCCTTCAGTTAGAGGACCAGCACCAGTCCAGTAGCAGGATCAATACCCGTTCCTGAGGATATTATCGATGCAGGCCCAGGCATTACAGCATCAGAGACCGCAGCAGTATGCCCAAGCACAAGCCCTGATCCAGAGCAAACAGAGAAGTTTTCAGCTGAGGGGACCCGCACCCAGAGGACATGGTCAAGTACTGGCTTTGACCATGGGAGAGGAAGGATTAGCACCATGTGAGGTGGTGGCAGGTACTATTCTCGTCAACACTTTTCCAGCTTCAGTATTATTTGATTCTGGTGTCTCGCATTCATTTATGTCTGCACGATTCGCAACACGGATAGGTCTGGAGCCTGAGTCATTATCAGTAAGGCTCAATTTACTTACTGGTAATAGACTTGTGGGAGTAGATAGATTGTTTTCCTCGTGTCGGATCGTAGTTAGCGGTAGAGAATTCTCTGCTAGATTGATAATGCTCCCGGTGGTCGATTATGATGTGGTCTTAGGAATGGATTGGTTGAGAGGCCAGTATGCTAGGATAGACTGCCATATTGGCAAGGTTGTTTTTAGCATTCCCGGCAAGCCGGAGTTTTTCTTTTCCCGAGGCGAAGTTGAGCCTTCTCTCCCAGTATTACGGATGGCAGTAGCAGCGGTGTAGTTACTCCGGATAGTTGAAGAATTTTCAGATGTTTTCCTAGAAGAGCTTCCAGGCATGTCGCCAGAGCGGAAGATCGATTTCACCATCGACTTGGTCCCCGGATCAGCCAGTGTCAGAGAGAGTCTACAGGATGGCGCCATCAGAGCTAGAGATATTGTACAAGATGATTGAAGAACTTAGAACCAAGGGATTCATTCATGCTAGTGGATCACCTTGGGGAGCCCCGATGCTTCTTGTAAAAAAGAAGGATGGTACGTCCAAATTATGTGTAGATTATCGTACCTTGAATTCAGTGACAATCAAGAACAGATACCCTCTTCTGAGGATAGATGACATGTTTGATCAACTCAAGGAGGCAGCGGTATTCTCGAAGATTGACTTACGGTCAGGATACCTTCAGATCAGAGTCAGAGAGCAGGACATCCCGAAGGCAGCTTTCAGATCTAGATATGGGCATTGGAAGTTCCTTAATATGCCATTTGGAGCAACCAATGCACCGGTTGTATTCATGGACCTCATAAATCGTATCTTCATGCCTTATTTGGATTAGTTCGTAATTGTGTTCCTAGACGACATCCTGGTCTACAGTAAGAGTGAGGCAGATCATGAGCAGCATCTCCATGAGGTTCTTCAGATCCTCATAGAGCACCAGTTGTATACCAAGTTCAGTAAGTGCGAGTTCTGGCTCGATCGTATTTCATACTTGGGTCACGTCATCACCAGAGGAGGAGAAGTAGACCCCCAGAAGATCGTGGCTATTGAGACGTGGCCAGTACCCAGCACAGTTGCAGAAATTTATAGTTTTCTTGGCTTGGCCGGCTCTTTGCTCGAATTTTAGCACCATTGACCCAGTTGACCCGCAAGGATGTGTAGTTTGCTTGGACATCAGAGTGCCAGGATTCTTTTAAGAAGTTGAAGCGAGGCTTGATGACGGCACCCATTCTCACGCTTCCAGATAGAACCGGAGGGTTCTCAGTGTATTGTGATGCTTCAGGCAGAGGCTTAGGATGTGTTCTGATGCAGCATGGGAAGGTAATAGCTTATGTCTGACGTCAGCTTTATAATCATGAAAGGAATTACCCAACCCATGACTTGGAGCTGGCAGAAGTATTATTTGCATTTAAGTTGTGGAGGCACTACTTGTATAGAGATAGGGTGAAGATCTTTACCGACCATAAGATCCTGAAGTATGTGTTCACTCAGAAGGATCTCAACATGCGTCAGAGGAGGTGGCTAGAGCTACTTGTGGATTATGATGTTAACCTGCAGTATCACCCTGGAAAGGCCAACGTTGTTGCAGATGCATTGAGCAGGAGAGGCGGAGTTTATTTCCTAACAGCACAACCAGAGCTGTCAGCAGATCTTTAGAAGATGGGTATAAAAGTTATCCTTCCTACCAGTGTGGCATTGATGGCTAGTATGCAAGTTCAATCCAGTATAGTCGAGAGGACCCAGATGGCACAATCAGTAGATTCTATGCTTCAGCGGCTTAGATCATAGTGTGAGACAGGCAAAGACCAGAGTTATACATTCATGAAGATGGTACACTTCGATATGGAAAGCGTCTTTGTGTACCCAGTGGTGCTATCAGACAGGAGATCATGGCAGAATCTCACAGTTCGCAGTATTCCATTTATCCCGGTGGCACGAAGATGTACCGTGATATTCGTCAGCACTTCTGGTGGAATGGCATAAAGAAGAAGATAGCCCGGTTTGTCTTTCGATGTTTGGATTGCCAGCAAGTTAAAGCTGAACATCAGAGGCCAGCCGGACTTCTTCAGCCATTGTCGATTTCAGAATGGAAGTAGGAGCATATAACCATGGACTTCGTTACTGGGTTACCTAGATCTCCGGCTGGCAGAGATGCTATTTGGGTTATTATAGACAGGCTCACGAAAGTGGCTCACTTTCTCCCATTCAGAGTTGGTCAGTCAACGGCTCAGCTAGCAGAGATGTATCTTCGGCAGATTGTCAGATTGTACGGTGTACCAGTCAGTATAACCTCGGATAGAGATTCAAGATTTAAGTCACACTTTTGGCATAGCCTGCAGGAGAGTTTCGGAACTCACCTCCAGTTCAGCTCAGCTTATTATCCGCAGACAGATGATCAGTCCGAGCATACTATACAAACCTTGGAAGATATGTTGAGATCTTATACACTCGACTTTGGTGGTTCATGGGAAGATCACCTGCACTTGGTGGAATTCTCGTACAATAATAGTTTCCAGGCCAATATCCAGATGGCACCGTTCGAGGCACTGTATGGTAGGAAGTGCCGATCTCCGCTAGCATGGGGCAATGTTGATGAGAGGCAGATGCTCGGTCCGGAAATGATTGCTCAAACTGTTGAGGTGGTCAGAAGAGTCAGAGATCATCTTCGAGTTGTCCAAAATTTCCAGCATCATTGGGCCGATTCTTATCGACATTCCTTTGAATTCTCAGTCGATGACCATGTATTCCTGAAGATTTCGCCTAACCATGGCATTATTCGTTTCGGCATACGAGGAAAGCTTAGTCCTAGGTATATAGGGCCGTTCGATATTCTGGAGCGAGTAGAAGATGTATCCTATCGTCTCGCTCTTCCGCCGTCGCTACATGAGGTGCATGACGTGTTCCATGTATCCCAGCTACGACGGTATATCCCAGACCCGAGCCACATCCTGGATCATTCAAAATTGGTTGTTGGTACCAACCTTTCGTATGAGGAGAGGCCCGTGTCTATATTAGACCGAAGAGAGAAGATACTCAAGAACAATACTATTAGTTAGTCCATGTTGTTTGGGATCATCACTCTTTGGGTGAGTTAACATGGGAGCATGAGGATGATATCCTAACGTGATATCCCGACCTGCTTGACTCGTAAGGTATAATATCTTTCTTATGCCTTATGCTTTAAATTTCTTGCTTAAATGAATGACTGCATGATAGACTGCTTGTTATAGCTTGCCTATGATTAGTATAAGCTTGTCCTTGCTTCTCTAGCATCTTGATTAAATTTCGAAGACGTAATTCTTTTAAGGTTGGTAGAGTTGTAACGACCGTGGTTCGTGTTACGTATTTTGGTATACGTGTATGTATATTGTATGTCTCATTACATGATAGTTTGGTTCGGTTTGGGTTGGAATGTAAACCCCTACCTACCAACCCTTTCTTCCTTTATAGTCGCCCACTTTTCTCTCTCTCTTCATTTACTTTCATTAACTCTTCTCCATTACTTCTTCTTCTCCACCAATACTCTCTTCCACCTAACAGGAGGTTTAGGCAAGTGCAACTTGCTTCATGGAGGAACCCAAGTTTTATTGTTCTATTTTCTTCTTCTCAAGATTTTACGTTACTTTAGTACTTAGCATTTTTGAACTCCATGGTTCATTTCATATAGATCTAAGTTTTAGTATTTTGATCCTCTTGGTTTTGATCTTCTAAAACTGGCTTGCTTTCGAAAACTAAGAGTTCCATGTAGTGGAGAATTCGATTTTTACTCAAGTTTGGTTTTAGGATGGCTGGATTTCACTGAGTCCTGGCCGAGATGGAGTTCCTTGAGTTCCTCAGATTTTACGCATACTTGTCTTGGCCATGGGGAGAAGATGAAGTTTTACGTACACGTTCTAACGTGTTAGCGTAGTGATTAGCCTTTACGCCCACGTTTTTATGTGTCACCGTGTTATTTCAACCTTTTACGCACACGTCTTAACATGCTCGTGTAGTGCCCTCTTTTACGCACACGCCATTGCGTGCTAGCGTATCCATTTTTGCGCTGAGTTCATTGAACTCTACGCCGGGATCCTCCAGCTCGAATAGAATTCTACTCGCGTAAAATCCTTACGCTTGCGTATAACCCGGCTAGCGTAGAACCCCACCATGTGCATTTTGCTAGCGTAGAGCTAGCCCTCTCTTGCCCTCACTTGCGTAGAGACATTTTACGCTCGAGGCCTTTGGCCTAGCGTAGAGGCTCACTCGCGTAGATATTGAGCCTTTGTGCATCCGATTTGTCGTTTATGCCTTGTACTTTTCATGACTTGACAAGTACGAATGGAGTGATATGACCGGATTAATAATGGTACAAGACATGGCATAGCAAGTACTTGATATGACATGACATACCAAGATATGACAAGTACGCACGATGGTAATTATTGAAAGCTATTGCGACGGCTTGCAGGACATAACTATGAATGACCTGGACACCGTGGATGACTGTGTTTGTACAATGAACCAGTACTGTCTTGTATCATGTCTAAGACGGGGATTCCCTGAGTACCATGGTCAGGGGTACCTACTGTAATTGACTAAGGCTAATAAACTAGAACAATTTAGTAGACATAAAGATATGTTCTAGCTGCAGGCAATCCCGTTATCTGGGCGCACTAAGTGGACTTGTAGCCTGCCGATGAGTAGGGCACACTTCCAGCACATTGTCATGTGTTGCCCTCTTCATGGATGGGTCTTCGACCTGGATAACTTGGATGGTCTGCAGGGCTTGTGGCTGTTGGAATAATCTCATTGCATCTTGCTAGTAACTAGGCCTGTGATAACCCTAGTTAGTTAAAGTATCAAGCCTTACTCATTGCATGGCCGTGAATGATTGGATGGAGTCTAACAAGCCTGGTTTTGTCCTGATCCTGTGTAAGATTGTAGCATAATCTGATTTATTGTACTTTACTTATCGATAAATGGTAACATACCAAGTTCCGTTCAGATGAAGAGTTACAACCCCGGTCCTTGTTTGGTTTATGGATTGTAAGTTTTCTATCTGAATAGTTCCATGGTTATCTTATCATATATCGTCTTGATTATTTAAGTTTACCTTGGCAATAAAGATCAGGGGTCCAGTTCTGTTCAGGCGAAGGATTACAACCCCGGTCCTTGTTTGGTTAAGGGTTGTAACCTAGCTCCCGGAGTAGTTCTGTGTCCTCCCTTCATTTATTGTTTTATTTACACCCCATGTCATGCACGTCAAGTTTTATCTTACTTCTCGTCCTGATCTTGTACAAGATTGGGACATAGCATGATTATTTATACAGAACGTATCAATAAAGATCAGGGGTCCAGTTCTGTTCAGACGAAGGGTTACAACCCCGGTCATTGTTTAGTTTAAGGGTTGTAACCTGGCTCCCGGAGCAGTTCTATGTCCTCTCTTCGTTTATTGACTTATTTTACTCTATGTCGAGCTCATCCTGTTTACCTTACCAACAAGTAGTTGAGACGGGTTTCTATTCAGGTGAAGGATTACAACCCCTGTCCTTATTTGGTTTAAGGGTTGTGACCTGGCTACTTGAGTGGTTTCCTCGTACTCAATTTACTGTTGTTATCTTTAGTATTCGCAGTTCGTTTATAATTATCTTTAATATTCAATTGTTATATGCTAGTTTTTAGTTCCTAAGTGGAGCCTCCTTTGTGGTACTTGCTCTTGCTAGGGTTTGACCCAGCTGGTTTTGTATGGCAAGATATAGGAGCAGCTCCAGAGGATCTACCTCCCTTTCAGCCAGATGGTGACCACCAGGCGTAACCTTGGCAACGAGTGGGTTTCTTTTGTCCTCCCACTTTACTGTAAAATTATTCTTTTGAGGCGTTTAGCCGGCGAGCACGTGTTTACCTCTTATTATACCGTTATTTACTGTCTGTCTACGGGCTGTAACATGATTGGCAGATCCTAGGGCCGATCAAGTATGACTGAAACTCTTGCTAGTCCTGACATTTTGTACGACAAGCTTCATGATCATCCGAATATGTAATGTATGGGACGCCTTGCTATTATATATTTGGTGCTCTGACATCTTGTAACTATTATTGCTTGGTTGAGATTGAGACAATAGGCTTGTTCATAACCATAGGTGACTGATGGCTTGTAGTTAAACCCTCATGTATCTAGACAGCCGTGACCGTATAGTGAGGTGGGTTGCACTTCTATATATGTAGTTGGCTATGTACGCTCCCGCTCTCCAATATTCTGGTTCTGGGGCGTTACAGTAGCTGCAATAGAGGAATCAAAGGATTTATTTACTTATTCTTTTAGTGCACTAACGAGTTGTCTTCTCGCTCATGAACAAAAATTAAACAGGATGACAGAAAAGAACGTTGAATGTGCATTTCAAACAAGAGTTGAAAACACAATCAAGCTTACATGAATAAATCAAGGAAGAGGATTTGAAAGAGGTGCCTACTGTGGACATAGCAAGGATATAGGCAGAGGAAGAACTGGTTGGAACAATCAAAGAGGAGGCAACAATGATAGAGGCAATCAAGGAAGATCTAACTGGAACAATCAAAGAGGAGGCAACAATGATAGAGGAAATCAACACCAAAGCTACAAGGGAAAACAATGCAATTTTTGCAAAAGGTTTGGGCACACTAAAGCTTATTGCTTTGCCAAAGCCAAACAACAAGTGAACTACACAGAAATGAGAGGTGATGAAGGTAAAGAAGATGGTAATCTCTTTATGACTTGTTTTAATTCTGGAAAAGATAGAAGTAATGTTTGGGTTTTAGATAGTGGTTGTAGTAATCATATGATAGGGACAAAAATCTTTTTTGTCATTTGGATGAATCCATCAAGACCCAAGTTAGGCTGGGAAATAATTCGATTATGCAAATAGAAGGAAAAGGGACAGTTGCAGTAAAAACAAATTTAGGTATGGAAAAACTAATTCATGAGGTTTTTTATATTCCTAGTCTTGCGTATAGTTTAAAAAGTGTTGATTAATTGATTGGAAAGGGTTATTCAATTACTTTTAAGGATAATATAGGCTTTATGTCTAAAACTTATGACATGCCTACGTTAAAGATTCATATGGCTTAAAACAAAATGTTTCCTCTTGAAATTTCATGTCTCGATACTTATGCATTAGTTTTTAATGTGAAGAATGAATCTCAGCTATGGCATTTGTGCTGTGGATAATTACATTTAAATGGCTTAAAATTGTTAAGTCAAAAATTGATGGTTTTACGCTTACAAGGAATTGAATGTGTTGATACTATTAGCGAAAGTTGTATTTATGGAAAACAACATCGTTCATCTTTTCATGTTCTAAAACCTTGGAGATCTACTAAGCCTCTATAACTTATTCTTGCTGATATTTGTGGTCTCATGCACACTTTATCATTAAATAAGAATATATATTTTATGCTCTTTATTGATGGCTTTTCTTGAATTAGTTATGTATATTTTATAACAAAAAAGTCTGAAGCATTTGCTAAGTTTCAAGAGTTTAAGGCATTTGTTGAAAAACAAAGTGGACATTTGCTAAGTTTCAAGAGTTTAATGCATTTGTTGAAAAACAAAGTGGACATGATATAAAAATCCTCAGAAATGATAGACGAGGAGAATTTTTATCTACTGACTTTAACATTTTTGTAAGAAAAATGGTATTTGCATGCAGCTTACAGTAAAGTATAGACCTGAAAAAAATGGAGTCGCTGAAAGAAAGAACAGAACCATTGTATAGATGGCTCGGAGCATGCTAAAAGAAAAGAGCCTTCCAAATGACTTTTTGGACAGAAGCTATGGCAACTTCAGTATATCTTCTAAATCATTCGCCAACAAAATCTGTACAAAGAATGATACCATATGAAGCATAGTTTGGAAGAAAATTGAGAGTAAGTCATCTCAAGTTATTTATTTGTATTGCATATGCATTTTTCATCCCCAAATTCATAGAAAGTTAGTTGATAAAAGTGAAAAATGCATTCTTCTTGGCTATAGTAGTAAATTAAAAGTTTATCGATTATATAAACCGACAACCAAGAAGTTGATTATTAGTAGAGATGTAATATTTGATGAAAATATTTGTCACGACCTGCACCCAGAGTAAGGGCACGAGTACGTGACAACGTCCCAGCTGACGCCGCAAAAACAACATAGAATGCTGCCTAGTCTACTATCTAACAACAATTATAATATCAAAATCTGTCGAGATTGTCAGATCCAAACTGAGGACAAGCAATGACAATATAGTATACTCAATCACAATATTCTAAGAAGGGTAAATGATACTGAAAGATAAAGATAACAAGATATTAAAATATCATCCAGAAAATTCGACACAGAAATAATACAAGTCCAGAGTCTCAGAGTCAACAATTTCAAATACAAATTCTAATATAATAACAAGCCAAGGAGCAATCTGGAGACAAAGTATAGTACCAAACTAATCTAGCTGAGTTACCACTAATGCCTCATCGGCTGGAACTAACCCCTGCTAGACTAGGGTCTCCCGGTCAATGTCCACTATGTCATGAGGACCATAGTAGGTAGGACACTCATCCTCATCATAATTTGTAAAAAAATTGTCAACATATTCAATCAGGATAGAACGACCATAAATCTCCAATAACAGTTCTAGTTAGACGATAAAAAATATGTAGAGCAGTAAATAGAGAATATACAAGGTAAAGTGATATGTACATGAATCATGGTAAGGCATATCAAGACTGTAAATGAATGTAAGAGTAAGAGAACAATGTATATCTTGTACAAGAATCAGGAAAGCTACTATCTATGTGAGTTAGCACTAGTTTTAACATGTGATTGGCTTAGGAACATGATACAAGATTTGGCCTGATTAATCATACGTGTGGTTTATGATTAACACTGTTCAAGGTTCATGACTTAATATAATAAGGGTATTGATCACATATCTACTCTAATACCCCCGCTCCCAATCAGTATAGCGGATCCAATCATGACAGATTATGACACAAAATTCTCTTAGAATGTAACTAGCCTTAACAGGAATCATGTCTATACAGTGCACAAGGAACAAGGACAAGGCTCGCACAAGATATACCAAGGAATATAAGGAATAACATCTCATGATGGGATCCAGACAAATACCAATCCGCATAAAAAATGTGTCAAGAGAACAAGGCTATCTACACTAAGTACAAGAAACATATATGGTATCATAAAACAGAAATATTACCAGAGAATGTGCTCGCCTGAGATCCGGTAGAAAATGTTGATAGTGAATCAAGGCTCAGAGTGAAGTCACAGACCTAGAGATGAGATATACATGAGTTAAATAGGGTTTAACAATGTTAGACATGATTTTCTAGTGTATGCTATGTAATCTAGGTCAAACTCAGTCAAACTAAGTCAAACTAGGTTGAACTAAGTCAAACTGAGTCAAACTAACTCATACTGAGTCAAACTAGGTCAATCTAGGTCAAAGATTGACCTATAATTGACTTTTTGTCAACTGGTCAACTCTAGTCAACTCTTAATCCAATCTAGATCAAACTAGGACAATAGTTGACCTACAGTTGATGTTTGGTCAACTGGTCAACTCCTAGTCTATTCTAGGTCGGATGTTGACTCTACGTTGACTTTCAATCAAAATAGTCAACCTTGATCAAACTAGGCCAAGTATCCTATTTCTAACCATTACCTATCAAGATATCGCAATCCTAACGATTACCTACAAAGATATCCCAATCCTAACCATTATCTGCAAAGATACCTCAATCCTAACCATTACGTACCAAGATATCCTAATACCTTAGATACTAGGTAATACCCTTACCTTAGCACTAGTCTACCTTAGTCTAGGTAACAATACCTTAGTCTCCAATACCAATACCTTAACACCTAATATCAACCTTAGATATCTAGTATCTATCTATATACCCCCAAGCTACTAGATAACCAATACCTTGCATCTATACCTTAGTTCCTAGGTAACCGTTTTACCTTGTGGGTAATCCAATACCTTGAGGTAAAAGGTAAAACTAAAGATATCCTAAGATACCACTATAGGTATCTCAAGATACAACTGTCTATATCCTAAAACACTAATCCTAGTATCCAAAGATACTTCTAAAAAGGATACTAATTATCTATACTATCTCTAGACTCTAATATCCTACTAGAAACTCTAACACATAAATATATCTAACTCTAACTCATCTAACTACTAACATATACTAAGATACAAGATACTAACTAACAAACTAACTAACTAACTACCATCTAATCTTCTAACTCTAACATATCATATACTAACTAACTAACTCTAACATATAAACTAACATATCTAACCGTCTAACTCAATATCCTACCAATACCTTACCCTTAGACTATAGGTAATCCCCATTACCTTGTCAATACCTTAGACATTACCTTAGCCTACTAATTTACCCTCTAAGATATTCATTCGTATCTTAGGACACCCACTCATCTAAATCCTAAGACACTAACCTAGATACTACATACTAGTAAGATACTAACCTATATCTTATCCCAAGATACCAACTTACTTTATCCTGTAATATCAAATACTCTAACATCTAGTAGCCCAATCTCCAAGATACCAACTCATATGGTATCCTAACTCAAGACACTAATATATACCTTTACTAACTATGACACCTTAAGATACTAAATTGTAGGACACTAAAATATACATCTAACTAACTAACACTAACTCACAACATACACACACACAAACACAAAGGGGCTGTTGTTGCTTACTTTTTCTGCAAGCTGCTGCTGCTGTTGCTTCTGCAAGTTGTTGCTACTGTTGCTTATTGGCAGCACAAGCCCCTACCTCTTCTTTCCTATTCTCACTCACGCCCTTCTAATTTCCTCTAACTCTCTTACTCATAACACACACAAACAAGCACACACTCTCTCAAACACTCTTCCCTCTTCACAAACACACATACAACACAAACACTCTCTTCTATCACTCACTTCTCACAAGCACATACACACTCTCATATATATATATCCACACACAATCTCATCTCTTGCCTCTCCTCACACACACACTAATACTAAACCACAACACAACAAAGCCACTTACAAATACACACAACTCACAACTCCCCTCAAGCACACTCACACATGCACTTCTTCCCTCTCCTCAAATACACACCCAAGACATATATATAAACATCTAACATAACAAACCACAACCACACTCTAACATATATGTATATATATAATATATATATATATATATATATATATATATATATATATATATATTTACCCAACACACACACACACACACACACACACATATATATATGTGTGTGTGTGTGTGTGTGTGTGTGTGTTGGGTAAATATATATATATATATATATATATATATATATATATATATATATATATATATATATATATATATATATATATATATAATATATATATATTATATATATAAAATATATATTATATATAATATATATTATATATATATATATTATATATATATAATATATATTTTATATAATATTATATATATATATATATTTTTTATATAATATTATATATATATATATATATATATAATTTTTAATATTATATATATATATATATATATATATATATATATATATATATATATATATATATATATATATTTTATATATATATATATATATATATATATATATATATATATATATATATATATTTTATATATATATATATATATATATATATATATATATATATATATATATATATATATATATATATATATATATTTATATATTTTATTTATATATATATATATATATTTTATATATTTATATATATATATTATATATATATATATATATTATATATATATATATATATATATATATATATATATATATATATATATATATATATATATATATAGAGGATGGAGCAGCTGGGGTTCTGGTCTTGGGTCCCTCTCCCGCCCCCCGAGAACCACACTCCCGTTCCCCGGCGGTGGCCGGTCGTCCCCCGGCGACCCCCGCCTCGCCGCGAGTTCTCCCACCCCCCTGGCACTCCCGGCCTCGGCGGTTGGTGGGATCCCCAACGGCCGTTCCCCCCGTGGGGAGCCCCTGCTCTCAGCGGCTGCCCTTGGTGCGGTAGCCACCCACCCCTCCCCCCCCCGTCCGCGTAGCTGTCAGCGACCTCGACGGCGTAGGCGTCGCAGGTTTCGGCCACCCCTGGCCTCTTCAGCTCCTTCCCTCCTTGGTCCAGCCCCGACCGCCGCCGTCTCCGCCGCAGCACGGCCTTCCCCTTCCACCGTCGTGTCGGGATCGCTCCCCTCGTTCCCCTTTGCCCGGGCTTCCGCCGCACCTGCGGTGGACATCCCCCCGCCGGCGCACCTCTCCGCCCCCTCCCCCCACTTTTGCTCTCCCGCCGGCGCCTCCCATCAACCCGGTCCCCCCCTCTAGTGGCCCTCCCCGCCTCGCTCCCCCCCCAGGCGGCCCCTCTTCCCCTCGTTGCCGCCCCCGTTGGCTCCGAGCTTATTTCCTCGGCGGCCTCCCTCCCCGAGTCTTCCCCCGCAGCGCAGCCGGATCTTCCTCATCCGCCCGTAGCCCAGGCTGATGCAGCGGCCCCCGTCTCATCGGCAACGGCGGGGTCCTAATATCAAGACCCCGCCACCCGCCGGTGGTTCTGGGTCTCCCAGGACTCCTCTTCTCTTTAATGGCGCTGGACCGCGCTCCCTACCCAGTCGGAAGCTCTTCAGTGGCTCGCATCCGCCCTCGGAGGAGCCTCCCCCCCTTCTACCTCGGCGTAGGGGCAGCGCCGATGCCCGACGGCTCGTCCCCTCCCTCCCCCGCTGACGGCCGTTTCCCCCCTGCTCTCCTCCTTGCCTAGGCCCCCTTCGGTCGGACCTCAGAGCTTCCCCGGTCGTCTTTCCACCGCTGGCGCTTTCGCTCCGTCTGCTCCGAGGCCCCGCGGTCGACCCCCGCCCCTTCCTCTCTGTTCCGGTCTTAGCGTGTGCCGCCGTCGCCCCCTATGCCCTTCCTCTCCGCCGCGGTCCCGCAGCGGTTGCCCGTCTTCCGACCGCTGTGACCCCGTCTCCTTCCATCCCCCCGGTGCGGCTCTTCCATGGAACTGTGGGATCCCCGGCGCCGGAGTTCCCCCCTTCCCCCGCCTTCTCCGAGCTTCCCCCTCCCTGCCAGCCTGGCAGTCCCGTCTCCGCCCTCTCCAGGAGGCGCTGCCGTAGGTCTCCCCGCCTTGCCGCGGCCCCCGCCGGGCGTGGCCGCCTCCGACCCGGAGACGCTTCCTCCTCTGGCTCCAGGACGGGGGTCCCGAGGCCCCCCTAGGGCCCCGCAGTCGCCGGGGTTCCCGCGCCCCCTCGGGCCGCTCACTCGTCGGGCTTCGCGCCCGGACCTGACTCCTCGGGCCCCGCGTGGCCTTGCCACGTGCCCCCTCCTTTCCCCCGGTTTCTGTGACGGGTTTTGATTTTTGAATTTTGTTTTCGCTCGAGTGGCCCGCCGGTGGGCCCCCCCCTGTTTTGTTTTTTGATTGTCTTTCTACCGGGTGTTGTGACCCGGTCTTGTTCTGATGATGCTTTATTCAATAAGATTTGTTTTAAAAAAAATAAAAATATATATATATATATATATATATATATATATATATATATATATATATATATATATATATATATATCATCCAAATCAGTCCAAATATGCAAATCTACACCAAATTGGCATCTCTACCATATAAACATGGCTTGTAGGCCAAATATACAAAGATACATACATAGGTATCTGTATGAAAACTAAATGGAACATCCTAATGTGAGCCCCCCCGAATTTTAGGATTTATTTTAAAATTTTATAAGTAAATTATTTTTATTAAATATTATTATTTAATTATTTTGATCATTAAATGTTCTTTTTCGTAACTTTGATTTCTGGAGCGTCAGAGATGTCAATATCTGGATACTTCCTTCATGAGTTTATAGTAAACAAGATTACCTTTTTTTGATATATCATGTCCCACTCAAGCTTGTTCTCTTGTATTTTTTTTGCATCACACAACTTTTGGGTCATTTTAGGCAAGATAGTTATTAATAAATTCCCACTTTTATCTTTGATTATCATATGCACCTTGCCATGACTTTTAATTTAGGAGGACAAGACTTGTTGTTTTCTCAAAACTAACTTCACATGCATGATCTAGTCAAGACACCCTACACCCATGACCTTGGTGTCCCACTTAGATACACCATCTTGTGCTTTATTTTTATCGTACAACATTTCTGACACAAGACCCAATCTTGATTCACCCCACGGAGTCACATTTATTTTCGACTTAAATTGGGGACACCATTTCGACCCAAATTTGTCGACCCAAAATATCAATACGCCACTTTAAGCCTACTACCAATATGACACTTATGTCCCATTCAATTGAGCTCCCGTATGCTACTTATTTATCCATGTTCATAAATGACCAAATTAAGTCATTTATTGCATCAAACCCAATTTTATCCGACCCGACTCAATTGAACCAAACCCAAGCTTCATGTTATCCCCTCATAAATACAAACACACTCATCTCCATACAAAACACCAAGCACCTAGTGTACCCACTCAAAAATATTCAAGGACAACTCCATTTGGACAAATTCCTAAATTATGACCTAACCTACCACACATTCAATCATAGCCCTTCATTCAAGCCCTATTTATTTCCAACCACTCATTCCCTAACAACAAACACACACACCCCACCTAGGCAGCCGACCGTAATTCTTCCTCCACTTTTGTAGAAAATCGTAGTACACACTCTCTCTCCACTCCCTAAAAACTCACCATAGCCAACTCACCCCCAATTAAATAATACCACACACTTTCTCATTAAACACACATTTCTTCCCCCCATGTTTGGCCAAACACACCAGCTTCCTTCATCTTCTTCACTTTCACTTCATCCTCTCTCCCAAATACCCCTAACCGATAGCCCCCCTCAATTGTAACTCCTTTTTCTTCTTCTTCACATTACTCTCCATCATCATCATCCATCATCTCCATCAACATCTCAACTTCACCACCATCCTCATCATCTTCACCATCAACTTCGCCATCATACTTTCCTCCTCCTCCTTCCAATGCTACAGCCGCTATAGCCATGCACCCTCTCGTGACTGCGAGTGCTGTAAACCCACTTACCGATTTTTTATAATGATTAACTTTTATGGTCACTAGGATTTGAACCTAAGCTCATAAGAGAGATATGATCATATTATGGTCATTTGGCCCTTATATGGTTTATATAAGCAATGTTTAATTATTTTATAGCTTATTATAATTTTTAGAGATTCTTAGATATTTATTTATTAAGGTTTAATGTTTTTAATGACTTTCAAGATATTACAATAGGTTTGTTTGAGACTATTTTGAGACCCAGTATTTTATGGAGGCTCTAGTAGCTTATAAATATTTTCTATAATTTTATAGAATTTTTCTACAATTTGTAGATATTTATTTTATTAAGTTTTATATATTTTAAAGGCTTTCAATATTTATTTTGAGGCCATTTGAGATTAATATGTGGTAAATTACTTTTATTTATATTCTAGAAGGTTAGATATATTTTCTGTAATTTTCAACAATTTTTAGGTCTTTATTTGAGTTTATTTGGCCTTAGAATGATTTTTAAATCATTTTCGGTAATTAATTATCCAGTCATACCCAGTCAGCGCTAGCCGGACCCACTCGTCAGCCATTGTAGCGCCTAGTTAGCGGGTGCTGACTGTACCCGCCCTATATATATATATATATATTTTTTTTATATATATATATATATATATATATATATAAAATATATATATATATATATATATATATATATATATATATTCGCTGAACAGTAAACCCTAATTTAATTCTGGCCGATTTTGAGAAAATTTGTTCCAAGGAGACCCCCGACATCCCGAGACGATTGCGGACAACTCCGATCTCCTTTTTGCGTGCCCATTTTTTGTTGGATTCTTATTGAGGTATACTTTTCGAATATCCAATTTATTTTTATTATTTCTAAACATTAATTTCTGTAAAATTCGTAAAGTGTCGGTTGTCCAAAACTTGACACGTTTCGGTATTTTCGAGATTTCGGGAGGACCGGAAATCGAAATCATGAAACGTTTGAAGTTTCAGAAAGCTAACACAGAGCTCTACGACATACATTTTTCATAGAAATTAATTCATTAATATAGTATTTTAGTTATTCAGTTGAACTCAGAATTGATCGATGAATCACCATTTTGGTCATGATTAGCCATAACTGCGATATCTTGTGACCAAAATATAAATTTGTGGCATGGTTGATTCCAACGCACTCGTGGTGCTAAAATATATCAAGGTACATTTTCAAAATCTAGAGTTTACAATGTTTGACTAGATAGTCAACGGTACGCCTCGATTTGCGTGCTATGGTTTCTAAAATTAGAAACATGACTTTTTATGGACAAACTTCCATGTTTAGATTATTATTAGGTTAAATTAGGTTTTTAAGTAATTTATTGCAGAATTAACTATTATTAGATTAGTTAACCCATTAGCCACTTATTTCATGAATTTAGAACTAGAACCTTAGAATTGACTTATAGTTTTCGTGCATGGTTCGTGGTACGATGTATGTTAGAGGTTGAGAGCTTCTAGATCGACAATTCCTTCATTTTCAACTTGTGACTATGGTTTGTGCAAGGATTTTTTTGCAATTAAATATCAAAGACAGGTATTACAGAAATACTGAAATTAATTGTAAACTCGATTGTACAAAGAAGAGCCTAGAAAGAAATTCTAGGAAACAATCTAAGTACAATTGTTTAGTTTTTTATTCTGGGGGTGACGGTGGAGGCTCGGAAAAGTTCTATCAACTCTACCTTACTCCTTGGACTATCTAACGCAGTCTTTAGCTCTTGAAGAAATTGCTTTTCGAAGGTTGCCAGCCTTTACAGGGGTGTGGCACCCTGCTATTTATAGTGGTATGTATTTTAAGCCGCATAGATGGACTGTGGCCATGGGGCTAATCAGCACGTGAAGTCCCGCTCTTTGGCCGCCAGCTGTTGATTTGTTGGAATTTTGTTGTAGTAAATCTGGGTAGTTGAAACTTGGTCAGCCTGCCACATGTCCTATCGCAGGATAGAAATCATTTTGGGCCGCATAAGTCTCTCAGTTTTCAACCATGTTGGGCCGCATGAGAATCATGCGGCTTAAGTCACAATCTTTCTTAGCCTGCATATAGCTTAAGGACTTTTAAGCTGCATAGATTCTATATTTTGGGCCGTATAAAGCTCATGCTATTTGGGTTAGAGTCACCCTTGGTCGTATGAAGTACGGAGCCTTTGGGGCAATATATGTTTGAGCCGCATAAGGTTCATGCGGCTTTGGTAACACTCCTTCTGGCCACATGAAAGTGCATGAAACCTGCTTTTGATGACATTTTGTCTGCTCATGTCTCTCGTCTTATCTTTTTGTCAGAGTGTCAGAGCTGTCATTTTTGTCAGTTTGATAGGACTTGTTAGCTTTATCAGACGAACTGATCAACTTGGCTGCATATCTTTCTTCTGCGGCTCGAATCAGTCTGGTTGTCGATGGACCGCATAGCATGTCGAATCTGTCATACAGCTTTCCTTTATGTGGACCTCGTTGGCCTAAAGTACATATGCGACAAATTATGATCCGTATAAAACCCATATTTTCCATGCTTCTACAAGACCCCCTTCAAAGTTTTCAAATTACAAACTTAGAATACTTTGAATAAGAAGCATGGAGATATGTCAAGCCGCAGGGAGTTTTCAAGTCGCAGGAAATTTTCGAGCCGCAGGAAAATTTTGAGCCACAGAGAGACCCTATCCAGCCTGCAAGCTGTCACTGCTGCATTTAATTTCTTGATTCGGTTGTGGACCTCTTTTCAAGATAAAGACGACGGTTACTAGGAATAAAGTCCCCAAATGTCGACATTATCTTTAATTATCTCGAGAATCGAAGAGGCACTAAGATAAAGCCGACGGTTACTAGGGATAAAGTCCCCAAACGTCGTCATTATCTTTAATGATCTCGAGGATTGAAGAGGCACTTTTCAGCAACTTTATAAATATGGGTCATTCGGAGAGAGATTTTCCTCTTTCACCTTCTTCTCCTTTGACTTCATCATACTTTTTGCTATGGCTCCAAAAGCTTCCAAGTCGACTGGTGTGGCGGCCAAAGGGAAGGGACTTGCCTCTCCATCGAGAGCGGCAGACGCTCCTTCCATTCATATCGACGTGAAACCCCCTCTAAAGAGTACGGATGGTGGAAAGATGACGACTGAAATTTTGAATGGCTATATCACATATTTTATGTGTGGGCATGTCATATACTGTCTCTGTACTTTAAGCCTGGTCGGTGCATGCCCTATCTCATTTGGACCGCATGTGTTCTGTATGACAGGGCCACATGGGCTGAGCCGCATAAGCGCTTCTCATTCGAGCTTGAGCTGCATAAGTGCCCCATGACTGAGCCACATGAGTACTTCATGACTGAGCCGCATGAGCATTTCATGACTGAGCTACATAAACTGCATAAGTGCCTCATGACTGAGCTGCATGAGCACTTCATGACTGAGCCGGCCTCATGTTGGGCCGCATGAGCACTTCATGCCTGAGCCTGCCTCATGACTTGGGCCGCATGAGTACTTCATGCCTAGGCTACAAAAAATGTATAAGTGCCTCATGACTGAGCCACATGAGTACTTTATGACTGAGCTGCATAAGTGTCTTATGACAGAGCCGCAAGAACACTTTATGACTGAGCCGCCTAAGTGTCTCATGACTGAGCTGCATGAGTCTAGGCCGCATAGCTGAAAACAAAGTCCATTCACTTTGTCCTTATATGATTATTTTCTTTCTTTGATTCTTTTTGTAGCAACCATGCCGAAGGTTGAGACCATTATGAAGAAGATGATGCCCCCTTTCATCAAACAAGAATCACCGTTTGTTAAGGAGGAGGTGATACCAAAAGTTGAGGTAAAAGAAGAGCTGGCGTCCATCGCGGAGGGGATTTCTCCCAAGATTGAGGCTGCTGTAAAGGAGGAGCCCAAGTCTGAGGGCAGTAGTGTTGGGAGTTCTGACCCTCCTGCCCCCGTCGAAGACCTCAGTCAAATAGATCTTTCGTATGCAAAATGGCTAAGGTAATGGTATATGCCTCAGTACAACTATTATCATTGACTGTAGGGATCTGTGGGTTGCCATGTAATTGCTGTTTCCGAAAAAATATATATAAAAAAATACACGTTCGTATCTGTTTTTGTTTTTTTGTCTGTCTATAGTTGTAGCTTGCGTTTTGCTTCTTTTGGGCTTCAATGCAATCCTTTATTGGAGGTCTAGTCCTATGACTGTAACTGATTTTGAATAAACAGAATACGTTCACTCCATTCTTTATTTGTGGTATTTTGTGGTGCTTGTACTATAGGGCCTAATACAGCATTTGTGTTAGCATTTGTGTTTGATAAAGGACAACCCACTAGGAGATTTTTGTGGAACTATTGCCCTTTGGTGCATCTGGAAATGCGAGCAAATAGATTTATATGATATTTTGTGGATCTACTACTCTTTGGTACACCGATGGTGCAAGTAATAGATTAGGATAACTTTTATGGACTTATTACCCTTTTTGTGTACTAGCATTATGAGTACTCATAATAAGTAGAGAGAAAACCAACATATTTACTCAGAGGTAATGAGGATGTGGTAAATATTGGTCTAAAGTAGAGCCTTCCTACTCAGAGGTAATGAGGACGTGGTAGGAGTAGGCCTAATGGGGATGCACAAAACAACTCAGAGGTGCTATCAACGTGGAAGTTCTATGTATTGGATGATTTATTTGTGATGGACGAAAAAATAACTCAGAGGTAATATGGACATGGTTGTTTTTTTCGTTGGAGAATTTCGTGGACATATTACTCATTTTGTGCACTGATGGTGCGAGTAATAGATTAGGATAAGTTTTATGGACCTATTACCCTTCTGCGCAGTGGTGGTGCGGGTAATAGATTTTGAGGCAAACTCTGTTGGAAGAAGAAAAATATTTTAGTGTGAAAGTTCATGACCATAAGATGAGGTATAAATCCACTCGGAGTAGTCAGAAAGTAAGTTCAGTGGTACCTGAAGGTACATAACTCAACAATCTGGTAGATTTGAGGTCAGAGTGTAAGTTCAGCGATACCAGAGGGTACATAACTCACAATATGAGGGATAGTTGAAAGATGTCATTTAGACATAATATTTCTTGAGGAACTTGTCGTTGATGGGCATCATGTGAAAGTCTCCAATTTGTTTTGCGAGATGGTATGCACTATTGGAGAATACGGTCTCGATTATGAACGGACCCTCCCATTTAGGCTGGAATTTGCCAGGGGCCTTGTGAGTCACGACCATTGGTCTGCGAATGGCCAAGACGAGATCGCCAACTTAGAATATTCTCTGTTTGGCTTTCTTGTTGAAAGCCCGAGAGATGCGCGCTTGGTAGAGCTCTATGCTTTGTTGAGCTTGTAAACGCTTCTTATTTAACGCTTCCAACACTTGTAGCCGTCGACGGTAGTTATCGTTCGACGTTAACCGATAAGTGAGGGCCACCCGATGTGAGGTGATCTGAGTCTCCAAAGGAAGGACTGTCTCGCTCCCGTAAACCAAGAAGAATAGTGTATTTCCTGTAGCCGTCCAAATCGTGGTGCAAAACGCCCATAAGCACTCGCCAAGATTTTTATTCCAGTCGTATTTGTTTGAAGACACGAACTTTTGAGGAGCTTGATTATGGTTTTGTTGAAAGCTCCAACCAGACCATTAGATGACGGGTTATATGCTGTCGAGGCCATATTCTGAATCCGATTCTTGTCACAAAATCAATAGAAAGCGTGGCTTGCGAATTATGAACCATTGTCATGAATAATCTTCTGGGCAGTCTAAAACGGTAGATGACGTAATATTTTAAGAACCTAATCACGTTCGATGTCTTCACCTCAGCAAGCGGAATAGCTTTCACCTATTTGCAAAAGTAATAGATGATCGCAAGTATGAACCGATGCTCCCTAGACGACGGTGTGGTGATTGGCCCAATGATGTCCATTCCCCATGCTTCAAATGTCCAAGAAGTCACTATCAGGTACAAGAATTCAGATGGCAGATGTATAAAATCTGCATGGATCTGGCAAGCCTTACACTTTTTTGCATAATCAACTACATCTGCTACCATTGTGGGCCAGTAATAACCCATCCAGCAGAGACGATCCTACAATTTTGTGCTAGGTTGGTGAGCCCCGCAAGCACCATCGTGAGCCTCGCGTAAGCCTTCTTTGGTTTCTGTATTTGACAGGCATCTTAACAGTAGCCCATCGTAGGATCGTCGATATAACATTTTCGTTTTTGTATCATAGAAGAATCTGAGAGAGTGCCTCCTGATTGAAGTTGCTTCCTTCATATTTTTGGCAGAATTTCGTAGCCTGCAAAGTCGATGAGCAGACGTCTCTAGTCTTGTATATCGTTGATGATCTGGGCGGAGTAACTCATACCCAGTTGAACATTGTTCTTGGGACAGACCAGCTCATGGCCTATTACGTCGATTAGATGATGAGTATCATTTGAAAGTGCCAAGAAAGCGGCGAGGCCTGCTAGGGCATCGGCTTCGATATTTTGGGGCCTAGGAACAAGCTCTATAAAGAAACATTCCAAGGTTGCAATAATGGCAATTGCTGTCTGATAGTAAGGAATCAGTTCCTCGTTGCAAACCTCGTATGAACCTCGGATCTGGTTAACAACCAACTGTGAGTCGCCATATGCTTCCAGGTACTTGATCTCCACTTCTTTTTCGAGTTGGAGTCCGATGACTTGAGCGTTATATTCGGCTACGTTGTTTGAACAGGGTTCCATAAGAGAATATGCCCGATTGACCACCAACCCAGAGGAAGAAATTAATACTACTACTCCGACTCCAGCGACGATATCACCTTGTGGCCCCATTCTTGAAGCACCGTCAAAGAACATTCGCCAAATGGCGTCACGCAAAGTCATGTTTGAGGCGATGACTTCGTTGGGGATTTCTTCATAAATTTTGGCTATTTTTGATCCAGGAAGTGCTGCTAAAAAGTCGGCCAAGCTTGACCTTTGACAGCCTTCTCTGGGACAAAAACCATATCGTATGGGGATAACAGTATTGCCCAGGTGGCTAGACGAGAACTGAGTGCACCTGGCTTGATCATGAGAACCCTCAGAGGATTAACTCGTGAAACAACATGGAAGGTCTGCCCTGTCACATAGTGTCATATTTTCTGAATGGCGAACACTAGGGCAAGACACTCCTTCTCCACAGTGGTGTACCTATGTTCCAGTCCTACCATCATTCGGCTGAGATAGTAAATGGCTTGTTCATGTCCCGCGTCATTATTCTGTGCTAGCAAAGCACCGATGGAGTGTTCCATCGCTTGTACATAAAGCAGAAAGGGCTTTCCGGCGACCGGGGCTATCAGAATTGGCAGATTCGTCAGGTACTCCTTAATATCATCAAAGACACGCTGATATTCCTCGTTCCATACGAAAGAGACACTTTTTCTTATGAGTTGAGTGAATGGTTGACATCTGCCTGAGAGGTTAGATATAAACCTCCTAATATAGGCTAGTCTTCCCTGAAGGCCGCGAGGTTCACGGAGGTTCCTCGGTGGACTCATCTCCAGGATTATTTTTATTTTATCGGAATATATGTGAATGCCCGGGAAGTAATGACAAAGCCAAAGAACTTCCCGCTGGACACGCCCATGAAAGACTTTGTGGGATTCATCTCCAAGTTGTACGATCGCATGAGGTCGAACACTGTTCTCAAATCATGTAAGTGATCATTTTTGAGCAGCTTTTGATGGCGATGTTGACCACATAACACTCTACCGTCTTGCGCAAGTGATCTCTGAAGATGACACTCATAGCACGTTAATATGTAGCACCGACGTTCTTCAGGCCAAAGGGCTTGACCATATAACAATACACGCCGATCAGTATTCAGAATGATGTATGCTTCTCGTCATCAGGAGACATTTTAATTTGACTGTATCCTGAAAAGCCATCCATAAATGACATGCGCTCGAAGCCGCACGTATTAACAATTATTATGTCGGTGATCGGAAGAGGAAATTCATCCTTAGGGCATGTCGCGTTCAGATAGCGGAAATCAATGCAAATTTGTATCTTTTCGTTCTTCTTGATGACTGCTACTATATTGGCTACCCAGTCTGGGTTCTGCTCTTCACAGATGAAATTGCTTGCTATAAGCTTATTTACTTCTACTTTAATGGAATTCATGATGTCTGGACGAAACCGCCGTTGCTGTTGTTTGATTGGTTTTGCGGCCGGATAAATATTGAGCTTATGAAGTGCAATCTTGGGGTTTAGCCCTGGCATGTCTTCATAACTCCAGGTAAATACGTTGATGTATTCTCTAACGAGTTGCAACAATGACTCCCGCTCGCCGTCTGTCAGGCTTTTAGTGACGAAGATTGGATTTGGAGAGGATTCATCATCGAGGTTAACTTGCATGACCTCATCCTCAGTGGGCTAATCACGAAGTTCAAAGCGTTTCTTCCCTTGTGCATCTAATTGCTGGACCCACGGCTCCAACTCCAGTAGTTCGAGTAGATCTTCGGCTTCCTCTTCCATATCAGCGGATGTCATATTTACAGATAATGTCTGTCTGAATATATCTCCAATGCTGCTATCGGAGTTATAAGTGGGTGACTCGGACAAATGAGAGTGCCACTCGCATTCTTCATCGAAACTTTCGGGCGTTGTTGGTGGTCTAACATGCCCAAGGCCGTGTTTGGATTTGTGATAATGGTCCTGAGGTTTCTCTGTCGGTACCGACGACTGTAGGGGCAATCGTCGACTACTTCCATGATTCAGACCCGGTGTAGCCTCCATATCGTACCCCTACTTTTGCATAAAGTACTTGGCTTGAGGACTATACAGGTAGAACGGTAATCTTCCATTGCCAGGTCCGAGATCGAACTCTTGTGGCGTAAAAGTTTGAGGACCTTTTTTCGACCAAAGATGATCGGATGATCCCATCCTCTTCTGTCCAGGAAGTAAGCACCTTTAATGGAAGCAAGTTGATTTGGGGTATAGACGATTGTCACCTGTGTGTACAGGCTAGCGTCTAGACAGTCCAGTGCAGCATACATTAGATTAGACTTATCATACTCAGAATAGTCTAACGACAGCCTCTTTTTGATGAAATAAGGAATTTTGTCTACAGGGATTACATCATTAGGAGAGGGACTATTCGTCTGTGCTACCAAGTACTTGGCGAGTTCTACGTCCTCTTCGGCTACCCCCTGTGAGCCCAAAGGTCGAAATGCTGTCTTGGACAACTTGACTGCTAAGGGTTGATCTTGTGATATTGGATTGCATGAATGCGCCAGATCGACACTTGGTTGTCGGCTCATCTTGGGAATCAGATCACTATCGGCCCTATGATGGGCTTTGGCTCCTGGCTTTGGGAGTCGGATGACCTTTGGTTCCGACTGTGCAGCTTGGACGAGAGATCCGGGCACCTCTTTATGCAACGTTGCGACAAAGGGTGCTGTTTTGGCCGATTTACTGGCCTGAAGATGAATTCTCAAAGGTTCTTCTGGCCCTGTGATGGCCTTCAGTTCTTTAGTTATATGTTTTCTGGATTCATCATATAGACAAGCCTTCGAAGAGTAATAAGATTCAACACCTTTGAAGGGATCGATGTCGGCGAATTCAGTCTTCACGAAGTCATGCTTGTTGACATACTTGAAGTACTGGTGAAGGATGGATGGCACGATCATATAGTCATGTATCCACGGACGTCCCAGGAGGATGTTGTAGGAGGTGTCTGCATCTATGACGTAGCAGGTAACCTCCATCTTCAGGTCACCAATTGGATATTTCAATCGGATCTTCCATCGGGGATAGCTCATTCTCGAGTTGAAACAGCTAATGGCATTATTGGTCGCCGCTAGTCGGTGCATAGGGATACCAAGATGTTGGGGCAAACTTTTCGGGATGATGCTTATTGACGAGCCAGGGTCGATATGCATTTGATCCACCTTGATGTCGCCTATGTATCCAGTGTAGTACAAGGGGCGATCATGCAAGTTAGACTTGATCAACATGTCCTGTGGAGTAAATATGATGTTGGGCATTGCATCTGTGCCATTGCTGCCCTATAGATCTGCTGGAGGGTCTTCCCTGGAGGCTTGACCTGAGCTAACTAGGCGTCAGCATTTTGGAGTGCTTCGCTCAATACGACACGAAGATCCTTGGAGAGCCTTAGGAGCTCGTATAACGACAACTTTGTCGGTGTATTAACCAATTGTGCTAATATGTCAAAGTTGTAAGGTCTGTCCAGCCCCTGAGGTGCATCACTACGGAGTGGCCTGTCGAAGCGGTTTTCCTTTGGCTTGGACTTATCTGCTAGTGGAGGCTGAGATGGCCTTGGAACATCAGAGGGAGGCAACGTTGTCGACTGAGGATCTTCGACTGAACTATCCTGTGTAGGCTGGACTTGTGCTCCAAACCGGGTAACAACGGCTGCTGCTTCCTCAACTTCGACTGAAATTGTATGGCCGAGTCTAGACTTCCTGCCTTTTTTTTGTTGGTAGGAGAAGACACCTCCTGGGTAACTTCGGGCACTAAGTCCGGATGCACCCACATGATCTCTCCTTGCAATTTGCTAAAAGGTACCAGTCCAGATGTCTGGTTTCGGACGGGTGGAAGGTTGGTAACCTCCATCATCGCCCGAGGGATAGGTATTATCCCATATTGAGTACTTGTTGGAGAAAAGTTATCGAACTGAATTGACAGCATGTTCGCCGCCACGGTAACCTCTTCAAAGTCTATCGACAGAGCTTTGGAGTCGATAAGACTGGATGTATTACTTTATTTGGAAGCAGTCATTAGTGGAATGATAGACATAGCGGTGGAAGTGACAATATTTTGGGTCCTCTATTTCTGCTGCTCGGGGCTCGCACCTTGGTGGAGGGAGCTGGATCCTACCCCCTTGTAAGAGCATATCGAAGATAGGTTTGAGATGACTATCTTCAAATGAGTAAGTCACCTTGGGCCACTGACCTGCCGTCTGTTTTTTTTGGGCTTCTAGGTCGCATCAGCGACCATGGCCTGTTTAACTTTATTGTCCCGGTTGGAGGTGCCACTGCTGTTGTTGTTGCTGGAGGTGGAACCAGGACGTTTGTCCTTATCATCTCCATCTGGGATGTGTAATCCCAACTGGCGAGCTTCTTCAATTTTGCCTCCGTATTGGTAGCACTTATGATAATGGTCGTCCAATCCTAGAATTGATCGTCGCCCATCCAGAGGCTAATTGCGGGAAGCAACTTCTTCTGGCAGATTTCAATCAAGGAGCTCTCGGGATTGCCTTGGGGCTATCTCATTGCGGTTTGGCAGAACCGCTCGGTATAGTTTCTTGTTAGCTCCCTCTCTCCCTGAACGACGTCCATGAGAGATGACATTGTCACATCATGCCCCACTTCGTAGAATCTCTCTAGGAACATGTGCGTGAAGCCGTCAAAAGAATGGATACAGTTGTCGGAAAGGTTGTGATACCAGTCGAACGCGATCCCCTCCAATTCTTCGATGAATAATCGTATGAGGATGGTGTCACTATGCGACAACTGGTCGGTTGTGACTTCAAAATAAGTCATGTACCGACTAGCAGAGGTCTTTCCATCATACGAATCGATATAGAACAGCTTGTACCATGGTAGAAAGGGCACATCTCTCCATACAACGTGATATGGTTGCCGTATTCTGAGGTCTCGAGAGGATTCTCAGACATTGAACAATGCTCGAAGCTCCTGGACTTCCCTTCTTGCCTCTTTGGCTTCATCTACAGCTGAAGGAACGTATGCTCCTAAGGGATCATCACCCAAATAAGGGGCGGTCATGTTGGAGTCCGCATTGACTGCGGGTCCCAAGCTTGTTTGTCCGGGCTTCCTTGCTGGTTGAGTTGGCAAGACGGCTTTGATTTCGTCTACAGACTTGATCAAGGACAAGAGCATGGCTTCAAGTACTTCTAAATGTTGTCAGTCAGTAGGCGATCATCGTTAGTCATAAAGATTGTCCTCATGTGGATAAAAGTGGAAGGGATCGTAGCAGAGGTGCTCTCTGTGTCGTACCCTTGTTTAGAGAAATCGTCGAGGAATGTCGTAATGTTATCTTCCTCGGACTCGGATGGGGTGCTACCCCCTGTACAGGAAGTCGCATCATCTTGGTGAGGGTCGTGGCCCTCAGGAAAGTCTAAGTTTGTTATACAGTTCTGGGGGATCTCTACCCCCTGTGTGTGCTCTTGGTACACCGAGTTATCGCATATGTTGAGGGGACTGCTACTCCTGGCTTCGTTTACCCCCAAAGAGGCTAAAGGTGTACCCATAGGTGCTGGAAGCTTCTTTTTGGATCGAGTGCCTAAATAGACACCCCCTGTGGTGGTTGGCGGCAACCCTCCAGATGAGAGTTTTCTTGCAATACTAGCCGAGATTATCGGGCTGGAAGAGCCTATCTTCTTTTCTCCCTTGCCAGGAGGAACCTTTTGAGTTGGATTATATCCGGCGAATGGAAACTCTTTGTCTCCCAGAATTTGCACTTGTTTCTTGAGTTGTTGTCGGACAGGTGCTGGCTGCTGCAGTTGTTGGAAAATAGACCGCCGACCTTCAGGTGCTGCCGATTTGTCGCAGCAGCAGTTGATGATGACTTGGGTGCAACGACGTCCCGAGAGGGACTCATCGCATGCCAATGTTGCCACCTTACGTTTGTGAGTAATCACCTTACGCAAGTCGGTAGCAAGCTGATCTACCTTTGCACCAAACTTGTGGACTCGGGTATTCTGAGCGCACAGGTGCTTAGGTATCATGTTTGCTCCCTGATCTTAGGCTAGTAAAAGTACCTGCTCTGAATCGTTGGAGGGAGACTTTAAAGATGCACCCTATCCGTTAGCCCTGGGGGAATAGACGCGGGTGGTTCTGTACAACTTTCCATCAGGAGCCCGTATAACAGTTAACGGGGCCCGCTGACAGTTTGCAACTTGGATAGTTGACTGGATTTGTTGGGCCCGTACTGTCCTAGACTTCTTTGACTTATCACCCAAAGGCACATAGTAAAAAAGTGTCTAGATCGATACATCCTACATTCTCACTGGGCCGTATATAGTCGGGCCGGCATGATAGACGGTTGAACACAGAGCTTCTGACAGGGTCGCATGGGACACTCTGCCTATGGCCAGGATTGGCTGTCGCATGGGCCATCTTCATACGGCCAGAGTTGGCTGCATCATGGGCCATCTGCATGCGGCCACAGTTGGCTGCCGCATGGGCCATCTTCTTGCGGCTAGAGTTGGCTGCCGCATGGACCATCTGTATGCAGCCAGAGTTGGTTGTCGCATAGACAGACTGCCCATTTCTCTTATGCGGCCTCTTCTTTGTCCGTATGGATTTTACTTGTACCCCCAAAAACTCAGCATCGTAGTGTTTTCCTTTTGCTGGATTTGGAGACAATAGGGTCCTCTGTGGTCGGAAGTAAAGCCACATGAGAGCTTCGATCACCGTCTTGGGCTGCAGAAGGAGCTCCTTCGAGAACTTGGTCGGGGACAACAGTTTTACGCGCCAACGTCTTGCGAGTGCTCTTTGGGTTGGCTCGCTTCTGTGATGGGCTGGCGCTCCCTTCAGAGAGCATTTCTTCGAAGGCTTGATGGTCAAAACGAACCACAAGCATTTGCTGCATACAGTCGAGCTTGGATGCATCAGATTGCGTCACCAGCTTCTCATCAGAGGAGAAGGACGTCTCCAGCTGTGTCGCTATCGTATTTTCCATTAAATATCAAAGGCATGTATTACAGAAACACTAAAATTGATTGCAAACTCGCTTGTACAAAGAAGAGTCTAGAAAGAAATCCTAGGAAATAATCTAAGTACAATTGTTTAGTTTTTTATTCGGAGGGTGACGTTGAGGCTCGGAAAATGCTATCAACTCTGCCTTACATCTTGGACTATCTGACGCACTCTTTAGCTCTTGAAGAAATTTCATTTCGAAGGTTAACAGACTTTTGTAGGGTTGTGGCACCGTGCTATTTATAGTGTTATGTATTTTGAGCCGTATAGATGGCCTGTGGCCACGTGGCTAATCAGCATGTGAAGACCCGCCTTTTGGACACCAGCCGTTGATTTCTTGGGATTTTATTACCATAAATCTGGGTGGTTGAGACTTGGTCAGCCTGCTACGTGTCTTATCGCAGGATAGAAATCATTTTGGGTCGCATGAGTCTCTCAGTTTTCAACCATGTTGGGCCGCATGAGACTCATGCGGCATAATTCACAATCTTCCTTAGCCCGCATATAGCTTAAGGGCTTTAAAGCCGTATAGATTCTGTATTTTGGGCCGCATAAAGCTCATGTGGTTTGGGTTACAGTCATCCTTGGCCACATGAAGTTCGGAGACTTTGGGGCGCGTATGTTTGAACCTCATAAGGTTTATACGGCTTGGGTAACATTCCTTTTGGCCGCATAAAAGCGCATGAACCCTGATTTTGATGACATTTTTTCTCCTCACGTCTCATGTCTTATCTTTTTGTCAGAGTATCAGAGCTGTCATTTTTGTCAATTTTGACAGGACTTGTCAGCGTTATCAGACGAACTGATCAACCTGGCCGCATATTTTTCTTCTGCGGCTCGAATCAGTCTGGTTGTCGACGGACCGCATAGGGTGTCGAATCTGTCATACGGCCCTCCTTTATACGGACCTGTTTAGCCCAAAGTACATATGCGACAAATTGTGATCCACATGAAATCCATATTTTCTATGCTTCTACAGGATTCAGGCAAGTGCACTTTCTGATTGCTTTCGATTCATAATAGTTTTCATTTCATGTTCGTACATATGCTCTCTTGCTTGATGATACGTTGTCGTACGAATTAGTATCATGGATTTGTTTATACTTCTTAACTATCATTTACATGGTTACCATGCTTACGACTTGATTCCATGAGTACTAGCTAGGCAGGAAAATATCTTAGTAAGCCTGTGAACTACCCATTCCATCACTAAAATGTCTATTCTTTACTGACAACAGCTGCACGCGACACGTGCATGTTGCCAGATTTATCCTCTAGCCGTTCCCACATCGAAATTGATATTTCAACACACGTAGATAGTTCTTATTCAAGTTATTTCATCTTGGCTTTCACCACTTGCTATGACATCCTAGTTACATGTTTTTCTCCAGTTGATATATTGTAGTAGAGTTACCTATTTGTTTTCTAGATATGCTATGACATAAGTTACATTCCAGTTTCATTTCACATATGTTATTTTTATGTCTTGTGAATTTCATTGTGTTTTTGTATTGTCGTTGGTTTGTGTACTTGTTCTATTCCTGACTGAAAACTAACATTTTCCAGGTTAGCTGTGGCTTCTCTTTGCATGGGAAGATACGGGGGTATTAGCAGGTAGAAACCTAGAGATTAGATAGCTGTGTTGTAGTCATTTCAAATATGTAAGAACATAGTATTTTCTTTAAATATAATTCTTGTAAATGTTGTAATCTATTAGAAATGTGAATGAGGAGATAAGTTTATTTTGAACATTTATTTATTGCGGGCTTGACAGCGTTATACAGCCGACTCTACGGCGTAGGCTGGCTTGGACACGCACTCGTAACTGAAAAAGCGGGTGCGGGTCGTCACAAGTTTTTGTGGTGGCCCATGCACGTCAGTTTTTGCAAAAGATTGCGAACTCGTGGTAGTACCATATTAGTCGTACTATTGTGAGCCTGCGACTAGGAAATGCTCATTCATATTAGAATTGAATTGATTTTGGAGGATGAGTAGGATTAGGAGTCCCTTATTTGATTTGACCATTGGGTAGTTAAGATTGCTTAATAGGTCATGTGATTTAGCAAATGATTTACTGAAGTCTCGTCATGGATAAATCGAGAAAATTTTCTAAGACAATATGTTATTTTGTTTTGACATGTTGATAGGATCCAAGGTGGGTATGATATACGTTTTGTAATTTAGGCCTTCATAGAATTCAATTCCTAATTTGGATCATTTGTGCCATTTTATCTTCTGCCTTCTCTAAACCTCGTTTTACTTTCAAAACTATTTTGCGATCGTTTTATTTTCTATTCCTAATCTTGGTTCAATTATCTATATATTAATTTAAGTCGTCTTCGTTCATTTTGCGATCGTTTTATTTTCAAAAATGATACTTTTATTCACGGATATATACTTACATTTTCTTATTATGATCGACTTATTTGAATTTATAGAAGTTCCTTGAAATTCTTATGGATATAGTTGAAATAATTTTTGATGACTTACAATAGTAAGGCAGATGCACACTGTCTCTATTTATTTGAATTATAAAGATTGCGGGTTTACTGCAGTCAGAAGCGCACTGGCGTGGCATGATCCCTAAGTTGAAATAATTTCAAGTGTGCGTAGGTTTTGTCAAATATTACTAAAACTATCCTAGCTGTATTATTGATCTTTTGATTTATATGTCAATATTGGGTAGAGTTGGTAGAGTGTTGGATAACATATTATACTTGAGTCATGAAACCAAGGGTTCACGGCACCCTGATGTACACCAGCGAGGCATGGATTCTCGGTTAAATAACTTCGGATATAATTATAATTTTCGAATATCCTAGAGACTATATCTTTTATTGGCATACGACTATTAATTTTTCTAAATTGATTTGATGTCTTACTTATTGTACCACCTTCTCAACAATTGGTAGTTCTCTCTTTCTATCCTATTTTTGATTTTATCCCTAACCAAGCCTAGATTTTGACTAACCCTTTTGACTATAATTTGTGTATAATATTTTTAGTCATGCCAAGTCGTAACCATTAAAATTTCGAGAATGAAAATTTTTCTAAGGTGTGTAGATTTGTAAGCCCACTTTTCGATTTTTTTATTATGATTAACTTTTATGGTCATTAGGATTTGAAGCTAAGCTCGTAAGAGAGCTATGATTATATTATGGTCATTTGGCCTTATACGGTTTATATAAGCATTGTTTAATTATTTTATATCTTATTATAATTTTTAGAGATTTTTAGATATTTATTTATTCAGGTTTAATGTTTTGAATGACTTTCAAGATTTTACAATAGGTTTATTTGAGAACATTTTGAATCCAGTATTTTATGTAAGCTCTAGTAGCTTATAAATATTTTCTATAATTTTATAAAAAATTTCTGCAATTTGTAGATATTTATTTTATTAAAGTTTATATATTTTAAAGGCTTCCAATATTTATTATGAGGCCATTTGAGAATAATATGAGGTAAATTAATTTTATTTATATTCTTGGAGGTTAGATATATTTTTCTGTAATTTTCTACAATTTTTTTTAGGAACTTTCAGGATTTTATTTGAATTTATTTGGCCTTAGAATGATTTTTAAATCATTTTTTGTAATTAATTATCCAGCCATACCCAGTCCGCGCTAACCGGGCCCACCCGTCAGCCATTGCAGCGCCCAGTCAATGGATGCTGATTGTACCCACCATATATATATATATATATATATATATATACATATATATATATATATATATATATATATATATATATATATATATTCGCTGAACAGTAAACCCTAATTTCATTCTGGCCGATTTTGAGGAAACTTGTTCCAAGGAGACCGCCGACTTCCCGAGGCGATTGCAGACTGTCACGCCCCGATTCATAGAGTCATTTATTCACATATATTATCCCTTGGAATCGATCGTCCTCGCTTGGGCGTAATGCCGTACAAGTCTGGTATTGCACTTGTACAAGGCAAAGATGGTACATAATCGATAATCTTCAAATAGGAACACATCGCAGCGGCAGAAGCAAACAAATTGAAGTTAATGAGGACAATCCTTCCTATTGAATAGCAATACATGACTTCTTTATAGCAGCGGAGATAAAAGGATAACTTGAAGTCACACAGAGATATATAGAACTTTATTCTCTTTATTAATGATTGAAGAAGAGTACAAGACTTGTATTGAAGTACAATACTTACAACACATCTCATTTACATTGAAAGCCAACTGAACAATGCTATACAGCTTAGATTTGATACTTGGATACATTGGATTACAACTAGATAAACCAACTTGGCTTACAACTCATTGGTACAACTGATTACAATGTTCCATACATTATGCCCTTTAAACAGAAGACATCATCTTGTACAAGGAGAGCTTCTGTATGCCCAACAAATCTTCGATGCCGCGGAACCAATCAAGCCAATCTTCGTGTGAAGAACATCCCAAGCACGAGCACCTGCCCACAAAACGTGGGTCAGCACATCATCTATGTACTGGCAAGCAGAATCCAACCCACTCGCATAAACCAACATTTAAGTGATCATTTAAGCAAGCATTTACTAGAATGATCTTTCTACTTAGGGCCTAGCATCAGTTTACAGTTCATGGGCAATAATCAGAGTGAAGCATGTAAACATATTCTTAGTAGCATTCATGTGGACATATCATTTTAGCATTCTTGGTGTTACCA
This sequence comes from Iris pallida, assembly GCA_029216955.1. Classification (NCBI taxonomy): domain Eukaryota; kingdom Viridiplantae; phylum Streptophyta; class Magnoliopsida; order Asparagales; family Iridaceae; genus Iris; species Iris pallida. Next base: position 6,750,382 of record JANAVB010002600.1, read on the forward strand.
TGCAAAGGCATCATTGAGGCATACTAGGTGTTATCATGAAAAGGCATCATTGAGGCATCATTAACATTAACATCTTAAATATGCTGTGATAGTTCTCACTTCAAGCATCACTTCGCATGTATGTTGTGTTTGAGCAATGATTATAGCATGGCATCTTACTAGCATACTAAATTTAGCATGTTAAGCAGGATCTCATACTGAAATGCTACATACAGCATCATTTACATATTTGGAACGTAAGCACGCAAGTTAAACCAACATATATATTGAATTATCACATTTAAGTGATTTCTTACCGATAGCCGACTCCCTCATACCTGCATCAAATACAGGTTAGCAGATTTACTTACTCTGCCTGCATAAGACATTCATTAGCATGCATCCAGACTACATGGTCACTGGTGTTTAACCATACGGACGTTGCCATATAGGTCTTCATCGGTAATGCAATGACTCCAGAGAAGGCAGCTAGCCCCAAAAGATGCCTCGCAGAACCCGTGCCCCTACTGGTACGCCAATGTTTCCTCCTAGGCCGGATCGGTCGCCCTAACGTCCCGGGGTACCGTCCGAGAAAACATATCCCCATCACTTATGCATAAGTTGTCATATGACCATGCGAATGCGTGTCCGACTCAATCGTGAACATAGAATGCATGGTGAAATATTGAAGTAAGGACAACAGTGCATCATCATTCATCTCATTCAAGTCTTGTTCAATAACTTATTCATTCCCAATATTACCATTATTTCACTTGGTGATCTCAACGATCCCAAGCCTCATCAATTCTCATTGCATCAATCATTGCAACATTTCTCATATCATTCCTTTCTAAGAGGAACAAATAATATTTCATTCATCTCGATAGGACCTGCAATATTTCATTCATTTCATAGGGATAGTATTCTTTCTTTCATTGCATATAAGGAAACAGGCAACATCAACAGTTATACAGAATGTACATGATTGAGGTGTTTCATTCAATTCTTTGTGTTAATAGTATAGCCAATTCATTACTCATGTATCATTCTCATAGCATTTTATTACTCAAGTATTCATTACTTAAGCAGTATTAACCGAAGGGACGTTATCAATTCATTTCAAGCATCAAGTCGTATTAGCAGTTCAAGTGTGGTTCATTTGGCAGTTCAATAATTCTTAGCATAAGCATCTCAATTACTCAGCAACTAAAACATGGGACATTTAGGGACAATTCATAGCATCATATTATTCCATTTATTAAGCATGCAGGAATAAGGAGGAAGGAGGACAGTTCCACTTGCCTGCATAAAAGGGTCTTTCTGCTCCAATCCTGCTAAGCGTAGCTCCACCAGCGAGCCACGTTCCAATACCCATTCCATCTAGCCAGCTAAGAGAGACTGTATCTGTCTCAATTCTCCTGATTCACAACATAAGTCACGGTCCAATATTCTGATCCCATCCAACAAGCCAACCAAATGCCTCGTGCGGAGCGGGGCATTACATAATATACCACTCAGAAAAAGTTTCTTCCTCGAAACTTAAGGAAACAACTCTTTTTACTAGATTCTCTTAGTCACAATGAGTTACTCATTCAGCTTCAAATTGATATTCATTTCATCCCACTCGGTCATTTTAAAATAGCAATCCAACTGTATCATTTTAATACATTATCGATTCAATCCATCTTTCTCTTTTATAAATACTTGCAACTTCTCATTGATTCACCAACATTTTTCTTGCATTCTATCTTGGTCGCAACACATCACTTTATTTGGATCCATACACATATTTCAGGCGTCCCCAAAACATATGCATTTCAGCCAAAGTCCGTGCTAGTACAATAAATTCTTCCCATAATGTTATTTCAGTCGCAACCTATCACTTCGGTTAGATCCATACACATATTTCAGGCGTCCCCAAAACATATGTACTTCAGCCAACTTCCATGTTAGTGCGATTCGATCAGCCACGATATAACTCTCTTTTCCAAATATGACTTAGCATCCATTTAATTGACTTATTACTTTATTCACTTTGCCACAATCACTATCTTCCATGCCACAACACTTAATATCAGGGACAACTTGGTTAAGCTCTCTATCCGGGCATAATATTTCTAACATTCGATCAAGGGTCGAACTTAAAGCCAATCATATTAAGAGTTCACAACATGCAATCATATTCCTTTCTGAATCCAACAATATTGCTCACCGAGGCAATTCATTTTTTCTAAAAAACACAATCCGACATTACCCACTATTGATACCGATCCAACATTTCCATCATGAACAGTCAATTCCATCTCATATAATAATTCACTATTCGATACATACAACTCAAGTCTCATCCCACGATTCCATTTCCCGCTATAGGCCGACACATAATCCTCAAGGGTCAAACGTCTCTAAGGTTCATATTGGAGCATATACTTACAACTTATCATTCTTAGATCGTACTCATCACCATCTCTCGTTCAATGCCACAAGGTCATTCTATGGGTCGCCAACGGCCATCTATTATTCGGTCCAGTCTCAATGGTTAGCTATACCGACAGCTATACCTAATCATTCTGGTGACTTTTCTAGAGTGGACGGCTACTAGGGTTATACTAGTTTCTTATTCTTAGGGCCAACAAGCAACTGATAGTTCTAAAGAACTCTACCCAAACCTATGGGTCCCAACTCAGTCTGAATTCGAATCTCCGTTGTCGGCTGTGCCAACAATTGGTAAGTCATCAACTGGTCGCTAGGGTCAAGTCTATTTATCCAGGGTCTTCCTCAAGGAAATAATTCTCACAGAGGCTCATTCTAGACTTACCCAACGATCGACTAAGATCGATCTATCAACATTACAGTCAATTTCCAACCCGACATACGATTCTCATCATTCTAATAATCCATCAAGTAAATTCCTAATGATTCAATTTCTATTTCAAATCCTTTGTACTCAAACGAACCCATAAGCCAAGGCTAACTATTCAAGGGTCATCGATTCTGATAGTCTCAACATAACTATGGAATCATACTATTCGATCTGTATGAGAGAGTCATACCACCAAGTCATAAGCCAACAATCTATATCCCAATACAACAGTCACATATACCGACATTATCCAACACATTTGTAATTTCTCAATCCCATTCATTTCTCAATCATCAAAATCTTATACGGACATTCTTAAATCTCATGCAGCAAGGGTCGAGTAGTTCATTCCATTCAATCCGACAATTCATGTGTCAACTAACCATTCACTATGCGACACAAATATTCTGATTTGATACTTGTTACTTTTCTAATCCCATTAAATTCCTCAGCATACATGCTCATAGGCAACGACTATCCTTTGGTGATCAAGATGGATTAACATCTATTACACCTTAGGATCAAGGCACAGATCTCTAATATTCCTTTGGTTCACCGACAATATTTCCAAAACTTTCAGCTTAGCAACCAACTTTGTATTAGCCACATTTGATTTGCATCCAACCAACCGATGTCAACATTTATATGTTCTAAGCCACAATATTCTCTAGCCAAATCCATTTACTCATAGCATATTAACTGTCTTACTAGTCTGACTCATCACTCGACTAAACAATTTATAACCAAGCCACCAGTTACAATTTCTGACAATCTCGCTATTCAATATAACATCACCGTTAAGGGATACTCGAGTCATCTAGCAATAATACATGACTCCCAGCTAAGTCTTGGTACTACCCAGTACCCACAGATAGTCTCATTGCTATTCTATGGAAAGGATCATCATACATCTCGTTCTGAGGTGGTAGAGGCAATATACCACTCAGAAATGAAGCCATCCTTAAACCATACCAATCCAATTCTATTTCGGACATTCGTGATCTACAATGATCACAATACTTAACCAACATCTCGGGGTCTCAATATCACAAGCTAACATTCTTAGGGTCTTAAAAGCAGTAGCCAGCACATATGAGTCAATTCACCAGTTCTGTCCAACTCATCCATCAATTTCCCCATTAATAATATTCTTTTCCAACATCACGTGCAATCCTCAACTTGTTACAGCATACATAGACACTTTTCTTTATTCTCATAATTCCAAGCAGCATTCATACTATAGCATACTATGGCATCGAGTCATTGTTGGGTTATTTGTGTCCAAACCAACAACAATCATTCATTCAGGGGCATCACAATGTATATAGACTTATTGTATGGAACATTCAGTGAGCAGCCAAGAGGTCAATGAACTTTCAGACACAACAACATAGGATAATTATAGAACAACGATAGCATAATCGCGGAAGCAATCTTTGATTTAATCTCGGAAGAAACGTTGAGTGATCGCGGAAGCAACTTTGGTTAATCGCCGATGCATCTTTGATTTGAAACGAATCAAAGAAGAGACCAAGGACGTAAAGCCGTGCTTTGATACCAATTTGTCATGCCCCGATTCATAGAGTCATTTATTCACATATATTATCCCTTGGAATCGATCGTCTTCGCTTGGGCGTGATGCCGTACAAGTCTGGTATTGCACTTGTACAAGGCAAAGATGGTACATAATCGATAATCTTCAAATAGGAACACATCGCAGCGGCAGAAACAGACAAATTGAAGTTAATGAGGACAATCCATCCTATTGAATAGCAATACATGACTTCTTTATAGCAGCGGAGATAAAAGGATAACTTAAAGTCACACAGAGATATATAGAACTTTATTCTCTTTATTAATTATTGAAGAAGAGTACAATACTTGTATTGAAGTAAAATGCTTACAGCACATCTCATTCACATTGAAAGCCAACTAAACAATGCTATACAGCTTAGTTTTGATACTTGGATACATTGGATTACAACTAGATAAACCAACTTGGCTTACAACTCACTGGTACAACTGATTACAATGTTCCATACATTATGCCCTTTATAAACAGAAGACATCATCTTGTACAAGGAGAGCTTCTGTATGCCTAATAAATCTTCGATGCCGCGGAACCAATCAAGCCAATCTTCGTATGAAGAAAATCCCAAGCACGAGCACCTGCCCACAAAACGTGGGTCAGCACATCATCTATGTACTGGCAAGCAGAATCCAACCCACTCGCATAAACCAGCATTTAAGTGATCATTTAAGCAAGAATTTATTAGATTGATCTTTCTACTTGGGGCCTAGCATCAGTTTACAGTTCATGGGCAATAATCAGAGTGAAGCATGTAACATATTCTTAGTAGCATTCATGTGGACATATCATTTTAGCATTCTTGGAGTTATCATGCAAAGGTTTCATTGAGGCATACTAGGTGTTATCATGAAAAGGCATCATTGAGGCATCGTTAACATTAACATCTTAAATATGCTATGACAGTTCTCACTTCAAGCATCACTTAGCATGTATGTTGTGTTTGAGCAATGATTATAGCATGGCATCTTACTAGCATACTAAATTTAACATGTTAAGCAGGATCTCATACTGAAAGGCTACATACAGCATCATTTACTTATTTGGAACGTAAGCACGCAAGTTAAACCAACACATATATTGAATTATCACATTTAAGTGATTTTTTACCGATAGCCGACTCCCTTATACCTGCATTAAATACAGATTAGTAGATTTACTTACTCTGTCTGCATAAGACATTCATTAGCATGCATCCTGACTACATGGTCACTGGTGTTTAACCATACAGACGTTGCCATATAGGTCTTCATCGGTAATGCGATGACTCCAGAGAAGGTAGCTAGTCCCAAAAGATGCCTCGTAGAACTCGTGCCCCTACTGGCACGCCAATGTTTCCTTCTAGGTCGGATCGGTCGTCCTAACGTCCCGGCGTACCGTCCGAGAAAACATATCCCCATCACTTATGCATAAGTTGTCCTATGACCATGCGAATGCGTGTCCGACTCAATCGTGAACATAAAATGCATGGTGAAATATTGAAGTAAGGACAACAGTGCATCATCATTCATCTCATTCAAGTCATGTTCAATGACTTATTCATTCCCAACATTACAATCATTTCACTTGGTGATCTCAACGATCCCAAGCCTCATCAATTCTCATTGCATCAATTATTGCAACATTTCTTATATCATTCCTTTCTAAGAGGAACAAATAATATTTTATTCATCTCGATAGGACCTGCAACATTTTATTCATTTCATAGGGACAGTATTCTTTCTTTATTGCATATAAGAAAATAGACAACATCAACAGTTATACAGAATGTACATGATTGAGGTATTTCTTTCAATTCTTTGTGTTAATAGCATAGCCAATTCATTACTCAAGTATCATTCTCATAGCATTTCATTACTCAAGTATTCATTGCTTAAGTATTATTAACCGAAGGGACGTTATCAATTCATTTCAAGCATCAAGTCGCATTAGTAGTTCAAGTGTGGTTCATTTGGCAGTTCAATAATTCTTAGCATAAGCATCTCAATTACTCAGCAACTAAAACATGGGACATTTAGGGACAATTCATAGCATCACATTATTCCATTTATTAAGCATGCAGGAATAAGGAGAAAGAAGGACAATTCCACTTGCCTGCATAAAAGGGTCTTTCTGCTCCAATCCTGCTAAGCGTAGTTCCACCAGCGAGCCATGTTCCAATACCCATTCCGTCTAGCCAGCTAAGAGAGACAGTATCAGTCTCAATTCTCCTGATTCCCAACATAAGTTACGGTCCAATATTCTGATCCCATCCAACAAGCCAACCAAATGCCTCGTGCGAAGCGGGGCATTACACGGACAACTTCGACCTCCTTTTTGCGTGCCGTTTTTTTTGTTTGGATTCGTATTGAGGTATACCTTTCGAATATCTAATTTATTTTATTATCTCTAAACCATAATTTTTGTAAAATTCATAGAGTGTCGGTTGTCTGAAACTTGACACGTTTTGGTGTTTTTGAGATTTCGGGAGGACCAAAAATCAAAATCATGAACCGTTTGAAGTTTCGAAAAGGTAACATAGAGATCTACAACATATATTTTTTCCAAAAATTATTTCATTCATCTAGAATTTTAGTTATTCTGTTGAAATCAGGATTGATCGGTGAATCACCATTTTGGTCACGATTAGCCATAACAGCGATATCTTTTGATCAAAACGTAAATTTATAGCACGGTTGATTCTGGCGCACTCGTGGTGCTGAAATATATCAAGGTGCATTTTCAAAATCTAGAGTTCACGATGTTTGACTAAATAGTCAATGGTACGCCTCGATTTGCGTGTCATGGTTTCCAAAATTGGAAACATGACTTTTTATGGCCAAACTTCCATGTTTGGATTATATTTAGATTATTATTAGCTTAAATTAGGTTTTTAAGTAATTTATTCTAGAATTCACTATTATTAGATAAGTTAACCCATTAGCCACTTTTTTCATGAATTTAGAACTAGAACCTTAGCATTGACTTGTGGTTTTCGTGCATGGTTTTTCTTATGATGTATGTTATAGGCTGACAGCTTCTAGATCGACAATCCCCTCATCCTTGACTTGTGACTATGGTTTGTGCAAGGATGCAGGCAAGTGCACTTTTTGATTGCTTTCGATTCATAGTAGTTTCTATTTCATGTTTGTACATATGCTCTCTTGCTTGATGACACACTGTCACACGGATTAGTATTATGGATTTGTTTATACTTCTGGATTTTCATTTACATGGTTACCATGCTCACGACTTGATTCCATTAGTACTAGCTGGGCGGAGAAATATCTTAGTAAACATGTGAACTAGCCATTCCATTCCAAAATGTCTATTCTTGACTGATAGCAGCTGCACACGACACGTGCAGGTTGCCGGATTTACCTTCTAGCCGTTCACACGTCAAAATTGATATTTCAACAAACGTAGATAGTTCTTATTCCAGTTATTTCATCTTGATTTTCACCATTTGCCATGACTTCCTAGTTACATGTTTTTTTTCAGTTGATATCTTGTAGTAGAGTTACCTATTTGCTTTCTAGGCATGCCATGACATCAGTTACTTTCCAGTATTACTTTACATATGTTATTTTCATGTCTTATAAATTCTATTGTATTTTCACATTACCGTCGGTTTGTGTACTTGTTCCATTCCTGACTGGAAACCAAAAATTTTCAGGTTAGCTGTGGCTTCTCTTAGCATGGGGAGATACGAGTGTACTAAAAGGAAGAAACCAAGAGATTATATAGTTGTGTTGTAGTCATTTCAAATATATAAGAATATGGTATTTTCTTTGAATATGATTTTTGCAAATGTTGTAATCTATTAGAAATGTGAATGAGCAAATAAGTTTATTTTGAACATTTACTTATTGCGTGCTTGACAGTGTTCTACCGCCGACTCTACGGCATAGGCTGGCTTGTACACACACTCATAACTGGAAAAGCAGGTACCGGTTGTGATAAGTGTCATCGCGTGCACCCACGCGCAGCAGCATGCCTCGCCATGCTCCAGCAGCCGCTGTTGCTGCTACTGTTACAAGCCCTATGCGACCCCATTGTCGGCGGTCGGAGGAGACCATGACCTGTCACTCGCCACCACGACGACGAGCCCCGACCAGTCTCCGACCATGCACCCAAAGACCAGCACTGTCTACCATGCATGCGCATGCACACACCCGTGAAGGTATAGCGTTAACATCAGCAGCTACGGCATCGCACCGTCACCATGTACCACCACGCGACCAGGGAACACCGGAGACCACCCATGAGCGACCTCCGGGCCATTGGTTGGCTCGTCGTGCCAACAGTGTGACGATTTGAACATTTTTGTCAGAATTTCGACGTGACGTGTGATTCTGAATAGTCAGGATAGCGTCTCGGAACAACAACTTTGTGCACATTTTAGGAACCGCACGGTTAGGTTTGAGTATGGGCCTTTTGTATCTATCTATGTATGTATTCATTGCATTATCATATGTATATATATATATATGCATATATATATATATATATATATATATATATATATATATATATATATATATATATATATATATATTCTTTTTTTCTTTTTTTAGGAACCGCAACTTTATTGAAGTAATAGGCGCAAAATGCCAAGCCTATACAACTACGCGCACTCAACGCGATAAGAGCAAAAGAAAACAAACTGCGCGGGACGCGCACGAAAAGGAATCGGATCTCGACGGCGACTGGCAGAAGACGCGCGAGACACCCAAAAAAAAGCCTAAGCAAGGGCCTCCCAAAAGGTATTGGGGGCGTGAGAGCAGCGCCTTCTAGCTTTGAGAATTTGTCTGATAACCTCTCTATACAATTGTGAGGGGAGTAGTTGACGGCCTTCATATCAAAATTTGTTCCTGTTCTTCCATAAGACCTAAATACCAGTGGCTACGAAGATCTGATGTCCGTGGGAGCCGCTCCAGCTGGAAAAAGATCGTGGAAGCCCCCAGTCGGGGGGGGGGTAAGACTAAGTTATTTTGTAGATTGAACCAAATCTGAGTCACCAACTCACCAGAAAGATGGACATACACTACCGTTTCTGTAGTGTGCTCCACATAGCAGTGGCATCTGGACGTGAGGCTAAATCTGAAAGATCTGATGGAGTCGTCCGTTAGTAGCTTCCGGCGTAATGCACGCCAAATCAGGATAGACCATTTGATGGGTATGCAAGATTGCCAAAACTTATTACACGTGGTATTCGGCACCCTACTACCTCTTACGACAGTTCTGGCGGAAGCCAGCAAAAAAGTCCCATACGGGTTAGGGGACCATCTCCACGAGTCGGGTACGTCGATGATCCGCAGATTAGCTGCAAGGAGGCCGTGGGCCGCCGGCTGGCCAAGCCAATCTTTGGCCCTCTTCCAATTCTATCTGTTTCTTTCCTCCCATAGATCCCTAATTTTGCATCCCTACGGAGTTCGAACGTTGGGCTGGATAGTGTCTTCTCCAAGCCACCATTCCAGACGGGCCGATGTGCGCCCTTCGCCCAACTGAAGACAGATTAGAGGTTCAGCGAGGTTGCGCCCCGAGTTATACGATGCCACGACGCTGAAGATCTATTGTTAGTGACTGCCTCCGACATATAAAAGAATCTGGAGTATCTAGCTCTCATGAACCTCGTCCACAACAAGCTCTCCGATCGCAACTTCCACCACAGCTTCATGGAGCATGCGTCCACGATGTGGTTAAGTCTACAGAATCTCAGACCTCCTTTTTCGGTGGGTTTGGCTATGGTATCCCAACTGGCCCAGTCGTATTTGTCCTTGCCTTTGTAATGTCCCCAGAAGAACTTGGCGAATAGGGATTCAAGGGAATGGAGGACCTTCTTGGGAGGGGAGCAGATAGCTAGGGTGTACAATAGTATGGAAGAAAAAATGTGTTTGATAAGGATCATCTTGCCTCCAGGTGATAGTGTTGTGTTGTGCCATCCCGTAATCAATTTGCGGATCCTGTCCACAAGGTTCTCGTATATTCTCGAGTTAGTCTTACCGTACACTAGCAGGAAACCCAAGTAAAGAAAAGGCGGGTAGGCAGTGACAAACGAGGTCATGTTGGAGAGGACAGCTGAGCAGGTTCTGTCAGCTTTGTGATGAGTATAGATGACGCCCTTGTTGTTATTGACGCATTGTTTGGAGCATCTGGCGTAATAAGCGAGCGTACTAAGAACCACCTCGATTGATCCGAAGTCGCCTGAGGAGAAGATAAGGATATCGTCCGCGTACGCCAGGTGATTGATAAGCGGACAACCAGTAGTGGTGTAGAAGTGGTCGAAACTTGGCATTCTGGATATGCTATTGAGGCTTCTGCTAAGAGCTTCTGCCGCAATGATGAAAATGGTGGAAGAGAGGGGGTCCCCCTGTCTAACCCCGTGGGTGGATCAGAAAAACCCTGCAGCCTGGCCATTGATAACGGTAGAAAACCATGTATTGTTGATGGATCTAAAAATGATGTCAATCCATGATTCGGAGAAGCCGAAAGCTCTGATGACCCTGATCATGAATTGCCAGTCTAGACGGTCGTAAGCCTTCTCCATGTCCAGTTTGATGGCAACATTTTCCCCTCTGGATGTGAACTTCATATAAATGAACATCTCTTGTGCAAGAAGTATATTGTCAGTGATGTTTCGGCCTTTAATAAACCCGCTTTGCTCTTCAGAGATGATCTTGGGGAGGAGATAGGACATCCGGTTAGCAACGATCTTCGATATGATCTTGTTGGTGAAGGTGCATAAGCTGATAGGATGGAAGTCTTTGAAGGTTTTTGGATTATCTTTCTTGGGGATTAGGATGATGTTTGCGCAAGAAATGGAGTTGGGATATCTCGCCCCTTGTAAAAATGCAATGGTGGCCTCCAATAAGTCAGATTTTATGATGTCCCAACAATATCTGAAAAAGACGCCATTAAAGCCATAAGGCCCCAGAGCACTATATTCTTTAATGGACCAGACCGCCGCCTTGACCTCCTCCTCTGAAGGAGTAGCCAACAGGGTCTCGTTCTCGCTGTCACTGATGAGAGATGGGATCTCGGACAAGAGCCCCACGTCTTTAACGACAGGCTCTTTAGTAAAAAGGTTAGATTAGTAGTTCTCTGCAGTCGCCTGAATGCGATCCTGGTCGTCTACTAGGGTGCCATTGTCGTCGTAAATCCAGTGTAATTTTAATTTATTTCAGCGGCCTTTGACACAAGCATGAAAGAAACTGGTATTTCGGTCACAATTGGTGTCCCAGGTTAATATGGCGTTTTGCCTCCAGAATTCCTTTTCCACTTTCAGCCTGGATTTGAGCAGAGCTCTGGCAAGGTTGAGCGAGGCACGGGCAGCCAAAGATCTGTCATTGGCGAACGCGTTCTCAGCGCGAGTGACGTTGTCCTCCGTCACCTTAATAGCCTGGAAGATGTCTCCAAAAGCTTGCTTGCTCCAGGACGATAATGCCTTATGAGTGTCCTTCAGTTTAGCTGCTATCCTCGCCAGGGGATCATGAATCGAGACAAAGTTCCAAGGCGTTCACGACGTTCTGGAATTACGGATGATGATGCCAAAAATCGAGGAAATGGAATGCTTTTTAGTGCTAGTGTGGTAGTTGTTGATCGTGATGATAAGAGAGGAATGGTCCGATTTGGTAGAGTTCAGATGAGAGAGGTTTATGATCAGGCCCATGTCATACCAACTATCGTTGACCATCGTTCGGTCCAAATGGGAGTATTGTCGCAGATGACCCTCCTGCATGTTGCACCATGTAAATACACTGTCGTGGAAGGGGATGGGGGTTAAGTTTTCGTGGAAGATGAAGTTGTTGAAATCGTCCATCGCAGGCTGGGTGGGCGCGTGCCCACCGAATTTTTTCTCTCTGCTGGACACCGTGTTGAAATCTTCGATGCAGAGCCACAGGAGACCTTGGTAGTGTAAGGCTGTTTCCAATAGGTCATCCCAAAGCAATCTTCGCTTGGGGATGTCACAGCATCCATGAACGGTGGAGATGATAGAGCGGTGCTTGAGGGTCGAATGTTCGACCCAACAAGAAGAGCATGAGGTGAATCTTTTATGATGCCAAGTTTGAATTCTGGCACAAAAAAGATCCAGATGTCATTACATCCTGTGATGGCCTGAGGGAATCCAAGCTTGAGTTGAGTGGCTTTGATTTTTCTTTGAGGAATTTTTGGTTCAATAATGATGAGGAGGTCTACTCGATTGGTTTTTTTGAGGCTGAGGATTCTGTTCAGCGTCGGTTTATTTCCAAGCCCTCTAATATTCCAGGAGATGATGTTAAGCATTTGATGGGGGAGTGGAATGGGGGAGATTGAGCTTCATGGCAGACCTTGTTTCCATCGCCGTCTGCTGCTTTTATTTGTTTTTGTTCTTCTTGGAGGAGGTTTTTTGGTGAGTGGGATATTGGTCCTGTTGCTTCTGCTAGCATTGCTAGTCCAGTCATTGACATCCGGCAAGGATGTAGAGGACTCATTTTCTTTTCCTTCCAGGACACATAGGAGATTTCCATCCTGAGCTTGTCGGAGCCTGTCGGTGAAAGTGGGATAATCTTCCAAGGTGCCTAAGGGATTACCACGTTCCGGTAAACCCCCTTCCTTGGCTTGCCAGAACCTGTCGGTTAAAGTTGGGTTGAGGCCGGGTTGCACGTCTGCTTTTTGAGGAGGAGAGGACTTTAGAGGTCCAGCCTCTGACGCTGCGATTGTCGTTTCGTATGCTGGACAATTAGGGCTAGCGATGAGGATTCGGGGTTCTGTATACTGTCCAGGACGGCACTCCGTCTGAGCCTCTCCAGGCTGCTGAGGGCGGTGGGTGGTAGGAGGGAGAAAGTCAGAGTCCACAGGAGGGGGAAGATAATGAACTCAAATAAGTTGTGGGTTGAGATATTGGGTGGCGCGATGGGAGCAAAGTCGGCTCCTGGTTGATGTGTTTGAGGAGGGTTATGCCTCTCAGCCGAACAACTGGACTTAGGGGACTCTGGCTGGACGACTACGCCAAGGGCGGGCGTGAAGGGCTCTCTGGGGTTATCGGGAGCACTGTCAGGGGTGATGCGAGTGAGTAGTTCAAAGGCGTTGTTGAGTGAGATAGCAGGTGGATTGAAAGGGACGATAGCGGAGGCAGTCAAGATGGTCGGACAGGAGCATGGCATTAGAGCTGCACCTTCAATCAGAAGGGGAGGATTGGGGGGCTTAGTCTGATTCCCAGTGTTAGGTACACGTTGATCAGCCGGAGCACGCGGGTTACGCGGGCTAGACTTCTTGAGCTCGGGGTGGGCCCGGAAGCAGTGCTGCATGAAATTGCCGCTCATATGGCAGTGTTTACAAAAGATGATGTTGTTATCATAAACTAGCGGTTGTCGGTGTGTTTGGTCTCCAAGTTCGATTTCTATTAGTTTGGGAGGGTCATTTGCGAGGTCTAGCTCCATATATATATATATATATATATATATATATATATATATATATATATATATATATATATATATATTTCCTATGGTACTACCTGTAATGCTCTTTTTGAGCCACTCCTTTTATTTCAATAAATTGCATTTTCTCAAATACCATAGGAAACATATATATATATATATATATATATATATATATATATATATATTTTATATACATATATATATATATATATATATATATATATATATATATATATATATATATACCCGTTCATAAGGGATAGCTATATGTGAGTGTAGTAACTTGGTGTATAGGCATTATAGTATGGATACCTATATTTCCTATGTGGTAGTGTTGTGCAATTGTGAGGGTGAGTGTGTATGTAGGGAGCGAGGGAGGAATAGATAGCAATTGGAAGTTGATATCAATATAGATAGACTTGGATAAATCACACATTCGGGCTCAGGAAGACAGGTGTTCCAGTGAACTACTGTGTTATTTCAGTCTACTACTGTAATAGGATTCAGAACCAACCTTAACCCTTTATTGCCACCCGTAAGGGATAGCTATATGTGAGTGTAGTAACTTGGTGTATAGGCATTATAGTATGGATACCTATATTTCCTATGTGGTAGTGTTGTGCAATAGTGAGGGTGAGTGTGTATGTAGGGAGCGAGGGAGGAATAGATAGCAATTGGAAGTTGATATCAATATAGATAGACTTGGATAAATCACACATTCGGGCTCAGGAATACAGGTGTTCCAGTGAACTACTGTATTATTTCAGTCTACTACTGTAATAGGATTCAGAACCAACCTTAACTCTTTATTGCCACCCGTAAGCTCTACCAGTGATGGAAGAGGTCGAGGAACTGGGTTATTCATTGACCTGCACAGATTTCATAAGCTTGCATTCAATTTTGTTGATGATCCATAACATGAAGTATCCTCTTGAAGAATAAGCACTTTTGAACTCTCACTAGCTTTAGCAGCACTGAAGCTCCTGCGTGATTCAACACTTGGTCTCTCTCATTCGGCATCATCATTTTCAACTGATTTATCAATATTAAGCTGCACCATAGCAATACCCTTTTCAACCAAGTTTTCAAAATCGAGGTCCATAATGGCATAACCCTTGTTAACTAATTTCTCAATATTAAGCTCGTTGTAATTGAGACCAACAGAAGACTCCAAGAGAGGTCCCTGCGAATACTCATCTTCTACACTAATTTTTTGTCACTTAGCTCAGGAATGTTTTCCTCTTGCACAACTGAGGCTTGATCTATTATTGTACTCTCTTGCAAAGATACTTATTCTGAGTGGTTCTCGTAAGTATACTTGGATTTGTTCTCTTCTTGTAATAAATTAGTATCATTAAGTCCTAGTCTTACTCTTCCAAACAATGTTATAGTCCTCATGCTAGATTATGGATAGATAAATAGAAAGACCAAGGAGTTAGATAGTAGCAGTAGGAGCATCAAGGCAATAGATAGAAGGGGTTTAGGTAGGATACCTATTAAAGAGTGTGTGTGTCATAGTTGGCATAGGTAATATGTTACCTTTGTATAGGTTAGGATGGGGAGACTGTTAGTTGAATGGGGGTCCTATGAATGAATGGCTGTAGGGGGGTCACCCAACAGCAGTGAATGCAGGGTATTTGGGGACAGAAACTGTAGGTATTTAAGATGGGAGATAGGATTGACGGAGATGAGGTTTGAGTACACAGGTAAATAGGGCAGATATATATAGCTATATATGTAACCTATGTATATGTATGAATATTAGAGGAAAGACAGACATATAGATAGCTTAATAGAATGATAGGTAACTAGATAGATAAATGGGTAAGTAATTTACAGGAAGTTGACAGGTAATTAGATAGAGGAAATAGAAGTATATAAGGGAGAGGAGGTGGCAGGCAACAACAAGATTGGATCTGCTTTACTATGTAACAGAGGTAGGGGTTCTTATAG
The DNA here is from genome assembly GCA_029216955.1 of Iris pallida. Lineage (NCBI taxonomy): Eukaryota > Viridiplantae > Streptophyta > Magnoliopsida > Asparagales > Iridaceae > Iris > Iris pallida. Next base: position 6,766,169 of record JANAVB010002600.1, read on the forward strand.
AGCATGACAGTAGCTAGGAGGGAAATGCCAAAGGACTGTGCACACTAAAATTGGCACAACAGGTATGAAGTTAGGAGAAAGGGAAAAGCAATGAGATATCATATACACAGGATATTAGAGAGTGGTGTATATACATACTTGTGTGTGCGTAAACATATAAATGGATACATATATGTGTGTGTAGTGTAGTGTCCTAAATAGGGATGCATGTGCAAAGATTTATATGTGGGTGTTAGGGAGTATTAGTGGGAAGCATGGCTTGGTGTCAAGTAGAGTGGGGCTTGTGGTTGAGTGAAGTAGGTTATGGGCTACATGGACTCACCTACAGCAGTGTATAAACTGTTGTATAGCAGTTAGGAGGTGGCCAAGGGATTGTGCAGAAATGTGAAATAGCAACTAGGCCCTGCAATAGGCGGGGCACTGTACTCTAAGCAGTGTAGAAGAGTCATAGTGTACATATTGGAGAGTGGTAAGCTCAAGTATTGTGTGTTTAACTGATATTTATGTACAGGCAAAGGACAATAGGGGAAGTCCAAGTGTACCATCAGTTAACCCTATGTGTGTGAAAGTGTTTGGGGGTTGGGTTAAAAATTGATTAGTAGCAGTGTACTGCTGTCACCAAACACCATGTTTTGACAACAATACCTTACTGTTTTAAATAGCAATATGGAGGGAAATGTTGGACTAACCTATGCACAAGGCAGTGTGTTTGGTGTCTTGTAGTGTGTGTTTACCAGTTAGAGACTGTATTAGACCCTGCACTAAGCAGTTGGGATAGGGGCATGAGCAGGGTAACAAGGCAGCAAAATAGGGGAAAGTCTGTAGGTAGAGCAGTAATAGCAGTAGCTAGTAGGAGTGCCTACTTGAGTGGCTTGTGAGTGCAAAGTATAGGTATCTTATAGGTAAAGCAAGGTGATGTTGGTATTGGGCATACCTAGGTAATATATAGATAAGATAGGGATAATTGGGTCGTGATATGTGGCATAAGGTTACATTAATATAGATAATGATATGAGTACATAGATAATGATTAGGGTATGGGTGTACATGTAGGTAAGGGTAGTAGGCAAGGTATTGGATATTACCTACATAATATAGTATAAGATAATGTCATAGGTATAGGGCAAGCTACATATATGATTAGGGTATGAGCTAGTATTGCCCTAGTAAAGATTAAAATACCTTGGTATGACAAGATATTGCCGTAAAAACCTAGGTACGCCTAGATTGGCATCGCTTAGCAAGGTATTGAATTAATTGACCTAGTTTGACCTAGAAATGACTTAGAGGTCTAGAATTAACTTAGTATAGCATATTTATGATTCCAAAACACAAAATGACATTGATATTCCATACTTAGGTCTTCGAGGCACCGTATCGGACACTATTGATATTCTATATCGGATCTCAGGCGAGTATATTCTCTGATAATTTTCTGTTTTATGATATGTGTTATGTTTCTTGTATTTAGTGTAGATATTCTTGATATTTCTTGATACATTGGTTATAAGGATTGGTATTTCTGGATCCTGCTATGAGATATTATTTCTTGTATATCTTGGTGTATCTTGTGCGAACCTTATTTTTGTTCTTGTGCATTGTATGGACACCGATTCCTATTCATGCCTTCTCAGAGAATCCTATGTCGTAACTGTTGGCACATTTTATTTTCATAATATTAACAGCATCTTCGTAGTCTAGTTTTTACTGTTTATCAGATTGACATCAATTCAGAAGCTCTCTACATTAAGTCTATCCATTCAAGATTACCAACATGTGCCTTGAAGACTGAAGCAAAGATCGGCGCTCCTTAAAACGACGGCTCTCTACACTTCAAGATTTTGAGTCTGTACAAGGCCTAGGTCTTTCTGTAAACACTTAAGGTTGGATGACAAAACGAAAAGCTTTCTATTCTTAAGTCAAAAATCAATACCTTATCGAACAGCATACCGGCAGTATGCTCCGGCATACCGGCGGTATACCGTTTTGTTGACCACAAAACTTTCTGTGAGAAAATATCGGCATACCTGCGGTATGCTCCGTTATACCGGCGGTATACCGTTTTGTGGTCCATAAAATGTTCTGTGACAAACATCGTCATACCGACGGTATGCTCCGGCATACCGACGGTATACCGTTTTGCTTGCCTCAAAAATATTCTGTGAAGTTGATCGGAATACCGACGGTACACTCCGGTATACTGGCGGTATACCGTTTTGTGAGCCAGAGAACATTCTGTGACAAACATCAGCATACCGACGGTATACTCCGGCATACCTAAGGTATACTATTTTATTTATTACAAAAATGTTATGTGACACGCATCGGTATACCGACGGTATATCGGGTTACGAAATTTGATTTTTGAATGGCAAAGACTAGCAGTAATGGCAGCATTAAATGCTCCCAACGGATATTAATATGACCGTTACTGTTCGACCGGTATACCGACGGTTTGCTGGTCCATACCGACGGTATGCCGGTCAGTCTGTGTCTAGGAGCATTAAATGCTACCTACTCTTAGTTTCTCTATAAATGAAAGCCCTCTCTCTCTCTCTTGAAGGCTTTACCAACTCTTGCCATAAATTTTCCAAACAACCAAGAGCTCCACCATTAATACTCTACCAAGCTTTTAATTGTCATCCTCTTCCAAAGTGCTAGAGTATTTAAGAGTTGTAATTTTTCATCTTCAAGTGTTAGAAGATCAACAAGTTCTCTTCTCATTTCTTTGAAGTTGGCGAGCCTTCGTAAGAAAACTCGTGTGTTGAAGTTGGCGAGTTTTTCGGATCTAAACTCATGTTGAAGTTGGCGAGTTCTTCGGATCCAAACTCATGTGTAGTATTTTATTAAATAGTGGATTTAAGCCGGAGAGAGTTTTGGGATTGGATTGCCTCAAGCGAGGATACCAGGATACATCTTGTGTTTGATCTTCTTACTCTTTCCTTTTATTTGACATATATTGCTTCTTGTGCTTTAGTTAATTTTTATTACCCTATTCACCCCCCCTCTAGGGTTCTATAATTGGTATCAGAGCTTTGTTCTCTTAATTTGGATTTACACCCTTTGAGTGATCCATGGCCACTAACCCTAGTATCAATACCTTCCACAATGAGGGACATTCCACAAATAGGCCTCCCCTATTTGATGGAACCAACTATAACTACTAGAAGATTAGGATGAGCATTTATCTGAAGTCCATAGATTTTGATTTATAGGATTGTGTGATAAATGGTCTCCCTACTCCTTCCAGAGTTATTGAGGATGTTGCATCTGACACCCTTAGGGACATACTTACTGAAAACACCAAGAAGCATGCTAGTCGAGATGCCAAGGCTATGAACGCTCTTTATTATGCTCTCGATAGTAGTGAATTCAATAGAATCTCTACTTGCAAGACTTCAAATGAGATTTGGAAGTTACTTGAAGTCACACACGAGGGTACATCACAAGTAAAGAAATCCAAGATTAGTAGACTCGCGCAAGAATATGAGTCCTTTAAGATGAAACATGATGAGTCTATTACTTGCATGTTTACTCATTTTGGTGATATTATTAATCCTCTTTCTTCTCTTGGTAAGGAATATCCTGCTCATGAAAAGATTAAAAAAATCCTTAGAGGATTGATAAAAAGGATGGTATCCTAAAGCTACCGCAATCATTGAGGGAAACGACCTGACAGTCATGAACCTTGAGACCCTCATGGGGAAGCTTATGACTCATGAACTCGATATGAAAGATCAAGAGGAATCTTCCATATAAGAGAAGGAGAAGGACAAGGCCAAAGAGAAGGAGAAGACTCTTGCTCTCAAAGTTACAAAGTCCTACTCCAAGGATAGATCCGATGACAACGAGTCGGACGATGATGAAAAAATAGCTCTCACAGCTAAGCACTTCTGAAAGTTCCTCAAATTCAACAAAGCCAATCGCTTCAGACGGGACAATGAGAAAGATCCGGCGTGCTATCAATGCAGAAGAACTGGACACATTAAAAGGGACTGTCGTATGATAAGAAAAGACTTAAGCAAGTACGAGAAGCCTAACAAAGGAAGCTCGTCCTCCAGGAAATTCGCCAACACAAATATTTGGTGTGAGAGTGACGCAAGCGACTCCGACAACGACAAAGAGTGTAAACACAATGCTAACGTTTGTCTCATGGCAACCGATGAGGTACTTGATGATCTCTCCTTAAATACTCTTACTAATGATGATTTGGAAAATTCTATCCTTGAACTTCATGAAGAACACAAAGGTGTTAGGAATAAATACAAGAAATCTCTAAAAGAGGTTGATGCTCTTCAACTTGAAGTGGAGAGACTCTCAAACATCATTATTGATGTAAAAGGGAAATGTCCCGCTTCTGACACGGATGAGATAGAGTCTTTGCGACTCAAGTTTCAAGAATCTCTTATCACCATCAAGAACAAGGATGATGAGATTCAATCCCTCAGAAGGGCTTATGATTTTGCCATGCATAAAGTTCAAGATGCCAATAGGAGAGAATATGATACTTCTACTAAGTATAATGATCTCCTTGTACAGAGTAAGAAACTAGGTAATAAGAATACTACTCACATACATACTCTAAGACACTTCTACACTCATCACAATGCTAGGCATACTTCTTACATGAACACTACACACAAGTCCTATTCTAACACAAGGAAAGGACCATTTGTTAAGAAAAACACTTCACATCGTGCTTTTTATTATCATCATCATAATACTAATGATAAAACTCCTCGCACTAGAGATTCACATATGCATGATACTCACACGTCTTCTTCTAAATCCTCTATGATTTGTAACTACTGTGGCTTGCTTGGACATACGACCAATTATTGTCATACAAGAAAACTAGTTGATAAGAAAGTTTATAAGTGGGTTCCTAAGACTAACACTCAAGGACCCATACGATCATGGGTACCAAAATGTTCATCTTCAACTTATATTATAGGTGAAGAGTCCTTCTCATGCTAGAAGCAAGTGGATTCTCGATAGCGGTTGTTCACGGCACATGACCAGGGATGCTTCATTATTTACAACGCTATCGATGAAGAAGGAAGGACATGTCTCCTTTGGTAACAATTTTAAAGGTCACATTATAGGAAATGGTAATATCGGTTCCCCTCCTTATCCTTGTATTAAGAATGTGTGTCTTGTTACTAATCTTAAACACAATCTTCTTAGTATTAGTCATCTTACCGATAATGGTTATGATATCAAGTTTGTTAAGCTTAAATGTTTCATTACCGATAGTTCAAGTGGATCTATTGTTTATGAAGGCATTAGAGAAAACAATATCTATGTTTTATATCTTGTCGAAGATACTAACAATGACAGGTGCTTAGTTGCTAAGAACGATGAAATTTGGCTTTGGCACATGAGGCTCGGACACGCCAATATGGATACCATTTCTCGTCTTGCCACCAAGAAGCTCGTAAGACGACTTCCGAGTATCCCTTTCAAAAAGGATATGGTGTGTGAAGAATGCAAGAAAAGTAAGTTGACCAAGTCATCCTTTAAATCCATCAACTATGTGAGTACCTCTAGACCTCTTCAATTTATTCATATGGATCTTTTTGGTCCTAGTAGAGTTGCTAGTCTTGGAGGCAAGCTTTATGATTTTGTTTTGGTTGATGTTTTTTCTAGATTTACTTGGGTTATTTTTCTTGCTTGCAAAAGTAATACTTTTCGTGAATTTGTTACTTTTTGTAAACGTGTTCAAAATGAGAAAGGTTTTTCTATTAACAAGATTAGAAGTGATCATGGAGGAGAATTTGACAATGTCGATTTCAAAAGCTTTATGAAAAGAATGGTTTTGGACATGATTTTGCTTGTCCACGAACTCCTCAACAAAATGGTGTTGTGAAGAGAAAGAATAGAACCCTTGACGATATGGCCCGGGTTATGTTAAACTAATATAAGCTTCCCTAATATTTTTGGACGGAAGCCGTTAACATGGAATGTCATGTTATAAATAGGGCCTTAATTAGACCTATTTCTAAAAAGACTCCTTATGATCTTTGGTTTGACAAAATTCCCTCTATTGAATATTTTAAAGTTTTTGGATGTAATTGTTTTATTTTGAATACCAAGGATAACCTAGGCAAGTTTGAAGAAAAAGCCTATGAAGGAATATTTCTTGGATACTCTACTCATAGTAAAGGTTTTCGTATTTTTAATAAAAGAAGTCTTATTGTCGAAGAGTCAATCTATGTCTCTTTTAATGAACTTAACTCTTCTACATTCTCCACTTTCGATGATATTGATGACATCTCATTTGGGTTGGAGAACTCCTCTATTGGAGTTCGTCCTTCTTCATCTAACAATGAAGTTGTGACTCCTCCAACAAAAGAGTCTCCACCTCTCGAGCCTCCACAAAAGGATCTTCCAAAAGAATGGAGATTTGTCACCAACCATCCTAAGGAGCTTATCATTGGAGATCCTTCTTCCAGTGTAAGCACTAGATCCTCCACTCGTGATCTTTGTACAAACATGGCATTTATCTCTCAAATAGAGCCTAAAAATATTAATGATGCTTTTCATGATGAATTTTGGATGATAGCAATGCAAGAAGAGCTAAATCAATTTGAGCGAAACAAGGTTTGGGAACTTGTCCCAAAACCTAACAATCACCCAATTATTGAAACTAAATGGGTGTTTCGAAATAAACTTAATGAAGATGGGTTAGTGACTCGTAACAAAGCCCGATTGGTTACTCAAGGCTATAACCAAGAGGAAGGCATTGACTACGACGAAACCTATGCTCCGGTTGCTCGTCTTGAATCCATTCGTATGCTTTGTGCTTTTGCTTGCTTTAATGATTTTAAACTCTTTCAAATGGATGTTAAGAGTGCTTTTCTAAATGGTATTATTAAAGAGGAAGTTTATGTAAAACAACCTCCTGGCTTTGAAGATTTTCAGTTTCCTAATCACATGTTCAAACTCCACAAAGCCCTTTATGGCCTCAAACAAGCTCCCCGTGCTTGGTATGAGCTCCTTAGCTCCTTTCTTGTTTTACACAATTTTTCTAAGGGTAAATTCGACACGTCACTTTTTATCAAATTCCATAATGGCACTCTTTTATTGGTTCAAATTTATGTCGATGACAGTATTTTTGCTTCTACTAACAATACACTTTGTGTAGAATTTGCTAAAGTTATGCAGGAAAAATTTGAAATGAGCATGATGGGTGAACTATCATTCTTTTTGGGCTTACAAATCAAACAAGGACCCAAAGGGACCTTCATCAATCGAGCAAAATATACAAAGGATCTCCTCAAGCATTTCGAACTCGACTCATCCAAATCAATGAGGACTCCTAAGGCAACAACGACAAAGCTTGACAATGATGAAGATGGCACATCGGTCAACATTCATAAGTATCGGGGTATGATCGGTAGTTTACTTTATCTAACTGCTAGCAGTCCTGATATCATGTTTAGTATTTGTTTGTGTGCACGATATCAAGCAAATCCAAAGGAATCGCACTTATGTGCCGTCAAGCACATTTTTTGACATCTCAAAGGCACCGTTAACATGGGCCTTTGGTATCCAAAATCTTCATCCTTTGAGCTTTACGGCTTCTCGGATGCAGATTTTACCGGATGCAAGATTGACCGAAAAAGCACTAGCGGCACATGTCAATTCCTTGGGAGATCCTTGGTATCGTAGTTTAGTAAGAAACAAAATTCTGTTACTCTTTCAACCGCTGAGGCTGAGTTATTGTGGCTGGTTGCTGTTGTGCACAAATTCTTTGGATGTCACAAACACTTTTAGATTATGGCATTTCCCATACTTGCACCCCTATTAAATGTGATAACACTAGTTCGATCAATCTCATGAAAACCAGATTTGTCACTCACGCACGAAGCACATTAAAATTAGACACCATTTTCTTCGTAATAATCAACAAAAGTAGGATATCCGACTTGAATTTATTGACACTACTTATCAGTTAGCCGACATTTTTACCAAACCTCTCCCGGAGGATCGCTTCGATTTTCTTTGCCAAGAATTAGGAATTTTAAATTTTGACTCATAGTTCTTCTCGGCCGGCACACCGACGGTATACTGCGGTATACCGACGGCATGTCGATTTTAGTTCAGAATTATGTTCTGTGCCAAAAATCGGTATACCGTCGGCATACGTCGGCATACCGACGGTATACCGGTTCGCGGCGGACTGCTTAGTCATTACTGCTCTCAGGCCCCACTACTCTTCCATTCTCCCTTTATTCCTTCCCCCTCATTAACGACCCTTCATATCAATCATATCGCTATTCAATACCCAACTCCTCTTTTTCTCTTCCCCATTCTACAACTTCCCATCCACATTAATAACCCACCACTTCCTCCACTCCCAATGGCTACCCCCAAGCGTGCTCGTTCCTCCTCCACCTCCTTTAATCCCTTCACTCCTGTGCCCTTGTCCCATGGCTATGACCAGCGGGTCTTTACCTCATCCTTGGCTGCCGAATCTTGGTTCCAACACTTCGTGCACCATAACGTCTACAAAGGCCGCGCCATCAACTGAACCTCTTTCCCGACCATCTTTCTCTTTTTGAGGAGGTTGGTCTCTCTTCCCTCCTTCGGCGTCAGGTGTCTGTCTACCCCACCGCCATGCGTCTGTTCTATTGCAACATGGTTCCGGACATTGAGAATGGTGCCATTAAGACGATGGTCAACGAGCGCCATTTTCGGTTGACGGCTCGTGACCTCTCTAGCATTCTCGACGTCTCGGACAAAGGAGAGGCTCTACCGGGCTTGGCTGCTCTTCATCTTTCGGCGTCATGCTCTTTTGACGAGATCTGTGCTATTATTAGCAAGGACCCTAACCCTCCTGCTATCCTGGCTCTTTTCGCTCAACTGGAGCTATTTTATTATGAGCTCCATAGGATCTTGTGCCACACCCTCTATCCCAAGGGCGGCAACTATGATGCCATCACCGGTGACGCCCTGGTGTGTATGTACTACCTGTATTCGAGGAAGTCTTGGCCCTTCCCCAAGACTCTTTTTTATGCCTTCTTTGGCGTCCTGCCCGCCGGGAAGCAGAATCTCTACTATGGATCCTTCATCACTCTCATCTTGAAAGCCAAGCATGTCGACCTCTCCCTTTGCTACTCGGATGGGGTCCCAACCTTTCTTGCTGTTTCTCGCTCCATCGGTAATGCCTCCACATCTCGTGCCTCCTCTTCCCAAGAGCCGCCAGCTTCTGCTCCTGCTGCACCTGCCTCTACTCCTCATGCCTCGGGCTGCTACATGCCGCTGATACAGCAGCATTTTGATATGCGTATGGCTCAGGCGGAGGAGCAGATGCGGGCCCATACTCGTGGCCTTGGTACCCTTATCCAGTCTCACTTTCATGACCAGGCATATTTTCTTCAGCGCACCCTTCAGGACCGGAATACATTTCTGGATCTGAATCTTTAGGATCCGATGTGCCAGGCCTCCCGCTTTTTCCATCCTAATGCCTACGGCTTTATGTACCCGGATGGAATTGATCCTTTTGGCGCTTTCCACCAGGCTCAGGAGGGTGGGGATGATCTGGCTGATGAGTAGGAGTTACTTCCTTGTGTTGGTGATGTCGAATAAGTGGTTGTCTTATTTTGTTTGTGGTTGTTTTTATGTCTTTTGCGGCCCTTCGGGGACCAGTGTTTGGTTGTTCCTAGTTGTTTGCAGTCCTACGGGGACTTGATATCTGTTTTTTATTGTCTTGCTAACTCTCGTAGAGGAGAGTTTTTAATATGTCTTATGTAGTGTGTTATGATTGTCCCGCATGTATCAAAATTTCAACTTTTATCTATCAATCCATGCTTTTATCTATTATATTGTGTTTCATATTCATGCTAACTTCTTTTATATATTCCCATCTTTGATTAAGTGACAAAGGGGAAGAAAACGTATTGAGGGGGAGTTGTCTACCTACGAGGGAGTAACTCCCTGAAGATGCTATTTCTCTGTTTTGTCAATTATCAAATAGGGGAGATTTTTAGCACATTTTATTTTGATAATATTAACAGCATCTTCGTAGTCTAGTTTTCTCTGTTTATCAGATTGACATCAATTCAGAAGCTCTACTACATTAAGTCTGTCCATTCAAGATTACCAACCTGTACCTTGAAGACTGAAGCAAAAACCGGCGCTCCTTGAAAAGACGGCTCTCTACACTTCAAGATTTCGAGTCTGTACAAGGTCTAGGTCTTTTTGAAAACACTTAACGTTGGATGACAAAACTAAAAGCTTTCTACTCTTAAGTCAAAAATCAATACCTTATCTAACGGCATACCGGCGGTATGCTCCGGCATACCGGCGGTATACCGTTTTGTTCACCATAAAACTTTCTGTGAGAAAATATCGACATACCGGTGGTATGCGCCGGCTTACCGACGGTATACCATTTTGTGGTCCACAAAATGTTCTATGACAAACATCGACATACCGACGGTATGCTCCGACATACCGACGGTATACCGTTTTGCTTGCCTCAAAAACATTATGTGAAGTTGATCGGAATACCGACGGTACACTCCGGTATACCGGCGGTATACCATTTTGTGAGCCAGAGAACATTCTGTGACAAACATTGGCACACCGACGGTATGCTCCGGCATACCTACGGTATACCGTTTTGTTAATTACAAAAATGTTCTGTGACACACATCGATATACCGACGGTATACTGCGACATACCAACGGTATACCGGGTTACGAAATTTGATTTTTGAATGTCATAAACTAGCATTAATGGCCGCATTAAATGCTACTAATGGATATTAATATGACCGTTACTGTTCGACCGGTATACCGACGGTATGCCGGTCCATACCGACGGTATGTCGGTCCATACCGACGGTATGCCGGTCAGCCTGTATCCAGGAGCATTAAATGCTACCTACTCTTGGTTTCTCTATAAATGAAAGTCCTCTCTCTCTTGAAGGCTTTACCAACTCTTGCCTTAAATTTTCGAAACAACCAAGAGCTCCACCATTAATACTCTACCAAGCTTTTAATTGTCATCCTCTCCCAAAGTGCTAGAGTATTTAAGAGTTGTAATTTTCGATCTTCAAGTGTTAGAAGATCAACAAGTTATCTTCTCATTTCTTTGAAGTTGGCGAGCATTCGTAAGAAAACTCGTGTGTTGAAGTTGGCGAGTTCTTCGGATCCAAACTCGTGTTGAAGTTGGCGAGTTTTTCGGATCCAAACTCGTGTTGAAGTTGGCGAGTTCTTCGGATCCAAACTCGTGTGTACTATTTTATTAAATAGTGGATTTAAGCTGGAGAGAGTTCCGGGACTGGATTGCCTCAAGCGAGGATACCAGGATACATCTTGTGTTTGATCTTCTTACTCTTTCCTTTTATTTGACATATATTGCTTCTTGTGCTTTAGTTAATTTTTATTACCCTATTCATCCCCCCCTACGGTTCTACAGTAACGTGCCATGGTTCGATCCACTATACTAGCTGGGGGAGGAAAGTATTAGCATAGATATGTGATCAATACTCTCCTTGTATCAAGTCTTGAACCTTGAATAGTGTTAATCATACACCGCACATATGATTAACTAGGCCATAAACTCTTGTATCAAGTTCCTAAGCCGATAACATGTTGAAACTAGTGCTCACTCACATAGATAGTACTGTTCTTGATTCTTGTACATGATATACATTGTTCTCTTGCTCTTACTCATTTATAGTTTTACTTATGCCTTACTATGTTCATTTACATATCACTTCATCTTGTATATTTTCTCTATTTACTGCTACATAGTCTTAATTATATTATCGAAACTATTATTAGAAATATATCTCATTTTAATCATGACTGAATATATTTTTCAGGCGACACAAAGGACGAGTGCCTTACCCATTACGGCCCTTCAGATGTAGTAGGCATAGATGGGTAGACTCTGATTCAGGAGGGTCTAGTTTCAGTTGAGAAGACTTATTTAGCGACTTTGTTAGGCTAGATTTGTACTGGATTCTGTCTCCAGCTAGACTGTTGGCTTGTTTATTATTTTGATACTTATTCTGTGTTAGATGACTCTTAGACTCTTTCTGGACTTGTATTATTTTTATATTAAACTTTCTCTGGATATTTTCATATCATGTTGTCTTTATCTTTTAATACCATTTATCTTCCTTATAGTATCGTGATTGAGTATGGATATATTTTTGTTACATATCCTCCGTTTAGAGTTGAATATCTCAACAGGTTATGATATTTATATTGTTGGTTAATTTAGTAGACCTAGATAGTGTTCTACTACCGATGTTGTGGCTTAGGCTGGGCGTTATCACGCACTCATGCCCCTACCCCAGATGTGGGTCGTGACACGGAATGAGACTCAAAGAAGGATATGGTCGAAGACGAAGAAAGAGAAGGTGAGAGAGAAAGGGGAGAGCGCACCTAAAGGCTACTCGACGTGACAGTTCGCCAACAAGGTGGCTGGTAATCTCTGGAGGACGGAGAGGTTCGGGCATAGCTGCGAGGGGACCAAATCGACAATGAGGAGACGATGTCGATGACGGCTGTAGTGACATTGGAGGTTCGTCGGTACAGATCTCGGCTGGCATCGGGTGGAGCAGTCGAGCGCCTACTGATTCGACGTCAGGCACGACGATGGGGATGCGAAGGAGGACAGGTAAGTGAAATCCTTTTTTCTTGTGGTTTATGATAATGATGGTGGTGGTTGGACTCGGTTGGGGTTGGTCGGACATGGGCGGCAGTAGCCAAACGATAGGGTAAATTAGGGGTAGCGGGTGTTGGTGCAGGCAGTAGTGTTAGCCATGACGTCAGCCGGAGTTGGGTTTTAGTGCGATGGTAGACAGGGAGATCGGTTGGGGTGGTGAGGGGTGCGGCCAAGGCCAGACGACGGAGTGGTCAAGATGATCTTGGTGGTGACGCGGAGGAAGCTTGGCCGGAGAAGCCAGGGTCGGGCGCCGGTGCGGTATCGGATGTAAACCCCCAAAATTTCTACTACAGTTTTTTAAATAAATTTGATATTTATTTTGTACTTCGTATTTATACGTCGCGTGAGAATTTGTATTTCTCGTATTGTACGTCGCATGCGAGTTTGCATTCATATTTGCTCGTCGAGTACGAATATGTGAGAGGTACATAGTTTTAGAAAACTTTTTTATTTATATATTTTATTTCTATAGGAGTATAGTTTTCACAATAAATATATGATAAATATTTTTATTTGCTTGAAGTTGTAAAAAAAAGACGTAGCATCGAGATTTACAAAAAGTATTAATTTAATATAAAAAGGGGTTATTTTATTTTTATTCTACAAATATAATTGGTGATTTGGAAAATGATGTTCTACATAAATATTATTTTGCATAGTACATGAATTTAAATTCATGTATATAATGGTATTTTCCAAATTAATTAATACTAATATTCTATCATTTGGAAAAAGATTTTTTATTTGTATTTAATTAATTATGATAATTAGATAAAGATTTTATTAAAAATAGATTTTTTAAATTAAAGATAGAAGTCATCCATATGGGATTTAGATTTGATCGAGTTACTTTAAATCAATATGGATTAAATACGACATTATCTAGAGAGGTATTTAAACTCTCCCAAGGCCATATCTAATTAGGAAGCTTCCACCTCCTATATAAGGAGAGCCCTATAGCTCATTTCTCATAGAAATTCTACATCTCATAATCTCCACAACCATGGTATCATGTATCGTGTCCGTGACCCCTCCCGTCCACTATATTTATATTTGTACAAAGGTAATACTTTCTATCCCATATCCGACAAGCCCGGACATCCATCGCGGTCGTGACGGACACTCCCGACATGACGACCCCAACAATATGATCCCACAGCAGCCCTGATTTCCTCCACCACCATTGCCGAACCAGCCTACCACCCATTCCTGACCCGACCACAACTCCGCCAACCACGCAACGACACCGCCTTCTTGCCGGTTCGCTGCCCGCTGCTACAGACCATCCCCACTATCTCGACCCCTTTTCGAGCAGCCCTGAATCCATCGCCTCGACTTCCACACACCATCCATAATTACAGCCATCCACATTCACCCCGACACCATTGTCAACACCAACACCTCGCGAAAATAAACACATCACCACCACCATTGGCCGAAATCGGTAGCCCGTCCCACCAACGCACCACCACCATTACCAACTGATATGACTAAACGGCCAGCCACCACTGCCACTGCTATCTCTACCACTACCGAGGCCCTCGCTAACCCTCGCCAACCCTCGCTGTCGGCGACCCCGTCAACCGACGACCACATCCCAAAATCCAGCATCACCGCCACCAGATAAATTAATGAGGGGCGCCCTAACCTGCCCGAGAATCCCTGCACAGCCGCATCATCGCCGGTGCGTTGCACCTGGCCATGCGTTCGCCGGTGACGCTCCGCTCGCACCGTGGCCATCCGAGCTTCCTGTAACTGCCAGCCCTGGCGGCAGCCACTCTGCCGCATCACTGCCCTTGATTCTGGCAACGAGCCAGTGCTGCCCGCACGTTCATCCACCACCTGACGGCGCACCGAGCAGCCGACCGTCCATGGGTCGCACGCGCACGAACCCTAGTAAGGATCCCTCTTCCGACCTCTCTCTCACGGTCACTCGCTCTTTCCCCAGTAGTTCTTCACTCTCACTCATATCTTTCGTTTTCCCAAACTCAAGAATAGTGATAACAGCTTCTGCTACAATTGATATTCTTGTATTTTTTTATTAGTATATTATAAAACGAACTGAACACTAGTTATATTTGATTATTGATTGTATTATTAATAAAAACTTTTTTTACATAATTATAATTATTATTATATATATTCATTAGTATTATTATTATTATTTATTTTGTTAGTTATTATTGATATACATTTAATATTTTCAAATTTTATTTGTAACAAAGTATTTGGGAGAGGGCCTCGAGTCCTATGCTTATTTTTAACAATGACTTGAAAGTTCTAAATATACTATTACATTTCTTATGCTATTTTAAAATATGGACTTTTGAGTCTAAAATTATGTTTTCCAAAATTTGGTATTACCTTAAAAGGATTTCTATTTTTCGAATATTGACCAAGAATAGTAAAATATAGTTTCCTACCTAAATTCTACTTTGGACAAACTTAGGGTTAACCTAAAAATGTTTTTTAAGTAATTATCATATTTTATTAGTAAATCTAGTTTTATATTATACTTTTTACAAATAGTATACTATTCCACAAATCACCTTTGATTATTACTATTGACTATGACTGATCATATTTCAAATTTCCTTGCAACCTCGGACCCCTTTCACAACGATCATGGCTATCAAAAAATCGGGACTTGTCGGAGCATCGCACCACACCAAGCGTCTCACCAGGCAAGATATCTTGCTATATTTACTGCTTATATTTAGTCATCATTTTCTTTAGTTATTTATATATCACTTTTATTTATTTCCAGTTTTTCTAGCTGTACCATTATTACAGTTTCTGATTTCTTACATGTTTAATGATATTAGTTTTGCTTTATTAAATTCTTTTTTGATTGCATATGGACCTAGAGTTAAGCGACTACCATCTGTAGTCTATTGGATAAACTTTGACACAGTTGTACCACGAGATATATGTGGGATGAGTAGCATGTAGAGGTACTTGCGTGTTGGCTGATCATCCGTGCGCATGCGTTAGGTCTAACTGCTAATAAAGGCATGTTAGGAGACTTAGTAGTTAGTAGAGGTACATGATCGCGGATGCGACGTACATAGTTGTATTTGGTGGGGAGAACATTTCCATGTTGTATGGGCTTCTATTGCACATTTCTTTGTAACTCGGAAGCTCAGCTGGAGATACGGGTATGATGACCCCATCAGGTTGGCCGCTAATATTTTTGAACGTTATGCGCTTCGTCACTACTAAAATACAACGATTTAGCGACGTCCCTATCCGTCGAAATCCCGTCGGTAATTCACATTACCGACGGATTTTCGACGGATACGGACTGAAAAAATCTGTCGGTAATAACCTCGTCGCTAAAACTAGCTCGTCGCTAGTCCACCGCTTTGCGACTAATTAGCGACGAATTTTTGTTGGTAAAATAAAAACTGTTAGCGACGGTAAGCCGACGGCTTCCCGTCAACATCGACAGGTTAAATTTTTAATATATTCATACAATTAGCGACGGACAATTCGTCACAAAATCGTTGCTAACCGCGTATCAGAGGGTTTCTGATACGCAATATCCGTCGCTAAAGTGTCGCTAACCTCGACGGATTAGCGGCGCAGTAGCGACGGATAATACGTCGCAACTTTTCTGGAAATCTTCCATATTTCCAGAACATGAGCGACGAAAAATACGTCGCTATTCCGTCGCTTATCGACGGATAATCCGTCGGTAAGCTTTCGCTATCTGATATTCGTACAATTAGCGACGGATAATCCGTCGCTAAGCTATCGCGAAGTCGTCGCTAAATACACTACCTCTTCAGATTAGCGGCTATTTGGCGACAGATAATCCGTCGCCACCCTTCTGGAAATCATCCATATTTCCAGAACATGAGCGACGGGAAATCCGTCGCCATTCCATCGCTTAAAAGTCGCTATCTCATATTCATACAATTAGCGATGGATAGTTCGTCGCTATGCTGTCGCGAGGTCGTCACTAAATACACTACCTCGTCGGATTAGCGGCCATTTAGTGACGGATAATCTGTCGCCATGCTTCAGGATATCTTCCATATTTCCTAAATATGAGCGACGGGAAGTCCGTCGCCATTCCGTCGCAAAAATTATCCAGAAACAGGCTGACGGATAATCCGTCGGGAAACCGTTGCTAGCTGCAAAAGTCAGTCGGTAACCCATCGATAATCCGTCGCTACCTGCAAACGTCCGTCGGCAACCCGTCGGTAATTCGTTGCTAATTGAAATATTTTTGATAAAAATTGCAGGAAAGAGACTATTTCCATTAATATAACATATCCAGCATCCACCATACACAAATATAATATATCCGACATCGAATATATCCAACAAATATCCATATTGCCAACACAATATCTCCAAGCATCCAATATATCACAACATACACAAAAATTATCCAACACAATATCCAACACAATATCCAACACACTATCCCAACATACATAGCAAAATATCCAAACATAAACAAAATATCCAAAATATACACATCCAAATGTCTAAATATCCAAAAACATAAACAAAATCACTGAGAAGGAGGAGATGGATCGTCTCGTGCTCTCTCCGTCGCATTCGCTCTGCGTATATAATCCTCCACCATATGTGGCGGCACTTGGGACAAGACGTGGTCTGGAAGGGAGCGTAGCTGCTCTGACGACATCATGTCAAGAAGCGCCACGATAGTAGCATCCGGTACCATGCGGGCCTCGAAAGAGTGGTCAAAAGAAAGTCGTCCGGAACAAGAAGGACCAGGTCGATCCGAAGCATCGACAGTAGCAGTAGACGAAGCGGCAGCATACGGACTAGGAGCAAACGGATCGGGAGCAGAAGAAGGATGCGGATAGTGCTCCAGCACTATCGACCGTAAATCCGACACCGCCGTGGCAAGAGTCGTAAGCTACGTCCTCACATCGTCTGCGGGGGGCGCGGGAGGAGGCGGAGGCGGTAGATATCACGGAGTCGACGTCTGCAAAAAATTTGCCATGGAACCTAAGCCGTACAAGCGCCCTTTCCTAAAGTCGTCGGCGGATTCTATGAACACGTCGTCGTAGCGAGCGGTCATAGAAGAGGGCGTCTGGGTGGGCGTCATTTTGTCAACATCCTCGGTAAGGGGCTTAATCCGACGGAGTGCCTCACGATACGCAGCCTATCCAATGAATGTGTTTATACTATAAGTTTTTCTAAGTTATAATCTAAATCCTATGTTTCCCTCAGTTATAGTTTTAGTCCCAAGTTTACCTAATTAAGTTATAGTTATAATCATACGTTTCCCTAAGTTATAGTTATAATCATGAACGTAAGTACTTACACCAGTCTCCTGGGCTCTCGCGTTGACGAAGCTCCCGTCCTTCTACCTCTTGTGCGTATGCATGAATACATCGTGAGCGGTGACCGCCTCCGCCTCTCTCTCCTCCTTCACTGCCTGTTGGACCTGCATACGTAGAATTTAATTAACTTCGTATATTAATAGTACCGAATTAAATAGTAGAATGAATTTGCAGTATCTCACCAAATCTGCACACGTCCGTGCGTGGGGCTTTGATCCCCCCGTATGCAGACCCGTGGCCTGTCTATTCGCCTTGGCTTTCTCTGATTTTTTCTTGTATTGAGGAGTGTCCATCTTCCCCAACATTTGCTCATAGTACTCCGCCCGGATCCAGTCCTTCTTCGTATGTGCCGTACAAAGGTCGTACATTGCATCCAGTATCTTCTTTCCGGCGGCGGCTTTGTAGGTCATGCGGATTGCCTCCTTGCGATGGAGGGGCCACCAGAACGTCCTTTGACACACAAATTCAAATATCACATAATTAAAAAATTAATGGATTAAAGAATAATTAATAATTAACCCTAAGATATATACCCTCATCTCGTCGAGCTAGACGTACTGCCTGTCCTGAGGTACCTCAGAAAAATTGAGGTAGGGGCCATGGTAGTTTTCCCGGATAATGTACCCTAGACTCCGGGCAACATCCCACGGAAAAAATCTATAAAAAATTAACGACTGGATTATTGACTAGAATAAATGAAAAAAATTTAATAAATTAACTTAAATTTACTTACGATTCACCCGTGGGCCATATCTCTCGTCGTAACTCGCCCATCGGCCTCTCTGGTGGCGTCGGAGGATTCAAGGGTCCGCGCATGTTCTCCCCGGTAACAGGATAAAACTGAATCCGGGGGTACTCCGAGGCCCACCGTACAGTAACTGTTGGGTCCGCTGCTACATCTGCTGATGCATCCGTTGGTGCATCCGGTGGCAGAACGGATCTGCTAGTGGATCTAGCCGATGGAGGAAAGGATCCGCTAATGGATGGAGTCGCAGGCCTCGACGAAGATAGGCGGCGGGAAGAGTTTGTGCTCGGGCTCTCCAGGTCGGGATCGAAGGTCACATCCGGGGAAGACGTCTGGCGACCACGACCGCTACCACCATGCCCACGCCCACGACCACCACCACTACTACCACCACGACCACGACCAGCACCACCAGCACGAGTGCTCGCAACCATGCCCTGTAAATAGAACACATAAACAAAATTAATAATATAAAAGTATAAATAAATATAAAACTAAACTAAAATATATATACTAGCAGTAGAGCGACGAGTGTCGGCCAGAGGAGTAGGACTAGGAGTGCCATCTGCAAAAAGAAGAACACAAAAGTTTAATTTAAACTGAATCGTCCTCGTCAGCGGCCTCGGCCTCGACAAAAACATGAACTAAAATATACCGATATTTAATCATCATCATCATCCTCGTCCTCGTCTTCATTCTCATCATCATCATCATCCTCATCCTCATCCTCATCCTCATCCTCATCGTCGACTTCATCTGTATCCTCATCCTCATCAAGTTCTTCTTCTTCTTCTTCTTCTTCAGTCTCAATACTTGGGACAAGACGCCTCTTTCTCCCGTGGTTGACATCTAAGTCTTGTATATCAACCTCTTCCTTCCCCTTATTTTCCTCAGCTTGAGGTATATCAACCTCAACATCCATGGTATCCGACTGTTGTCCCAAGTATTGGGGCTTTTCGATCTCGTTCTCTTGGTATGCTGGGTCTCCAATGTTGAATATATTTCTAGATTTAATCTTGCATACTGCCCACCAGTTAAATCGATCTCTACGATGCCTTGGGTAGCTTGTATAGTAGACTTGAACAGCCTGACTTGCTATCACAAATGTGTCGCACCCTCTATACCTCCTGCGATGATTTATATCGACGAATCCAAATTGTTTATCGATTCTTCAATCGATATTTGGTGTCGTATCGAACCACTCACATTTGAACATCACAATATGCATATCATATGGGACACTATAATGTAAATCTATAATATCCCGAAGCCTTCCATAATAGTCAAAGTCTGGCTCGTCGTCATAGATGGTACCTCTTATACAAACGCCAGAATCCTTAGTACTGAAGTTGTTATTGACAAATTCGGCATTTATAGCATGCTGAGTTGCCCTAAACTTGAAGCCATTAACGACATAGCCAGGCCAAGTCTTCGCATGCTTCTTCGGTCCCAATGCCAAATAACGAATGCTCTCATTTGTGAGTGTTGTTTCAGACAATAAAACATGTAAACAAATAATGATAATTTAAATATTTTACTTGCATATATTTTAATGGTACCCGCATAACATATTATCTCATTTACTTATATATTTTTGAAACCAGGTAAGAAAGGTACAATAAACTCTCTTTGAAGTCCCTTATCGGTAGTATCGGGTGTCCTTATTTTGACTTCATCTATAAATACACTGTTAGAGAGAATAAAAATAAGTGTAGTCACTTACTTCACCAAATTAGAGATTATAACGAGGAGTAGTCACTTACTTCTCCAAATCTCTCACTTCTTGTATGTCATAATTTAACAATACATATCGGTGCGCGGCATCATACTCATCGTCAGTCAACCACCGATTCTTACTAGCCCCAATAGGCTTGCCCCTTAAATTGAATATACCTCCATCCTCAACGTCTTCGTCATTCCTTTGAGGTATATTTTGATTTGTCTCAACATGAGTATCGAAATAAATAGAGCAGAAGTTTGACACCTCCTCGATAAGATATGCTTCGCATATCGAAGCCTGTATATGAGCCTTATTGCCAACTTTCTTCTTTAAATGGTATAGGCACCTAGAAAGACAAATTATCTTAAGAATTGACAATGAATTATAAAATTCCACTTAAATTATATCGATTTTTATTTACCTTTCAAACGGGTACATCTATTGATAATGAACAGATGCACCGACACGAGCTTCGTATGGTAGATGAATCGGTAGATGCTCCATGCTGTCGAAAAAGCCCCGTGGAAATATTTTCTCTAACTTGCAAATTGTTAAGACAAGCTTCTCCTTAAGTTGTACCATATGTTGCACCGTCAGCTTAGTTGAACAGATATCCCTGAAGAATGTAGACAGCTCGGCCAACGGAACCCATACAGCAGAAGGCAACAACTCTCTCAAAGCAATGGACAGTAATCTTTCCATAAACACGTAGCAGTCGTAAATTTTTATTCCTGTTAGCTTGCGTTCATTGAGAGCAACTTATCTAGACAAATTCGACACATAACCGTCGGGAAATCTTAAAGTAGATATCCACTTGCAGATTATTAATCTATCTTCCTTGCTCAATGTATATGGCGCTATAGGCTTACTTAGTTATCTACCAGCTCCCCTTTCTATCAAGTTTAGATCATTATGTTTGCATATCTCGGCCATGTCTTGTCATGCTTTTGGATTGTCCTTCGTCTTTCCTTTAATATCCATGACGGCATTGAAGACATTATCGAACACATTTTTTCGATATGCATGACATCAAGATTATACCTTATAAGATTATCTTTCCAATAAGGCAAGTCCTAGAAAATACTCCGTTTGGTCCAGTTATGGCTTTGACCGAACCCCTCGACACGATTGTTCAATGGATCTTCCATTGCGGTGGACAATTCCTTTACAACTTTCCAAATATCGTATCCCGACAATCTGGCAGGAGGATCAAGAAATTCTTGTTTTCAGATCTGAACGCGTCCTTGTTCTTTTGCCAAGGATGGCTCACGGGCAGAAATTGACAGTGACAGTCAAAGAAAGAAGTTTATCCTCCATGTCTAAGGCGAAATGCCTTACTATTTTTCATGCATATCGGACAAAACATGTTGCCGTGCATACTCCATCCCGATAGCATACCGTATGCTGGAAAATTATTAATTTTCCATATGAGTGAAGCTCTCATCTGAAAGTTCTGTTTCCTGGAAATATCAAACGTCGTGACACCGATCTCCCATAGCTGTTTCAGCTCATCCACCAACGGCTGTAAATATATATCAATATTCTTCGTCAGATTTTTGGGACCGGGTATGATAGCTGTCAAGAACATATAAGGAGTCTTTATACACATCCATGGTGGCAGATTGTAAGGGGTAAGAATGATCGGCCAGCATGAGTATTGAGATCCCGACTGTCCGAAAGGGGCGAAGCCATCAGAACATAGCGCAAGGCATACATTTCTAGGCTCTGCAGCAAAATCTGGATGACACAAATTAAAATGTTTCCACGCCTCTCCATCCGAAGTATGTGACAATTCTCCTTCATCCTTTATGCGTTCTTCACTGTGCCACGTCATGTTTTCCGCTGTATTCAGAGTCATATACATCCTCTGCAAGTGCTTCGTGATCGACAAGTAATGCATATACTTGTAAGGACGTCATTTTCTAGTTGACTTTTCTTTTTCCTGTACTGGCTTGTAACGATCTATATTACAGAAGCTGCATCTTTCTGATATACAATTCTCTTTGTAGTACAACATGCATCCGTTGCGACAACAATCTATCTTCTTATACCCCAGTCCCAGTTGTCGGACCATCATCTTTGACTTATAGAAGTTTTTTGGGAGCTCTTTTGATTCCTTCGATAACACCTCGTTGATTAGATCTGTAATCCGATCATAGCAAGCTTATGGCAAGTTAAAATCAGACTTTATGTTCAGCAACCGTATCGTTACTAACAGTACAAAATGAGTCTCACAACTAGGATATAGAGGAGTATCTGCGTCCTGAAACATATCATAGAACTCCTTCGCCTCGGGATTAGGATCCTCCGGATCAAAATTAGGCCCTGCCGTATCGTACACCATATCTCGTGCACGGTTTTTCACGTCTCCATAATCAACAGAGCATCCGTCGTCTTCGAGGACATCCATTGCAGTATTATCATCAAAAACATAAGTACCAGCTTCCATCGCCTGTCTTTCTGAATATAATTCACCTTGTGATGACCACAAGCCGTAATCACGTACGAAACCCTTACGGGTCAAATGATCTCTCACAGTCACCACTTCTTCGTAACGTCTATTGTGACAATTAACCCATGGACACTTGATTTTGTTACTGTCCATGTACTGAGCTTTGCTCATGGCATACTTAAGAAATACTTCACACCTGCCCGAAAATCGTCACTTAACACCAATTCTGCTCTCGTGTTGCCGTTTGTACATCCATGTACGATCAACAAAGTAACGATTCATCTTCGATTTGGATGTAAAAATCTGTATCGTAAGACAAACTAAACATAAGAATAGCCCGATACTTTAAACTATCCTCATAAGAATAGTCCGATACTCCGATCGGTATCGTTATCGGCCGATACTTTAATAAATTATTAATGTTAATAATTTATTAATACCTATTTGTTTTTTGATACCAAAAAATCCGATACTTCGATCCGAAACTACCGATATTACCGATACCCCCAATGCAGATACTCATAGGGATAGTCCGATACCGATACCGGGACATGCCAAACTGTATCAGTATCGGACAGTATCAGATCGGTATCGGTCAGTATCGGGTATCGGTCAGTATCGGAGCGGGACATGCCAAACTGTACCGGTAACGGTCAGTATCGGTCCGATTCCGATTCTGATACCGATTCGGATACCCCCTCCTCCGATCCGATACTCCAATTCGAAACCACCGATACTCATAGGAATGGTCCGATCCGAAACCACCGATACCCCCCCACCCCCTCTCCTACCCCGCTGTAGAGCAAACCCCCCTCCCCCACCCACACCCCCCCCCCCGACAACAAACCCCCACCCTACCCCCCCGATAGCAAATACCTACCCCTTCCCCCTCACCCCCCGACAGTAAACCCTAAACCCTACCCCTGCCCCTTGCCCCTTGCCCCGCACCCAACACCATCTACCCCCCGCCCTCCCTCCCACCCCCCATCACCGTCGACCCCGCGACAGCCAGCCCACCCCCCCATCCGAAACCCTACCCCTGCCCCAAATCCCTAAACCTACTACTAAAATCTGTCAAACCAGCTACGCCGCCGGACGTCACTAAAAAGGGAAAATACGTCGCTAATTTCCATTAGCGAATTATTTAAGGACGTTTGGACGTTGTCGCGATCAACCTAGTCGCTAAACAACACAACGTCGCAATATGTCGCTATTGCGATGACACTTAGCGACGCATATACGTCGCTAATTCAGTGACTACCAGCGACATAAAACGACTGCAATTACCTACGTCACCTAGCGACGTTTAGCGACTTTACATGCATCGATGCTGACATGGCTTGTGAGCCAAATGGTGACGTTCTGCGACGTTTTTACGTTGCTATAGTACCGACACATAGCGACGTTTAGTGACGTCGAACGTAGCGACGTTTAGTGACGATCAGCGACGGTGTTCATCACAGTTAGCGACGTTTTGATACTTACTTAGCGACGTTAATTTTCGTCGTTGGACATCGCTGACCGTCGCTGAACGTCACTAATTTTAGAAAAAAATAAAAAAAATACAGCATTTGCAGCAGATACACAAAGTATCAAACAACACAGATACACAATCACGAACACAAATGCGTATCAAACAACGACGGTGGGTATCACGAACACAAAGTATCAAACAGCGATGGTGTGTATCACAAACATAGTATCAAACAACACAGATACACACTCACGAACACGTTTGAAACACAATCTCAATAATCAACATAGATATATGAAAAATTGTAACAATAATGTCAAACATAATGCTCCACATAAGAAAAATGTGTGTATAAACACGTAAAAGACCCAACAATAGGCCATCACACAACAATATATATATGTCGACTACGGCTGATCAAGAGGAGCATCACCGCTCCTGGACAGAAGGTAAGCATACTGCTCCGGTGTAAGAACCACCGACGATGATGAAGGAGGCAGTGTAACCGCTGTAGAAGGAGGCAGTGTAACCGCTGGAGAAAGGAGGCAGTGTAACCGTTGGAGATGGGTACATCCGCGTCTCCTCTAGGGCTAGCATTCTAGTGCTGTATTGCTCCATGCAAGCCGCTATCCTAGTAACGGTGTCATGGATGGACTCCTGCATCCCCTGTACGTGCCTTATGGTACGCTCGAGCTTGTCAAAGCGTGCGATGACCGACGCAGCATCCCCTTGCGCTTGAGACCATGGATGCTCAGAAATCTTCCTCAGCATATCGTCGCACAGCTCAGCAATCTGGCGGGCAATGGTGCCCTCGACTCGGGACGATTCGGCCTGTGACGGCTGTGAATGCATACTGGCAGAGGGAGCCCTGGATGTCTGCATCGCAACAAATGTGTCGTAGGACCCCATACCATAGTACGTACCTCTATGAAGACCACCAACAGCGGTCTTCCAGAGCTCGTCCTCCGACTGAGGCGAAGAGGGCTGCGATGTACCAACCCCTCCCTCTGTCGGTGCACTAGCACTCGCACGCTCACGTAGCCTAACAAACTCGTCCTAGAAATCATTGTACATCTCTATAAATCAGTACTTACCTAAATTAGCCTAATAAATGTCTAAAGTATTTAATTATTATTAACTATATGGTTATATATTCTTTAAGTTGTGTTAAAAATTAACAAAATCTAAATTAGTACTTACATAGCTCTGAGTAGCCCGGTCGTCGATGAGCTTTCCATCCTTCGATGGGTGGCCAGGAAGACGGTCACCAAGTTTGTATCCTCACCCCTATGTACCTGCATGTTTGTTATATTTTATTCTTTAGTAAAATAGAAATTTATATACTCCTACTATCAATAAAATCTTATATATTGTAATACATTACATACCAGACGACGAAAATGCTCCGTCATAGGAATCGATCCACCATACTACTTTTCGGCCCTCGTCCTAGCAGCCTTCGCCTTCTCCGACCACTCTCTGTACCGGGGCTCCTCAAATTGAGCCCTCATCGTGGTCTACTGGTCAGGCGTGATCCAACCAGCAATCGGCTTTCCGGAGCGCTGACGAGCTTTCTGATCGTCAATTACATCATGGATCAACTTGGCGGAGACGGCAGGAAACTGCCTCTCAATCTGCTCGGCCCGGTGTGGTGGATAAAAATAAGTCCTCTACAAGAATTACAAATTAAAATAATAAGTCTAAAAAATGCTTAAAATTATATTAATCATACTAAGTTAACTATCTTTAGTTACCTTGAAGTGGGCAAAACAGAATACCTTCCTCTCTTCCGAGGCACCCGAGTAGTTAATCTACGGACCCCCATAGTTGGACCTTAGAAAGGAGCCCAACGCTCTCTGTACCGACGAGGGACGATATCTGTATACAACGATAACCGATGTATTAATGAATAAATATATATATATATATATATATATATATATATATATATATATATATATATATATATATATATTCATTTAACTTACTTTTAGGACCGTCGGCCCAAATCTCCATCCTCGACTCGTCCTGAGGTGCGCATGGAGGGTCGCTCTTGTATGGATCCGCCCGGGCGGAAGTAGGGACTACCTCCTCCACCTGCTCCCTACCCGCCATGCTGTTGTCAGCGGTAGGAAGGCTAGGGGAAGGAGTATGATCAGCAAGCCTGGAACTGCTCGTCGCAGGTGTACTGCCATCCGGACCTACGACCGTATGGTACAATGGAGTACTCGGGTCAAACGATGTTCCGGAGCCATCCTTTGTAACGGAGCTCTCTGCCCACCTAAGGATACGGCTCGTCCTGACCTATCTCCGCGTCGTCCTGAGGTGCCTCCGCGTCGTCCTGCCATGCTGATAATAACATATGTTTGAAAATATAAATAAATACAATGACAGTTTAGAAATATCTGCGTACATTAGAGTTCATAATTTAAGTTTTAAAAAAATCTGAATACTAATAGAAATAATCATAGTTCATAATTTAAGATTACAGAAATATGAATACATCAAAATCACAGTTTCTCAATCGTCCTCTGAAAATTTATCTTCTTCGTTTGCCTCCTCCTCCTCCTTATCCTCTTCCTCTTCCTCCTCATCGTCACCAGCAACTCCTTCATCTTCCCCTTCGAATACTTGTACCTCTTCTACACAAGTAGATATTGAATGGAAAACTTCTGCTGAGTCGACATCAATTGTATTTGGTACAAGAGGCAGCTCGTCCACCTGATAAGACACTTCGTCGACGTCGTAGGTATTTCTGGCTTTAGTCTTGCATACTTCCCACCAGTCGTACCTCATTGTTCCCTGTCTAGGATATGTTGTAAAATATACGAGTTGAGCTTGACTTGCTAGGATAAATGGTTCGTATCCTTGGTATCGACGGCGGTAGTTAATATCCACAAGACCATGCTTGTCAATTTTCCATCCTTGATCTTGTATGGGATCGAACCAATCAACTTTGAATAACACGATCTTGGCAGGCTCTATGCCATAGTTGTACGTTAATTCCACGATCTCACGTAAGACGCCATAGAAATCATTGCCTGGAGTGACATCTTTGTAGTTTGTAGATTTGATACACAGGCAACTATTTTTTGTGGAATATAGATACAGGAAGATATCTCTGATGAGAGCATTTGTTGACTTGAACTTAAACCCATTCACGCAATAACTTGGCCATATTTTGACGGCATAAATTGGTCCCTTGGCAAGAGTTCTAATAGATTCATTCTCAAGGTTGATGTTTGGACGATCGACCTAAACACGAGAAGATACAAAATTAAGTTCAATGTTAAGTTATTTCTTGTGCCGTTGTGAATGGAGGAAGATTCTAACTAGCTTCTTACGTACATATGCAGTCAACCAAGACGGGAAATGAAGTCTCATTTCTTCTTCTACTTCTTCATCTTTAATGTATGGTCTACTTGACCTCACATCATCATTAAATTTGCTGAAAACTAATAAATATCGGGATATACTCGTTAAATTATAATAACGTAATCAACAAATAGATGACTTGAACCTGGAAGATTTTCACTTACCACTCTAGCTTTTCCACTTCATCCTCCTCGCAGTTGAGTAATATATATAACTGGGCAGCCTTTAGTTCCTCATCATTCAAATATCTCTTTTTCAGTTTTCTAGAAGGCTTTCCAAGAGCATTGAAGACTTTCAATAATGCATCATTATATTCTATATCTCCATCGTCGTTCCTCGGAGCTCTTGTTCTATTTATAGCAATATGAGGCTTGAAATACATTGAACAAAAGTTTGTAATCTTCTCAAGGACATAGGCTTCACAAATAGAACCCTCGACCCGTGCCTTATTTTTTACCTTCCTCTTCAAGTGGTTTAGATGGCGCTCGAATGGGTACATCTACCGATAATCGACGGGCCCACCAATACGTGCCTCATATGAAAGATGAATTGGCAAATGCTCCATAGAGTCGAAGAATCCAGGAGGGAACACCCTCTCAAGATTACACAATGTTACTGCAATGTCCTTCTCCTGCTTTTCAAGCCGATCAACGAGCAACTTAGTAGAACAAAGATCTCTGAAGAATATGCTAAGCTCTGTCAGTGGATCCGAAACGACCTGAGGTAAGAATTTCCGAAATGTAATCGGGATTAACCTCTCCATAAAAATGTGACATTCGTGGCTCTTCATACCCTGTAGTTTGTTCTCCTTCGGGTCAACACATCTTCTTAAATTCGATACGTACCCGTATAGAAATTTTAGGCCCTGGATCCACCTACAAAGTTTACCTTTGTCCTCCTTGTCCGGTGAGAAAATGGCCCTGGGCTGCTTATATTTTCCACTGCCTTCCTTTATCAAATGCAACTCTAGACGTCTGCATATTTCTTCTAAGTCCAACCTGGCCTTGGGATTGTCTTTCGTCTTCCCCTTTACGTCCATGACAGTATTTATTATATTGTCAAATATATTCTTCTCGATATGCATGACATCTAGGCTATGTCTGAGCAGATGGTCACTCCAATATGGTAGGTCCCAGAATATACTCCTCTTTGTCCAGTTGTGAGTGTGGCCAAATCCATCACACTTGTACCCCGCTGTAGGCTCTTCAATAGCACTTGACAATTCTTTAACATTCTTCCATATTGTGTCCCCGGACCACCGTGGCGGTGGACTGGACTTCTCTACCACGCCAGCACGAAAAGCATTCATGTTCCTCCGGTACGGATGATCCTTTGGCAGGAACTGTCGATGACAATCAAAGAAGCACGGTTTTCCTCCGTGTTTCAAACGGAAAGTCTTAGTGCGATCCATGCAATACGGACATACGAGACGACCATGGGTGCTCCAACCCGATAACATTACATAGGCCGGGAAATCATTGATGGTCCACATTAGTGCGACCCTCATCTGAAAGTTTTGCTTTCTGGAAACATCATATGTGGTTGCATCTACTTTCCACAACTGATTCAGCTCATCTACCAAGGGCTGTAAGTACACATCGATGTTCCTCTTCGGGTTCTCCGGACCAGGAATAATAACAGTTAGGAACATGTAAGGAGTCTTCATACACATCCAAGGCAGCAAGTTGTACGGAGTAACAATCACAGGCCAACAAGAATATTGTGAGCCCGAAAGTCCAAATGGGGTAAAACCGTCGGAGGAAAGCCCCAATCTGATATTACGCGGCTCCGAAGCAAAATCGGGATACACTCGATCAAAGTGTTTTCATGCTTCCCCGTCGGATGGATAATCCAGTACTCCATCTATTTATTCCTACTTGTGCTAACTCATATTATCAGCTGTCTCCTTTGCCATAAACAACCTCTACAACCGCGGCATCAAAGGCAAATAGTGTATCGAATCTGTTGGCTTGCGTGCACCAGAAGTCCTTGTTGTACTAGTTGCCTTGAAGCGATCGGTACTACAAAATCTGCAAGCATCTTCATCCTTGTCATCCTTATAGTAAAACATGCATCCGTTGCGACATGCATCAATTTTTTCATACCCCATCCAGAGCGATCCCACCATTCTCTTGGATCGGTAGAAGTCTTTAGGTAACTTGCCACCCTCCGGCAATATATCTTTAATTAACTCCAGGATTCGGTTGTAGCATTCTTGAGACATGTTAAAATCTGATTTTATGCTCAACAATCTTGTAATCACCTCCAACGATGAATGGTCATCACAACCAGGATATAAAGGAGTCCTTGCATTCTCCAGCAACTCCATGAACTTTGCAGCATCGGCATTCGGTGCCTCCTCAGCTGTATATTGATTGTTCGGATCGAAACTAGGCCCCACAGCATCGAAAACCATGTTTGTCCACCCTTGGTCGTAATCAGCATGCTCGTGGACATCTACATAAGGTTTCACATAAGGCTCCAGCTCGGAGGCTAAAGGCACAAGTTCTCAGTGTGCGGTCTACTGATAATAATTTGGCATGAAATCTCTCGAATACAAATGATATGTCACATCCACTTCTGAATGATATTTCAAGTTGCGACATCTCACACATTGACACTTAATTTTTGTACGATCCAAGTACTGAGGGAACGCCTTGGCAAACTGCAGGAACTGTTGCACGCCCTGTATAAATTTATCCTGTACACTGCACATGTCATCAGGATGACGATCGTACATCCACAAATGATTCCGCAGATAGTAATTCATATCCATTTTAAGATAATTCTGCAAAGATTAAAACAGATAATAATTCATCAGGATGACGATTGCACATCTACGAACGGTTCTGCAGATAGTAATTCATATCCATTTTAAGATAATTACCGCAGAAAGTGAAGACCGACATGAACTGACGCACGAAAGTGACGATTGTATGACCACAAGTTTTATGTTCTTCAACGCTAAATTTTTACATGCATAATTGCCAAGTGTGGGGACGAATGGCTCAGAACACAACCCAAAATTCAATCTAGCATACATTACTTTGAATCATCTATGTTCTGTACATGTGGTGTAGTATATGTTCTTATCGAATCTAGTATCTGAAGGATGTAACAGAATCAAGATGAACCCACATAATGTAATACTAAGACATTATCTACTACTAAAACATGTAGTGATAGGTTGTCGTATCATCATTGCCGAGTGATGGAGGTCGGAGGACAGTCAACTTTATTTACGGCTACATAGTTTCTGCTTTACCAGTCGAATGGCTGCAGGGACTATGTCCTGATCACGATGTCGTACCATAGATTAATGCAAATTTTTTATAGCAAATGTCGTACATAGATTTCTGTCTCGCCGATCGAATGGCAGATAAAAAGTTTATATTCGATTTTTTGTCAAGTGTGAGAACGGATGGCTCAGAACACAACCCAAAATTTATTCTAGCGTACATTAGTGTGAATCATCTATGTTCTGTATATATGGTGTAGTATATGTTCTTATCGAATATAGTATCTGAAGGATGTAACAAAATCAATAAGATGAACACACAAAATGTAATACTAAGACATTATCTATTACTAAAAGATGTAATGATAGGTTGTCGTATCATCATTGCCGATGGATGGGGGTCGGAGGACAGTCAACTTTATCTACGGCTACATAGTTTCTGCCTCGCCAGTCGAATGGCTGCAGGAACTATGTCCTGATCACGATGTCGTACCATAGATTAATTCAAAGTCCTTATAGCAAATGTCGTACATATATTTCTACTTTGCTAGTCGAATGGATGTAGGGACAGTGTCTAACTTGGTGTATCTCATCATTTTCCTAAAATATCTGACATTCAAACTCAGAAAACAGTTGCTAACTGATATCACTGTTCAGTTAAGCCTATTCTCAGGTTAATCCTTATTCCAAATATCATTTTCTAATAGGAATTTAGCTAAGTCCATATCAATAGACAAATTTCCTGTGGGTATTATGAACTAGCCAAGCCATCATACCTAGGTATCCAGTCTCTCATACAGGACCTACCTATCTATCTTTAACATAAATTATATAAATCAAACTAGTCTTAACCACTAGTACCAACTGCCTGAACATGACAGTCCCTAATTGGTACTGGATTTATCCTACCTCTGAGTTTCACACATATTAAAAAGGAAGGCATTTATTGTTAACAAGATAACCTGTCATGAATTGAACAGCAGGCAGACTTTGATTTAGGATTTAAAATATGGTATTCAGGTCAACGTAATTCAGTAGAATGGTACTGAACAGAAAGTCTAATTAAGACTTTCAACTAAGCAGGCAGCCTGGACTTCTGTTCAGAACTTGGCAGGCAAAATCCCATACCATCTGATGATAAACCTATGCACACCCTTGCCTAAACTATTTGTTTCAGTAGGTAAAATATTCCAAGTTACTCAAGTAACCTGTCGTGCAATATTTGGTGTCAACAGCATTCCTTGTTAATTGTAACATGCATACTATCATATCCTAACTCTGCCAAAACCTGGCATGTCCCTACACTAATCATTCCATATTTCAGTAATGTCAGTGAGCTAAATCATACTCAACTGTCGAGAATACTTAGGACAAAACTTATTCACAGGATTAGTATCCATCCTTCGTGACATCACTAAAATTTTATAGAATATCGATCACAATGGACAAGTTGGACTTGAAACAGGTACTTAAAGGATCTCCGATTTTGAATTCAACAAGTCGATAATAATTATTACTCAATTTATTCATCATTTCAAAACCCTGAAAATGCCCAAAAAACTCGCAGTATCAGTAAATAGGGCTCGAACCCTAAATTGGAATTCCAATCCAAGCAAAACATCAAATTGACAGTTAATATGCCTAAAAACTACCAGTATCAGTATATAGGTGTCACACTGTGAGTCTCGTATCCACACAGTAGGACACGACGTGTCCAAACTAACAAAATAGGTGTCACACTGCTGCTCGTGCGACGAGTCCACGCTCTCATGGACACGAACTAGAAGCGAGAGAGAGAGCTAGAAGACGAGAAGAAACTGGAAAGCGGGGACAGGGAAGAGAGAGAGTGTGTGTGTGTGTATAAGAGAGAGAAAGAGAGAAAGGAGAGCTACCTGAGGAGGAGGAGGAGGAGGTCGGAGGAGGGAGATTGCCGGAGGAGCGCCGCGGAGGAGGAGCCGGAGGAGGAAATCACCGGAGAAGTGCGTGCACGAAAAATTGGGGGGGGGGGAATTTGTGAATGATCGAAAAAGAAACCCTCGCAGCCTATATAAAACATTTAGCGACGTCCGAAAAGGACATCGCTCAACGTCGCTGACATTTAATAAACGGCGACACCGCTTAAATTGCGTCGCTACGCGTCGCTATATCAGTGACGTGTACCGACAAACTTGCGACGCATGTTCCTATTTAACAAACAGTAGTCGCTAGACGTCGCTATTAGTCGTTGTTGGCGAATAACAGCGATGTCTTAGTAAAACGTCGCTAAACCCCCCAAAATTAGCGGTTCTATCTTGGAGTCGCTAAATACGTCGCTGATATGACTTATTTTGGTAGTGACCCTACCCTGCCCCCCCCCCCCCCCCCCCGCACTCAACAACCTCCCCCCTCCCGTCCCCCGCCCCCACTTCCTCTCCCCCATCCCGCCGGCCCCAGCGACAGCCGAGCCCCCACCCCAGCAACCCGAAACCCTAAACAGTGAGAGAGAGGGAGAGAGAGAGAGCATACCTGAGAGAGATATATCCCGTCGGAGAGAGCTTCGCCGGAGAATGTGACCCGTCGGAGAGAGCTCGCCGGAGAGAGAGAGAGAGAGGAAAGAGAGTGAGTTCTTTGGGGGAAATAAAAAATTTTCCCCCGTCGATTCAATTTAAGTTAGGTTACAGTATTTAGCAACGGATTACCGACGGATATATCCGTCGGTAGATAGTCACTAAATACCTATTAGATTACCGACGGAACGTCCGTCGCTACATAGACGCTAATTTAGCGCGCCATTTTTTCCAGATTTTCACCATAATGTGCGATATATTAGCGACGGACATGAATCCATCGCTAAAGTTTTATCAAGCGAGCGACGGATGTGCGACTGATTTTGACACAAAAAACTAAAAAAGTTATCCATTGCTTTCTGACGGTAGCCAGTCACAAGGTAGTCGCGAGACCGTCGCTATGGCCGACGAATACGATCCGTCGCTAATCCTTCGTCGCCAATTTGTTGTATTTTAGTAGTACGTCACTAGTGCCCAAGAGGGGACTATACAAGATCTTAATTACAGCCAGGACTCATGCGACTAAAGGTTTGTTCTTAACTACATAAACACATTAGCATGGTTAGGTAAACCCTAGTCAATGTCATGTCACCTCCGTTCCATTAGTAGCTTGGGACAATTTTGCATCGTGGTATAGTGTGCTACCCCTTGTCCTTGTTTGGTTATAGGGGTAGTCCATTATTTCGATGATAAGATATTGAACCTTGTTACGATTGGGACTATTTTACTTTACTTATGGCATATGACATATTATATATTCAGTTTATTATGGCATGTTCTTCCTTTATCTTGTTACATCCCTCTGAGGACCTGGTGATCTCTCCAAGTGTGTGCTTCTATGATATTTGCAGGTGTTCTAGCGAAGGTCGTGATCTTCTCCATTCCTTCGCAGAGGATTGCCCTTGGGTCGACTTGCTACCTTTCTTTTGCATTTTCTTCCATGTATTATCCTTCTCATTTAAATGGTTGATAGTGGATTCGTCTCCGCCCAACTACATGTATAAATGACAAATTTTATAGTTAATTTATATTATTATTCTCTTATTTGGTGGATAAGATTTAGTTGTCTTGGTTTGCTACATTTTACAGCTTATAATACATACAAGATTTCCATATATTGGAGTATACTTTGTATGTATGCAGCTGGCATGTCCACATACTTAGTCCCAAGTATTTTGGGACTGGGGCATTGCATATTTTGTGGTGGCCTATGCAGGTCAAGTTTGTCACTTCGGTTACATTATTATACCGATGTGAGCCTGCACATAGGATTAGAGTTTAGGATCTCATCCACGTGCTTAAACTCCTCCCTTGACTCCATTTTTGATCTCTCGTTCGACTTCTTCGATTCATGTCTTGCTTGAACTCTTTCTACCGTAATCTTATCCCTTAATTCGTGCTTACTAGTGGTTAGGAAGATGACTGCACTAGTATATGCTCATAGGTCAAATGCATGGCTAGAAGGATTACATTGACAACTACTATGCTTTGAGATTCTATTT
The DNA here is from genome assembly GCA_029216955.1 of Iris pallida. NCBI lineage: Eukaryota > Viridiplantae > Streptophyta > Magnoliopsida > Asparagales > Iridaceae > Iris > Iris pallida. The sequence continues at coordinate 6,801,239 of JANAVB010002600.1, forward strand.
AAGTTATAAAGGTATTTTATACTATAAAGATAGAAGAACCTTATTTTCCTGTAAGTATGATCTTAAGGATTAGCTACTTCTAAGTTGGGTAGTAGCAAATTACTAACTTCGAAGGATGGTTAGAATTTTATTTTGATGCTAATAAGTGGTATACACAAGAGGATAGTTAGAATCTATATACAATTGAGAAAAGAAATTGATTTTATTTTATTTGATTTTTGAAGGTCTTTGAAGAATATTTATGATTTATTGGGTTATAGCTATACATCCTTGGAAGGATATAAATTTGATTTGAAAAGGGATCTTAAATTTTAAATGTTGCAGTAAAATTCATGATTGACCAAACTTTGAGGGCGATTGATAAAAATTTGGTAAAATATTATTTTAGATTTAAATTGTAACATATGATCCATGATTTATAACGTTATTTAGATTTCGAGTATAATGTCTTGATTATGGATTTTTAAAAAATTTGGAATAAAAAATTGGCGACTGATAAGATTATTTGAATATTGATTTCAAAGTTAGATTGCTAATATTACAATTTTTGGGAAAAGTTAACAATGATATGATGAAATGTTATTTGTAGATTAATTAAAGGAATTTACACTTTAAGTTATGATTATGGTAGATTATTTTCGAGAATTTTATTGAGAAACTTTGTAAGAGCCCGAGTTTAAGAAGTTAGACTTATAATGGTAGGCAACCAAGATAGCCCTCATGAGATAGAAGTAGTCCATATTAGTGACATATCACTCATGGCCATGATAGTGTATGCACACGTGTAGTAAGTCATTGACCAAACTATGTGACTTTATCATCATTTCGAATTATCCATTCTTACCCTCAAACTCTTAAGTCTACCATCATCATCTTCTAATCATTTAGAATTTGAAAATGATTAGAACTGTTCCTTGACCATATCCTAAACTAGAAGACTATCTTCTCTATAGCAACAAAGCCTCATGAGTCTCTAACCTACTTATGATCTCTTAATATGCTTACTTTGTGTTTTATCTCAATTTACTTAGACCCGTAACATCTTTTACTTTTCGTGCGATAATTCGCGACCCCTATTTATTATCCAAGCCCTTACCCCGACCCTTGAATCTAACCATATTTTTCCTTCTTGCCTTTTGATTGGCTTCCACTCAAGTATTTCATTAAACTCCTTCATGATTTATGCAGCCTTGGTTCGTATATGATTTTTTTGCAATGATGGAGACTGGATCATTACCCCTTTCAGTCATACGGGACTGGATTAGAAAGACCCATTGAGGGTATTAGTGGTGTAGTTAAAAAGGATAATTATGAGATCATATACATTAGTGAAATTTTGTGATAAATCCTATTAAAGGAATTGAAGAAAGGTGACAATATGGTATGATCAAGGGAGAGTAGACTTTCGATTGACAAATTGGTTTTTCGAGAAAAAATGCTATAGTTGAGAAATTTTATGATGATAAATAGACTCTTTTAGCCCTCAAGGTTGTCCCACTATTGAGGATAGAAATTTTTGAAATTTTCGATGATTAAGGATTAGATTTTTCCAAATTTCATGAGGAAGATAGAAATTTTTGTTACGTTAATTAAATTGATAGATGGTTTATTAAATTTTAATTTTCGAGGAGATTATACAAGGCAATTTAGCTTGAGGAAAAAGATATGTATACATATATATATATATATATAACTATACCGATATGTTGAAGGAAAAGAGTAGAGAATATTTGAATTGAAAATTTTAGAACTGATGAAAAAGTTTAGTACGAGATAACGAGATTAGAGTATGTATTTTGGGATCAAAATCTTGCAAAATTAGAGTTTAGAAATAAATATTGAACTGACGGTAGAAATATAGATAAGTATGCCTCGAAGAAATTTTAGTATTATATGAGGATAGTAATCAAATTGAATAAAGGAAAGACAAATGAATTTCAAAGAAATATTCTTTAAGGGATTCAAGATAAAGAAGAAAAGAAATGTGTTTTAAGAAAATTCAAGTTTTATAGAATTTGAATATTGAGAAGAAATTAAAAAAATTTGAAAGATTTATTATCAATAAAAACTTAGTGACAATTTTCAAAGACCATGACGATACTTAGCACGACTCAAGTATGAAGTTGTGATCTTAGAATGTGATAGAGGAAGATTTTCACAACTTTGAAGAGTTATCAATTTTGGGTCAATGGTAGTATGATCGAATTAGATGCATAATGATATCATGAACATGATTGTTTCAAAACTACCCCATCGATCTATTCTTGTAGATATTTGAATTGTATATTTTCCATTGAAAAATTGTTTCTCCTTCTCGTCCAGTAGTTTAATTCGTGATTTCTTATCAACAAAACTCTTTCTAACTTCCGAACCCTACCTTTTCCTAAATTTCGAGGACAAAATTCTTGTCAGTTGGGTAGGATAAAAATTTCCTAAATATCTACTACGATTTTTTTAAATAAATTTGGTATTGATTTTGTACTTCGTATTTGTACGTCTCGTGCGAATTTGTACTTGTCGTATTGTACGTCGCATGCGAGTCTGCATTCAAATTTGTTCGTCGAGTGCGAATATGTGAGAGGTACATAGTTTTAGAAAACGTTTTTATTTATAGATTTTATTTCTGTAGGAGTATAGTTTTCATAATAAATATATGATAAATATTTTTATTTTCTTGAAGTTGTAAAAAAAAGGCATAGCGTCAAGATTTGCAAACAGTATTAATTTAATATAAAAAGGGGTTATTTTATTTTATTATACAAATATAATTGGTGATTTCGAAAATGATGTTCTACATAAATATTATTTTGCATAGTACATGAATTTAAATTCATGTATATAATGGTATTTTCGAAATTAATTAATACTAATATTCTATCATTTGGAAGAAGATTTTTTGTTTGTATTTAATTAAGTATGATAATTGGAAAAAGATTTTATTTTAAATAGATTTTTTAAATTAAAGATAGAAGTCATCTATATGGGATTTGGATTTGATCGAGTTACTTTAAATCAATATGGATTAAATACGACATTATCTAGAGAGGGATTTAAACTCTCTCAAAGCCATATGTAATTAGGAAGCTTCCACCTCCTATATAAGGAGAGCCCTATAGCTCATTTCTCATGGAAATTCTACATCTCATAATCTCCACAACCAACGTATCGTGTATCGTGTTCGTGCCCCCTCCCACCCACTATATTTCTAATTGTACAAATACAATACTTCCAATCATGTGTCCGACAAGCCCGGACATCCTCCTCTGTCGTGACGGACATTTCCGACACGACGACCCCAACAATACGATCCCACAGCAGCTCTGACTTCCTCCACCACCATTGCCGGACCAGCCCACCACCCGTTTCTGACCCCGACAACAACTCTGCCACCCATGTAATGATACCGACTTCTTACCGGTTTGCTGCCCACTGCTACAGACGATCGCCACCATCCTAGCCCCTTCTCAAGCACCCCTGAAACCATCGCCTCGACTTTCAAACATCCTACATCATTACACCCGTCCACAATCACCTAGACACCGTCGTCAACACCAACACCCCGCAAAATTAAATACATCACCACCACCATTGGCCGAAATCGGTAACCGTCCCACCAACGCATCACCACCATCACCAACCGCTACGACCGAATGGCCAGCCACCACTGCCACTACTATCTCAAACACCATCGAGGCCCTCGCCAAACCCTCTTCGTCGGCGACCCCGTCAACCGGCGACCATGTCCCAAAACCCAGCATCACCGCTACCAGAGGAAGTAAGGAGGGAAGCCCAAAACTGCCCGAGCCTTCCCGCACAGTCGCGTCATCGCCAGTGCTTTGCACCTGGCCCTGCATTCGTCGGCGACGCTTCGCACGTGCCGTAGCCAATCGAGCTCTGTGCAACCACCCGCCCTGGCTGCAGCGACTATGCCGCGTCACTTTACTTGACTCCGGCAACGAGCCAGCGCCGCCTCTCCTCGCACCAAATCTGGCACGACGAGCTTTTCGGCGCTCCATCTTGTGCACGTCTCCTCCGCCTCCCTCTTGGTGTCGTCCTTCATCGACCGTGCATCACCACACGTCCGCTTACCACCTGACAGCGCCCCAAGCAGTTGGCCATCCATGGTCCGCATGCGTACGAACCCTGTTAATGATCTCTCTTTCGACCCCTCTCTCGTGGTCACTCCCTTTTTCCCAAGTGGTTCTTCACTCTCACTTATATATTTGGTTTCCCCAAACTTAGGAATAGTAATAGCAGCTTCTGTTGCTATTGATATTCTTGTATTTTTATTAGTATATTATAAAACGAACTGAACACTAGTTATTTTTTATTATCGATTGTATTATTAATAAAAACTATTTTTACATAATATGTATTTAATTATTATTATTATTATTATTTATATTCATTAGTATTGTTATTATTTATTTTGTTAGTTATTATTGATAAACATTTAATATTTTCAAATTTATTTGTGACAAAGTATTTGGGAGTGGGCCTCGAGTCCTACGCTTATTTTTAACTGCGCTTTGAAAGTTCTAAGTATACTATTATATTACTTATGCTATTTTAAAATATGGACTTTTTGAGTCTAAAATTATGTTTGCTAAAATTTGATAAGAGGATTTGTATTTTTCGAATATTGACCAAGAATAGTAAAATATAGTTTCCTACCTAAATTCTATTTTGGACAAACTTAGGGTTAACCTAAAAATGTTTTTTAGTAACTATCATATTTTACTAGTAAATCTAGTTTTCTATTATACTTTCTACAAATAGTATACTATTCCACAAATCACCTTTGACTATTACCATTGACCATGACTGATCATATTTCATATTTTCTTGCAACGTAGGACCCCTTTCGCAACGATCATGGCTATCGAACAAATCGGACTTGTCGGAGCATCGCACCACACCAAGCGTCTCACCAGGCATGATACCTTGCCATATTTACTGCTTATATTTAGTCGTCATTTTCTTTAGTTATTTGTATATCACTGTTTATTTATTTCTAGTTCTTCTAGATGTACCATTATTACAGTTCCCGATTTCTTACCTGTTCAGTGATGTTAGTTTTGCTTTATTAAATTCTCTTTTGATTGCATATGGACCTAGAGTTAAGGGACTACCATCTGTAGTGTATTGCATAAACCTTGACACAGTTGTACCATAAGATATATGTGAGATGAGTTGCATGTAGAGGTACTTGCGTGTTGGTTGATCACCCGTGCACATGCGTTAGGTCTAACTGCTAATAGAGGCATGTTAGGAGACTTAGTAGTCAGTAGAGGTACATGATCGCGGATGCGACGCAGATAGGTGCATCGGGTGGGAAGAATATTTCCTTGTCGTATGGGCTTCTATTGCACATTCCCTTGTAACCCGGAAGCTCCACTGGAGATACAGGTATGATGACACCCTCAGGTTGGCCACTAACACTTTTTAATGTTATGCGCTTCGTCACTGGTACCCAAGAGGGGACTATATAAGATCTTATTTACAGTCAGGGCTCATGCGACTAAAGGTTTGTTCTTAACTGCATAAACACATTAGAATGGTTAGGTAAACTCTAGTCAATGTCATGTTACCCCCGTTCCATTAGTAGCTTGGGACAATGTTACATCGTGGTATAATATGTTATGCATTCTCCTTGTTTGGTTGTATGGGTAGTCCACTGTTTCGATGATAAGATATTGAACCTTGTTACGATTGGGACTATTTTACTTTACTTGTGGCTTATGACATATTATACATTCAGTTTATTATGGCATGTTCTTCCTGTATCTTGTTACGTCCCTCTGAGGACCTGGTGATCTCTCCAGGTGTGTACTTCTGTGATATTTGCTGCTGTTCTAGCCAAGGCCATGATCTTCTCCATTCCTTTGTAGTGGATTGCCCTTGGGTCGACTTGTTATCTTTCCTTTGTATTTTCTCCCGTGTATTATCCTTCTCATTTAAATGGTTCGTAATGGATTTGCCTCCGCCCAACTACATATATAAAAGACAAATTTTATAAATTTATATTATCATTCTTTTATTTGGTGGATGAGATTTAGTTGTCTTGGTTTGCTGTATTTTACAACTTATGTATACATACGAGGTTTCCATATATTGAAGTATACTTCGTATGTATGTAGCTGGCAGGTCCACGTACTTAGTCCCAAGTATTTTAGGACTGGGGCGTTACAGCGTTCATAGTTGTGGTGGCAGAGGCAAACACTAGGTTTTAGGGTATAGGGTTAGGGTTAGTTTAGGTTTTGTATCATGTCGGGATGTGTCCGACACGAGAGGGAGTAATGGATTTGTGTCCGGGATTATCGGACACGAAAGTGATAATGTTTGTGTAAAAATATTTTGTATTGAAAAGGCACTCGGGGTCGGACCGGAGGCCATCACGGCTAACACGAGAAAAGTGGACACCGACAAGATGCACGCACATTGATGGAGTAAATTGGGTTATCAAATTTTATGAAAAAAATAGCAAAGAAGCCTCTCCTTGTATAGTAGGTGGAGACTCCTAATTGGATAAGGATTTAGAAAATTTTAAACCCTTTTAGATAAATCTCATATTTATTTTAAATCAAATAAAAATCTAGTTCAATAAAATCAAATCCTATATTAAATCAAAATAAACATTTAGATATTTAAAAATACCTTTTTATAAATAAATTTTTTAAAATAAATTAATTACTTTTCATAAATAAAATATACATTCAAATACTTTTTCAAAATCAAAATTTTACAACATATATATGAATATATTTTCATATACCTCGCACGCAAATAGAACAAATTATTTACATAAATATTACTGTTGAAATTGGTAACTATACTCGTATAACAAATGAGTAGTTTATATATAATAAAAATAAAATAAAATAAAGTTTTTGTAAATCTAGTGCGACATGTTTTAAGTACTCAAACAATAAAATATTTACCTTATGTTATATCTACCCAAAATATTTACTTTCTATCTTCATTGAAACTTCCAATAAAAATAATTAATTACTTCATATATACGTATTCGTACTCGTCGACAAACACAAAATTAAAAATAATAATTAAAAAACTATAGTGAAATTTATGGGGTTTACATCTAGACAGCTCACTACCATCGATTCTGCAGCGTAGGATAGACGCGCTCACAAGCCGTACCCGATCATACGGGCGTGGGATTTGACATGTTTTTAGTGGTGGCCCATATAGATCTTCATCTTCGCAATTAATGCGATGTTACAGTGGTACTTAAGTATAGTCGTACTTCTACGAGCCTGCACAATAGGAATAATCAATCACAGCTTATGTCATTCTTGTTATTGTGTAGGTTTCGATCTAAATTCGGATTGATTATATCCTTCTTCATTCCCTATTTTTGTAATCTTTAATTTTGACTCTATTCCACTAGACCATACCAACATAGATTTTATTGATTATGCCTAAATGACTTTATAAGCTTAGGTCACTCTATTCCGATACTATTTCATGATCGTGCCTAACGATTTTGACTTCAACCATGCTTATATGACTTTGGTTATATACTTGATTGTACCTAGACAATTCCATTATTCGTAACTATATCATGCCTAAACAATTTTTGACCATATTTTGATTCCATCCTTAATCGTGCCTAAACAAGTTTGATTTCTATCTTTGATCATGCCTAAATGATTATGATCATGTGTAGATCTTAATCATGCTTAGACTCTAATTTGACCATAACAATACCATTTTTGTCCTATCTCAATCATGCCTAATTTTTTATTCTTATCATAAGGGTGCCTAGAAAACTTTTGATGCTACTAACCGTAACAATTTTATTTACATTTCTAGTCATGACTAGATCGTGCCCAAATAAATTTCATTCTTATAACTTGCCATTTTCAAATTATATATGCATTATTCTTAGTCATGCCACCAAACTATTTTCATAATCGATTATTATATCCTTGATCGTGATTACATCTTGATCTTGACTATGTCATTCTTTACTAAATTTTTTGACCGTGCCAAATCTTATTCTTTGATTGTGCCTTACTAATTTTGATCATTATCGTGCAACTCTCGAATTTCTGTATTTGATTATATATAGTCGTGCCTAATCATATCAAATAGGTTCTTTTCTATTCTCGAGTGACTATTAATTTTAATCGTGCCATTTATATCCAATCGTGCCATTTGAAATTTCGAAGACGAAATTTTTTCAAGGTGGGTAGATTTGTAACCTCTGTTTCCGAATTTTCAATTTTCTGAAATTATTGTTATTATGGTTATTAGATAAGAGGAGTGTCATTTTAGTAAGGAGGAAAGGACTTTTGGTAATTAATGGAGAGGGAATGGCAATTTAGTAATTTATGAAAAAGGAGTGGCAAGTTTAGTAAATATTTAGTTATTTCTAGGAGGGAACATTCTAGAATTAATTAGTTAAGTATGTGTTTAATTACCATGTAGTGTTTAGTTGGTTATAGCTAACTATTTCTATATTATTATTAATTAGTTAGAGGGGGATAAACCTAGTTTATGTTGTCTAGGTTAGAGGAGGGGATGAATATGTATCGTATACTTGAGTGGGTAGTGTAACGTTCTTGCTTTAGTTATGTGATCGAGTATGATTTATGATTTTTTTGAGATTGACAATGATTATCGAGGTCTAGATAGCTCACAACCATCGATTCTGCGACGTAGGCTGGACGCTCTCACAAGCCGTACCCAATCATGCGGGTGCAGGACATAAGAATAGGAGCATGTGCCGTCTCCAGAGAGTAGATCTTCAAAATCTTGTTGGTCGAAACGTACGACCAATATATTTTTAGAAGACCCGAGCAAGTTGTGGTCAGATTGCGTCACCACCTTCTCGTCATAGGAGAAGGAAGTCCCCAGCAGAGTCACCATTTTGTTCGCCATGGACAAAAGTTATACAAACTTTTTATGTTGATCAAACGAGAAGAATGCAAGAAACTCATAAATAGAAGATCTAATTACTAATTGATTCTGGGAAGCATGACAGTGGAGATCGAAAGCTGTAGTGGTTCCTTTACTCCGTTGACGATCTAACGACGATGAGAGATTGCTCTGACTCTCTGGGTGTCTCTGTGTAGATAATACCGGGGGGTGAAATGAAGGAAGGCTTCTTTTATGTATAAATTGTAGAATAATCTATTCATGCATGCATATGCGATGCGCACATGAATTTTTAGCACACAGGAATGATGAGGATAATATATTAGGCGTTGGGCACTGTGCTCATGAAGTCTAAACCAAATCTATTGTAACTGCAATATTGGGCTGCAGGTGAGCAGACACGTAGTAGTTATTGTGATTCAGTTGTTGTTGAGATCTTGGATGGTTTGCACCCGTTCATTGGCATGACTGATTCAAGGATACGTGATGCATGTACTTTGCTCAAAGATCTTATTCTGTTATAACAGAAATATTTTGATGCACGTGAAAGAATCAGTGCATATTGAGACCTGGCGTCATGTCTGGGCGCATAGCTTTTGGGGCGCATACGACTATTCATCTTTGCCAGCAATGTGGCATGGCACTGTTAAATAAAGAGTAATGATTTGCCGATGTAAGCATTGATGTTGGCTGTCAGCTCATTTTTTGAAGCATCTTTGTCTTTATTAAAAATCTCTCAATGCACACCCTTGAGTGATGTGTGCATGGCTGATTAGGCACATGGATTTATTAATGATGTTGCTTGGACTGTCATATAGTGGTCATCGTCTACACATCCTTCGAGTCACTTGTTGCACCATTTTCAAGTAACAACTGATATATTGCATTAAATGCTGATGGGATATGAAGCATGTGATACATTCGTACATTTTGAGGCGCATAGGTTCTTTCGTCTCATGGTGCATGGTCTCCTTGACGCATCATTTAACTGAGTGTCCTCGGCACACCTTCTTATCTATTTTGAGGAGGCGCATGGTCATTTGGCGTATGGTTTTTAATTTTCCATGCTTCTACACTCAGCAACAATGTAACGCCACAGTCCTAAAATACTTAGAACCAAGTATATAGACATGCCAGCTGCATATATACGAAGTATACTCCAACATACGAAAACCTCGTATGTATACATAAGCTGTAAAATGCAGTAACCATGAAACTAATCTCATCCACAAATAAATATATCATATAATCAACATATAAATGTCATTTTTACGAAACGTTGGACGGAGACAAATCTACTACCAACAAAAAGAGAGAATACATAGTGACGATGGAAGAGTCGAACGAAGCGAAGGATGATCCAAAAGCTAGCATCGCGAAGGTAGATTGTAAACTATGTCCTTGGCTAGGACATCTGCGAAAATCATAAACACACCTGGAGAAATCACCAGGTCCTCAGAGGGACGTAACAAGATATAGGAAGAACATGCTAATATGAACTATCAAAATAATAAAACAATGTACAAAAGACTAACCTAGACATAAAAATGTAAAGGGGATTCTGTAACACCCTATTTTCTGAAATTGGGGATTTTTGAAAATTTATTATTTTTATTATTTATTAGTGGTATTTTAGTCATGGTATGATTTTCTGGTGATTTTAGTTAAGTTAAACCATTTCTAAAGTCATGCTAAGTCATGACTTATGACTTTGTGATTTTGGTTAGTATAACTTAGTGTAAACCCTAGTTTTCTCTAACCTAGAGGTTGCCATGACCATGAGAGCTTAGCCATAGGCTTAGAACATCAAATTTGTGGTTTTTGGCCAAAAGGGTATTTTGGTAATTTACTAGACTTTATTTGTGATTATGTGATTTTAATATTATTTAATCATGGTTAAGTACCATGATTAGTCCCTAACCTATCCCACCCTAAACTAGAGGTTAGCCACTAACCTAGAAGCATTAGGATGAAGATTTGGTCATGGGATAAAGTGGTTAAATATCTAGATATTAACTTTTTAGATATTTTCCTTAAACCACTCAAAATATCCAACCCCTTTACACAAGTCTTGCCTTAGCCTAGAAGAAAGCCAAGGACACCTCCCCTACCCCCATGGCAGCCAAGGACCCCCCTTGGCAGCTCACAATTCTATAAAACCCCATTGAATTAATTCATGAATAATTTACATGAAATTAATTCCTATAAAATCTCTTTTTCTTCAAACCTTCACAACTTGATCATTCTTGATCCAAATTCACTCTAGTCTCTTGCATTGGGATCCTACAACATCTAGGGTGCTAAGAGAAACTAGCAATCAAGGATTTGGAAGCATTGGACATCATCAAGTGGAAGAACACACACCCCCATTTTCATTGATTTTCCTTGGATTTGCACAATAGGTAATTTCCTTCAAACTTAGTTAAAATCCTGTTTTTTCTTCATAAATGCATTCATATAGGACTAATACAACTGTGGGTAAAGTTTGGTGGGATTTATAAGTGGTTTGGTGTCCATATCGGACACGTATCATAGGGTAAAAACACTTATTTGGTGAAATGCCACAATGGACTCGATTTTGTCAAAATGTGAAACAAATTACACTGTTGTGAAGCCCTAAACATGTAGGTCATGAACCCACTGGACTGAGCACATTTTTGTGCTGTGTTTGTGTCCAAATTGGACACGAACCGACCGCACGAGCCCATCGTGCATGCCCTGCTACCCGACACTTCGTGCGCACAGCACGGGCCACTTGGACACGTATAACTTGACACAGACAAGGGGGCAATGTCTGCGAACATGCCCCCAAAGTCTCGTGTCGCGTCGTGTCATGTCGAGTGAGAAAACTCACTCGTACTGGACACGTGCTGTCAGCGCACACGCGCGCGGGCACGACTTAGAGCGTGTCGTGTCGCATGGACACGACACTTGGGTGTCTTGTGATGACACTATTGTGTAGCCCTTTATGTGGCGTACACGTAGACACGAGCACGTGGTGCTTCGTGTCCTGTGTCACGAGCACGAGGCTTGTGACAGCGTGCACGACGCTGTCGAAACTCGCGCGTATCAGTCGTGTTTTCACGACTGATACGGCTCTCGTGTCGACACTGTGAGACACGTGGACACGAAACAGAGTGTCTATCGTGTAGCCCTATGTATGGGCTACACGTGTGTGTGACCACGAGTCGTGTCGTGTCTCGTGGTGTGTCCACGAGACGCGTGAATACGTACACGATGCTGTGTACGTGTTTGTGTATCTCAGTTTACCCGTGTGATGTTTTAGTGAGTTTGGACACGTAAAACTGTGTCGTGGTGTCGTGTCAGGCACCTAGGATACTAGTGTATCTATGGGGTGTCAGTTACCAACCAATTGATTCGAGTCTTAGCTTGTTTTAGAGTGTGTAATTTCGAATTACCTATTATCGAGTAACTGTGCACTGTTTACAGGTTTTATGATTTTTTCCCAATTTTTGAAAATGGATTTCAAACCCGATTTTGATAGAATTAATCCATTGTATTAGTGTATTTTAGTATGTATATATGTAGTATATATGTGTGTGTGAGTGTGGGTGAATTTTGGAGGTATTTGGTAGTGTATATGTGGAGTTGTGTGTATATGCATATATATGTATATATGGGCTATGTGTGTGTGTGTTTGGGGACTGAAATTTGGTTCCAGAACTGGAACCATTCCCCCCCCTGTCCTGTGTTCTGTTTCTCTCTCTCACTGTCCTTCACTCTCTCTCTCTTACTCTATGTCCCTCTCTCTTCCCTCTCTTTATATATATATAGTATGTATATCAGTTTTATATATATAGATATATATATATATATATGTATATATATATTGATATATATATATTTGTATTAGGTCACATATATAGTGTATCATATGTATGTGGGTTTTTGGGTATTGTATATATGGTATTCCCATATAGGTATATAGATAGGAGATTGATGTGTATATATATATATATATATATATATATATATATATATATATATATATATATATATGTATAACTTACTAGCTATAGGGCTATATGAAAACCCTATGACTAGCCCATAGCCTATGGCCAAGATTATTAGCCTATGGCTTGGGGCTAGCCCTAATGGCGCAAAACCAACCTGTTGACCCTTGTTGACTAAGGGTTGACCAAAGTCAACCTTAGGTCAAAGTTGACCTAGTTAACCTAGAAATGACTAGGAATGACCTAAAACAACTAGTTTGACTAGTTTGACTAAAACCCTAACTAGTGTTTGACTAGTTGACTTAAGGTTGACCATTGTTGACCATGGTTGACTAAAGTCAACTATTGGTCAAACCATGACCTAATTGACCTAAAAATGACTAGTTCAACTAGTCTGACCATGTTTGACTTAATCACCTTATTGACTAGTCTTTGTTTGACTTAATTACCTGACTGACTAGTCTTTGTTTGACATACCTTAGTTGGTCTAAGTTTGATCTAGACTTGATCCAGATTGATCATGTTGACTAGTATTTGACTAGTTTGATTAGAGTGTTGACCAGGAGTTGACTTTAACCTAGATTAAACTTGTTTGACTTTATTTGACTTAGTTTGATTTCCTGTGATCTAGTATGACTTCCTGTGACCTAGTTGACTATTAGAGTTGACTTCTGACCAGATTGACCTAGAATCATGTAGTATGCATTATATACTTTATTTTTACCATTGTGGATACATTGTGACTTGTATTGCTCTGATTAGGAGCCATACACCTCTCCTCAGACAGTATATCCTCTTCAGACATTCAGTTATCAGGCGAGTACATTCTCTGACCGTTTCATATTTGCCAGAATTTATATTCTTGCTCTAGATTACTTTACTTGATGCTGACACGATTGTTATCACGGATTGGTACTATATGGATCTTTTTATGAGATGTTATCCCCCTCGGGAGCATCAGATACTTTTGTCACGTGTGTTTCACTTACATCATGTATCTCATGCTTCTATTTTCATGTATCTTCATGTATCAGCTAGTGACTCATGTACTCTCATGATCACCGAGCCTCCATGAATCTTCATGAATCACTCACGTATCACCCAATTATGGGCTTATCATGAATCTTAACGTAACCTGAATGGATCCTTGTGTATTGATTGGGAAAACGGGGGAGTAGAAGTGGACATGTGAATAATTCCAAAGTAGTGTAATCATGTGCAAACTCTGTAGTGTAATCATGTATAAATTCTAGCCATTCACATGCCTATCTTGTGCTCTACATCACTAGCCACTTACAGGTCTCTATATACAGTAGATATTTCCTTACAGCTATCTCTTTTGCTACATGTATCTTCCTTCAGCAGTTCCTGTATTTTACTCAATTGCATGCTTTATATTTCCTATCATACTATGCACTGCGTGAGATGTATTGTGCTCGTTCCTGTCCTGACTGGACCTGTTGAAAATATTACAGAGGATGAGGATGAGGCCCTGGTGTCTACCTATTATGGAGCAGGACTAGATGACACTTATGTTGTGGACCCTCAGCAGGATCCACCTGCAGCTGAGGATATTGTTCCAGTAGTCTAGACCAGTTTAGTCTAGGCAGTCTTTCTCTATTATCTTTTTGTCTTACATCTGAGTTGTATTTTGAGATGTTGAGTTATGTAGACTCTTAGACTTATTGTATTATGAGTTGACATTCTGATGTTATGTTATCCTAGACACTTGGGCTTATTTCATCTATTGTACTGTTCTCTTTGAGTTACCATCTGTCTATCTATCTATCTTCCATTTCTTTACCTAGATGTGATTGAGATTGTTTCTGTTTGTTACCTCCACTCGGAGAGTATAAACTGTACAGGTACTTATATTGTTAGATGATTGACCTAGGACAGCGTTCTACCGTCGACACTGCGGCGTAGGCTGGACGTACCCACTTCTCGTGCCCTTACTCTAGGGTGCGGGTCGTGACAGATTCTAACCGTCTAATGTGCAATTTAAAGGACAACTTTCATGCACAAGGGTGGGATTTAGGCTATAAGTATGCAACTGGCATCCAGTCATACGTATCTGGCCGTAATGTCCAAAATGTCAGAGGGTATCTGCAAATATATCACGCCATAGTTCCTTTCAAAAACTATGGTTTACCTGTTTGGCTTTCCATGCGCACTAGCGGCTGTCCTCCCCCAAGATTTCCTACACAGACCAAGTCATGTCCATGACCTGTCCAGTTTTGTAACTTTTCGAGTCTCTATACCTTAATCGTAGCAGTTACGATCTATCCGTCACACAACAATAGAGATGGCCAGTCCATAAGTTGTGCCCCTGGCAAACTGTCTCAAACAGTGTAGTGTGTGTATCATGGCCAAGGGAGATACAAGGATATCCACCAACAAGAAGGTAGTCCCTAAAACTAAGTCATGCATAAAATAAAGTAAAACGACTAATAGAGTTGCTTGCACCTAAGTGTGGCTTGGACGAGCAGTTTATAATAATTAAAAATAACAAATATGAAACAAATAAAATAAATGCTGAAAATAAATAATATGACAGTTAATTAGCAAGGTATACTTGCCTGGTGGAGTCGTCTGGTGTGCTGCGATGATCAATATGGCACAAAGTTCGACTTCAGTGTTACAACTACGCAAGACGACCTCCGATGATGGCACGGACGGTTCCATCGGGTCCAGAAGAATCAATTTAGCTAGCAACGACATAAAGAAGTCTAGATTCGGAAGAGAGTAGGAATACGATGGTCAAGAATTGGTAATGATGGAATTGGAGGAAATAATATATATACATTTTAGGAAAGTATTTCTAATATGAAAAGTTATATTTACTAGCAAAATAATATTTGAAAACAGAGAAATAACTCGATTTGGTCTAGAAGCCAAAGTCTGTATAAATACGCTTATAAATAATAACTATACATCATAAAAGAATTTTAAATAAATCTTTGAAAACATTAATAACTCATTTAGGTCAAAATTATATTTAAAATTGGTAGAAAAAATATATATAATAATAATATAAAAAATAAGTTTAGGGTTTTCTATTAATCTTTTTTTTAAATAAAAATATCGTTATATGGACAACAACTTTTTGTATAAAAATGTTTAAAACTATTGGTTATCAATACAAATAATAAATACAAAGTATCACAATACAATATTGGATATATTGTAATACTGCTAACATATGGCTTGCATTGATATTTCTAAAGAAAGAGAAAACCTTTTAGATAATACTAATAATAAAAAAAATATATAAAAATTTAACATCAAAAGTATTATCTTACAGTACATAATAATAATAGTAATAATAATAATAATAATAATAATAATAATAATAATAATGATGATATCAAAAGTATTCCCTCACAGTACACAATAAACCCACAAAAAGCCAAAGTATTCACATATACAAAAAAAAAAGAACAAAAAAATATTATAGTGAATAAAACTGAGCACATTTGCTCTTCTCTCTGAGAGAGAATAAAGAAAGAGAACAAAAAGGAAAGGAGAAGAAAGAAAAGGGAGGAAAGGCATAGAGAGAGAGATTGTGAGGGTGAGCGAGAGGAAGGAGAAGAGGGAGGAAGATGACCGAAAAGAGACGGGGGAGCTCGAAGGGGAAGGGCGATCGGAGGCGTCGGTACGAACGGGGAGAGGGAAGGAGACAGGAGGCGGCAGCTGGATGTCGGGATTCTCAAGCGCACTGACGGTGGTGCTGTACCGAGCGCGACGGACAAAGGCGCTAGCCTCTCGTGCGGCCACTACGGTCGCCGACGGCGGTACCGCGGGACGGAGAAGACGGGGCGAGGTGGCGCGGCACGCTGGGTCGTGGGCGGCCGAGATCCGCGGCGCGCTCCGAAGGGAGAAGTGCGGTCGGCGCACAGAGGAGCGAAGAGGTTTCGGGCTTGGGTGGCCGGAGGCCAGTGGCTCGACGGAGATGAGATGGCGTTTGGCTGGCTGATTGCTGGGGGCTCTGGTGATGGTCGAAGAAGGTAGTGATGGTGGCCACGGTGGTCATGGGGGATATGGTGACAGCTATGGCGGTCGGCTAATTCTGGGAGGCGCGGATTAGAAAGAGGAGCTTCCAGGGAGATTACGACGGAGCTGTGGTGCACCAGGCTTCGACGTTATGCTTGAGATGAGCGGCGCCGAGGCGAGGTCGGCTGACCGCGACGCTCATGTGCGGTGGTAGGAGGTAAGTCACGGTGATGGTGGTTGTTTCTAGTTTCTCTTTTCCTTTTGTTGTGGGTTATGGTCGGTGTTTGCGAATTTTTGACGGGCCGCCGATGGCGATGGTGATAATTTTTTGGATGGTGGTCTGACGATGGTCAGGGCAGTGAATGTAAAACCCCTAAATTTCTACTATATTTTTATCAATTTTGGTACTGATTTAAAAATTTTGTATTTTTACGTCGCGTAGTCGTATTATATGTCGCGCACGAAAATTTTTATTTTCGAATTTGCTCGACGAGTGCGATTATGTGCAAGCATACATATTTTAGAAAAATATTATTATTTTTATTATACACTTTCAAAATAATATATAATTTCTATTCTTGCTATTAAAGGCATTTTTTAGCAGTTATTAATTATAAATAATATTTTATTATATACTAGGAAAAACATAAATATGAAAACCGTATTTGTGCATACATATATATTTATAATTTTTAATGTAATTTTCGAAATTAATATTATTAGTATTTTAGAAAATATATTTGAAAGTTATTTTGGCCATTTAAATCATGATTTGATTCTTAGAGTTATTTAAATAGATTAATTAATATCCATATTTAGAATTTGATTTATTCCATTGATTTTAAACTAAAAATTTAATTTGATTTAAATTGGATTTGGATTTGGATTTTGAATTGAATAATTTAAATTAATAGATTGAATTATCTAATTTGGCTTTAAACTACTCCTAATCCTTATCAAATTAGGAATTCCCAAATCCTATAAATAGGCAGGTACTCCTCCATAATTTCTCACATTACTCCAAAATTATTCTCCACAACATCGTGCATGGTGTCCGTGTCCATATTTCTTTCTTTCCACTATTTTGTTTTTATAATTACATTATTTTCTCTCGTGTCCTACACTCCAGACACCAAATTTCTAGCCTAATTCTTGTGCCGGACACAACTCCGACACAAATTCCAAATCCACCGATCCTAAGCCTAATTTTCCGCCGACGTTCCCTCGAACTCCGACAATGCTTCCATCCCCGCCTCCTGACCGAGCCTCCCATAGCTCTTCTATCACCCCTCCGCCTCTCCTCCGTCACCGCCACCATGCTGTACCAACCAGCCACCACTCGCCGTGGCCGTCGCCACGACCGCCCCAAACTACCTTCTCCTGCACAGTCCGGCCCCTCACCTCCGACAGCCCGCCACCACTATCAGTAACATCACCACCACCGTACCGAACTCCTTCCCCCTACCGTCAGCCCAAACCACCCCCGCCAAAGCCACCGCCACCTCCAAATTCCGGCCAACCAACAACAATACGACAACAGAGAAGGGAAATAGAAATAAACCCTAACCTAGAACTAACCTCCGGAGAACCGCCCTCCATCCGCCGCGCCAGCACGAGCGCCACCGCCGCGCTCTGGCGAGGCCGCTCACCGCCTCCGCCGTCCTCGGATCCGGTGCGCCCCACTGTGCCGACCCTAGCGCCGGTCTTCTTCCTCCGCCGTGCAAACCCTTTCCGTGCCCTAACCATCTCGCCGGAGGAACGAACTCGCCGCCAGTTCGCCTCCGTTCGCCACCGCATCCTCGAGATGCTGCGGCGCCTACCCTGGAGCGCCACACCCTATCCCGGCGACCGCCCCTACACCGATTGGCGAGCTCCCATTCTCTCCATCTCGCTGCCCCCTTCGTTCCCTTCCTCTCCGTCCCCATCTCCTCTCTTCCCTTCCTCTCCCTCTCATGCTCTATCTCTTTCCTCCTCTCATTACTTAATTGTTGTTTCCATTCTTTTTTTTTTTTTTGTTTTGTGTTGTTGCTAACTTCCTTTCTCGTGAACCGAGAAGGAAGGGACAGCAAGTTTTGGTTTGGGTTCAATTATTATTTATTTATCATTATTCTTTTATTAATGTCATTCTGCTACTTTGTATTAATGATAAACCTATTGTTAATACTTAGTTTCTGGATATAGTAATATTAGATTATGATTTTTCAGTATTACTAAACAAAAAAAAAAGATTATTTAATTATTCACTCCTGTCAAAAGATACTTTGTTATGAGGTTATCTACACTTATACGTAGTAAAAAAAATATATGATTGTTGGTGTTATTTTATTTTGTTATTACTAAAGTTTTGTTATTGTATTATATATATTTTCCTTAAAATTATAATTATAATCCTATATTTGTCTTTGGACCTACAAATTTTTTTTAAAAAATTTTTGTTTAGAAGCCTAAAAATATTCGTATTATTACTCTAGTTTGTGTGTTTAAAGGATGGCCTTGAATCTAGATTATTTCGACCAAGTTTTAGTTATAGATCACTTGCTAGATTGCAAATTTTTGCTAAAATATTTCGTAATAAGTTCCGAGTCTTTTCAGAGTGATTATTTTAACTAATAAAATGAAGTTTCCAAATTTTGATATAAATAAATTATTTTTATAGTTATAAACATTTCCCAATTTTTGAATAGTAAAGTATAGATTTTTATCAAGATGTTATTTTTACAAAACATGTTTCTTAGCCTTAAATAAATTTTCTAATAGTATTTTGTTTCCCTTAAAATATTTTGATTTATAAAGCATAGGTTTTAGCGTAGAATAGTATGTTGACAAAACTTAGGGTTTTGCCTTAGAACGTTTTTTTTATTTTTCAAGTATATATATCTAAAAACTATTTTAACTAATAAAAAAATATTTTTTCCAGTATTATGAGATATTTCTAAAATTATATATATAATATTTATCCGATTTTCTTCGACTATCCTCCTTTCCGTGGCTAATCCCATTATTCATGTTCCCTCGCCAATTCAAGACTGCCTTATGTCCACCCTAACTAATTTGACCGTTCTGGACCCAATAGAAATGTCCGTGCCATCAACAAAGGTTTCCTTGTGTAGTTGTTACACTAAAGTTGCAGATCGTGCCACCTTGATCATCGCAGCACACCAGGCGTACTACCAGGCAAGACACCTTGCCATTTGCTGTTTAATTATTTTAGCTCATATTTCATGCATTATTATTATTTTTCTTTATGCAAAATAAACTGTGATACATAGCATAACCTGTTAGAACTTACCGTTCATTTATTGTTCCTGCTATGTATTATTTTTCTTACAAATTAAACCTAGATTTAAGGGACCACCTTGTGTGTTGCATTCATGGCCTTGACACGTGGTATCACGAAGTTGTGTCTCGCATGTAGAACACGGACATGCGTGACTGGCTGGCCACCGATGCGTATAAGCCGTGCGATAGGAATAACCGCTAATAGAAATTGTATGCTAGTTTGACTTAGCGGTTATAGAGGTTTACTGTTGTGGATACAACTTGGTAGGCATTGGATGGGAAGAACATCTCCTTAATGTATGGGTCATATATGCATTGTCCTGATTGTCGGTTATCTCCAGTGGGAGGTACGGTCCTGATAGCCGGTTATCTCCAGTGGGAGGTACGGTCCTGATTGCCTGTTATCTCCAGTGGAAGATACGGTCCTGATTCCTGATCCGGCCCATACGTCAAAGGTTTGTTCTTATTGCATTCACTGTAGTACGGTTAGGTACCCTATTGCATGCGTTCCTTATTTATTGAGCAATATTTATTCAGTTTATATGGCATGATATTATATGTCTTGTTACGTCCCTCTGAGAACCTGGTTATCTTCCCAGGTGTGTGCTATTGTCTTTCGCAGGTGCTTTAGCTCTAGCCGTGTTTATTGCTATTTTTCGAGGATGATTGCACTTGGATCGTCTTCACTTCGCTCTCCAAATTTATTTCTATCTCATGTATTTTTCCTTATCTTGTTGGTAGTAGATTTGTCTCCGCCCAACATATTGTATCAAGATAATTTATTCTCATTATATTTTATCTTCTATTCATTTATTTTGTGTGGATGAGATTAGTTGTGGTTTTACTGTATTTTACAGCTTATGTATTTATACGAGGCTTCCATATATTGGAGTATACTTCGTATGAATACAGCTGGCATGTCTACGTTCTTAGTCCTACGTATTTTGGGACTGGAGCGTTACATATTTTTGTGGTGGCCCATGCAGGTCAAGATAAATTGTTTGGTTACTTTACCGTACGAAGCAAGCCTGCGTATAGGATTAGAAGTCTAGGATCTCATCTACATACTTGACCTCTTTCCTTAATTTTATCTACCCTTTGACTCATCAATTGCATCTTGCTTGCTTCCTTCCATCCCTATTCTTATCTTCCCTTCGTGCTTGCTAGAGATGGACCCTACTAGTTAGATGTCCCAAACACCCTTAGCTAAATTCGTTAAGTTGGGTAGAATACCCCACACACCCTTGACCATTAAGGGAATACAAATGGTATTATTTATGCCATAGAGACTAGAGGAAGTTAACCCATTTGGTCAACCAAGCCTTGGTCAATAAAACCATAGAATGATGGTAGAGAAATAAATAAGACTTAGATTCTTATGACACTTAGACTATTCATATTTGTTTTTTAGTTCAATCTTAATCTCACGTGCCTATATTTTTACTATCTAGACTAATGATTCTAATGTAGCCTAGTTTTGCAAATATAGCCTTTTACCAAGCTTGTTCGTGACATATATGTTAATGGAGGTACCCCACTAACATATTGTCTATCAGAACCGGTGCATGATGGTCTGATCAACCAAGTGCACTTTGGTTCGCTTTTATCTATCGTTCTACGTGGATGGGGACATAGCTAAACTTGTCCTTTAGAGTCCCATCCGCGAATGCCTTGGCAATTCCTTTAAAATTTTCGGTCGTCCTTGAATCACGTATTCGTATTCGATAATATAGTCTTGAAACTCTTTATTGCTTCACCCTTACCTATTTTAGGAGGACGAAAGCGTCATACTAGAACTTCCTCTAGCCTTCCTATCGAATATGACCATTCTCACTCAATGTTACTATATCTTCATCCCAAACTACTCGGCCCTATCAAGACACTCTAATCGCTTAATTAAAGCGAATCTATTTCGTTCTCTTAATCGTGACCCTCATTCATTACCCGTGACCATACTGTATTGTTTTTCTACGATCTAGATTTTTTGTAAAAATATTATCATCATTGGATCCCCATTGATACCCCCTTATGTCCTCTCATCCCCTACAAATTTTTAATTTCGAGGACGAAATTCTTTTTAAGTTGGGTAGGATGTAAAACCCCTAAATTTCTACTATATTTTTATCAATTTTGGTACTGATTTAAAAATTTTGTATTTTTACGCCGCGTAGTCGTATTATACGTCGCGCACGAAAATTTTTATTTTCGAATTTGCTCGACGAGTGCGATTATGTGCTAGCGTACATATTTTAGAAAAATATTTTTATTTTTATTATACACTTTCAAAATAATATATAATTTCTATTCTTGCTATTAAAGGCATTTTGTTTTTAGCAGTTATTAATTATAAATAATATTTTATTATATACTAGGAAAAACATAAGTATGAAAACCTTATTTGTGCATACATATATATTTATAATTTTTAATGTAATTTTCAAAATTAATATTATTAGTATTTTAGAAAATATATTTGAAAGTTATTTTGGCCTTTTAAATCATGATTTGATTCTTGGAGTTATTTAAATAGATTAATTAATATCCATATTTAGAATTTGATTTATTCCATTGATTTTAAAATAAAAATTTAATTTGATTTAAATTGGATTTGGATTTGGATTTGGAATTGAATAATTTAAATTAAAAGATTGAATTATCTAATTTGGGTTTAAACTACTCCTAATCCTTATCAAATTGGGAATTCCCACATCCTATAAATAGGCAGGTACTCCTCCATAATTCCTCACATTCCTCCAAAATTATTCTCCACAACATCGTGCATCGTGTCCATATTTCTTTCTTTCCACTATTTTTATTTTTACAATTATATTATTTTCTCCCGTGTCCTACACTCCAGACACCAAATTCCTAGCCTAATTTTTGTGCCGGACACAACTCCGACACAAATTCCAAATCCACCGATCCTAAGCCTAATTTTCCGCCGACGTTCCCTCGAACTCCGACAATGCTTCCATCCCCGCCTCCTGACCGAGCCTCCCAAAGCTCTGCCATCACCCCTCCGCCTCTCCTCCGTCACCGCCACCATGCTGTACAAACCAGCCACCACTCGCCGTGGCCGTTGCCACGACCGCCCCAAACTACCTCCTCCTGTACAGTCCGGCCCCTCACCTCCGACAGCTCGCCACCGCCATCAGCAACATCACCACCACCGTACCCAACTCCTTCCCCCGATCGTCAGCCCAAACCACCACCACAAAAGCCACCGCCACCTCCAAATTTCGGCCAACCAACAACACCACGACAACAGAGAAGGGAAATAGAAATAAACCCTAACCTAGAACTAACCTCCGGCGAACCGCCCTCCATCCGCCGCACCAGCACGAGCGCCACCGCCGCGCTTTGGCGAGGCCGCTCACCGCCTCCGCCGTCCTCGGATCCGGTGCGCCCCACTGTGCCGACCCTAGCGTCGGTCTTCTTCCTCCGTCGCGCAAACCCTTTTCGCGCCCTAACCATCTCGCCGGAGGCGCGAACTCGCCGCCGGTTCGCCTCCGTTTGCCACCGCATCCTCGAGATGCTGCGGCGCCTCCCCTGGAGCGCCACACTCTATCCCGGCGACCGCCCCTACACCGATTGGCGAGCTTCCATTCTCTCCATCTCGTTGCCCCCTTCGTTCCCTTCCTCTCCGTCCCCATCTCCTCTCTTCCCTTCCTCTCCCTCTCGTGCTCTCTTTCTCTCCTCCTCTCATTACTTAATTGTTGTTTCCATTCTTTCTTTCTTTTTTTGTTTTGTGTTGTTGCTAACTTCCTTTCTCGTGAACCGAGAAGGAAAGGACATCAAGTTTTGGTTTGGGTTCAATTATTATTTATTTATCATTATTCTTTTATTAATGTCATTCTACTAGTTAGTATTAATGATAAACCTATTATTAATACTTAGTTTATGGATATAGTAATATTAGATTATGATTTTTCAGTATTATTAAACAAAAAAAGATTATTTAATTATTCACTCCTGTCAAAAGATACTTTGTTATGAGGTTATCTACACTTATACGTAGTAAAAAAATATATGATTGTTGGTGTTATTTTATTTTGTTATTACTAAAGTTTTGTTATTGTATTATATATATTTTCCTTAAAATTATAATTATAATCCTATATTTGTCTTTGGACGTACAAATTTTTTTTTAAAAATTTTGTTTAGAAGCCTAAAAATATTCGTATTACTACTATGGTTTGTGTGTTTAAAGGATGGCCTTGAATCTAGATTATTTCGACCAAGTTTTAGTTATAGATCACTTGCTAGATTGCAAATTTTTGCTAAAATATTTCATAATAAGTTTCGAGTCTTTTCAGAGTGATTATTTTAACTAATAAAATGAAGTTTCCAAATTTTGATATATATAAATTATTTTTATAGTTATAAACATTTCCCAATTTTTGAATAGTAAAGTATAGATTTTTATCAAGATGTTATTTTTACAAAACATGTTTCTTAGCCTTAAATAAATTTTCTAATAGTATTTTGTTTCCCTTAAAATATTTTGATTTATAAAAAGCATAGGTTTCAGCGTAGAATAGTATGTTGACAAAACTTAGGGTTTTGCCTTAGAACATTTTTTTTTATTTTTCAAGTATATATATCTAAAAACTATTTTAACTAATAAAAAAATATTGTTTCCAGTATTATGAGATATTTCTAAAATTATATATATAATATTTATCCGATTTCCTTCGACTATCCTCCTTTCCGTGGCTAATCCCATTATTCATGTTCCCTCGCCAATTTAAGACTGCCTTATGTCCACCCTAACTAATTTGACCGTTCTGGACCCAATGGAACTGTCTGTGCCATCAACAGAGGTTCCCTTGTGTATTTGTTACACCAAAGTTGCAGATCGTGCCACCTTGATCATCGCAGCACACCAGGCGTACTACCAGGCAAGACACCTTGTCATTTGCTGTTTAATTATTTTAGCTCATATTTCATGCATTATTATTATTTTTCTTTATGCAAAATAAACTTGATACATAGCATAACCTGTTAGAACTTACCGTTCATTTATTGTTCCTTCTATGTATTATTTTTCTTACAAATTAAACCTAGATTTAAGGGACCACCTTGTGTGTTGCATTCATGGCCTTGACACGTGGTATCACGAAGTTGTGTGTCGCATGTAGAACACGGTCATGCGTGACTGGCTGGCCACCGGTGCGTATAAGCCGTGCGATAGGAATAACCGCTAATAGAAATTGCATGCTAGTTTGACTTAGCGGTTATAGAGGTTTACTGTTGTAGATACAACATGGTAGGCATTGGGTGGGAAGAACATCTCCTTAATGTATGGGTCATATATGCACTATCCTGATTGCCGGTTATCTCCAGTGGGAGGTACGGTCCTGATAGCCGATTATCTCCAGTGGGAGGTACGGTCCTGATTGCCGGTTATCTCCAGTGGGAGGTACGGTCCTGATTCCTGATTCCTAATCCGGCCCATACGTCAAAGGTTTGTTCTTATTGCATTCACTGTAGTACGGTTAGGTACCCTATTGCATGCGTTCCTTATTTATTGAGCAATATTTATTCAGTTTATATCGCATGATATTATGTGTCTTGTTACGTCCCTCTGAGGACCTGGTTATCTCCCCAGGTGTGTGCTATTGTCTTTCGCAGGTGCTTTAGCTCTAGCCGTGTTCATTGCTATTTCTCGAGGATGATTGCACTTGGATCGTCTTCACTTCGCTCGCTAAATTTATTTCTATCTCATGTATTTTTTCTTATCTTATTGGTAGTGGATTTGCCTCCGCCCAACATATTGTATCAAGACAATTTATTCTCATTATATGTCATCTTCTATTCATTTATTTTGTGTGGATGAGATTAGTTGTGGTTTTACTGTATTTTACAGCTTATGTATTTATACGAGGCTTCCATATATTGGAGTATACTTCGTATGAATACAGCTGGCATGTCTACGTTCTTAGTCCTACGTATTTTGGGACTGGGGCGTTACAGTGAAACAGAGGGACGATGGTGATGGCAGGATGATGGTGATGGCAGGAGGTAGGCATAGGAGTTGGGTTTGGCCGGAGACGGCTCTGGCCGTTGTCAGCCGTGATGCTGGCCGGAGTATGGGTGGTCTGGAGTCGTGGGTCAAGGGGTGGTGCTGGTCATGGAGAGGCTGGGTCGGGGAAGACGGTTTCTCGCCGAGATGACGGCGGACAAGATTTAGAGTAGGGTTAGGGGTAGGAATTTGATGGTGTCGGGGGTGTATCCGACACGGGAGTAATGATGTATATATAAAATAAGGAATAATAATTGGACACAGACACGGACACTATGCACGAGGGGTTAGGAATTATTTGTGGAAAAAATTTGGCTTGTGGAATTAATTGAAGAGGTGCAAGGAGTCGCTCCCTATATAGGAGGTGGACTCATCGTTTGATAAAGACTAGAATTGTTTAAACCCCACAAGATAAATCGTATAATAATATAAATTAAAATTAGTTTAAACTCGATCAATATCCAAATTTAAACTAGGTAATCCCATATCTTAAAATAAATACATTCCTATTTAATTCTCCACAATTTCTTAAACATTAAACAAACAAAATTTAAAAATAATATTTTGCAAATAATAATTTAATGATAAAAACAAATTTCAAAAATAAAAATACATGAATTAAATTCATGAAAGTAGAATATTTATATAAAATATAGTTTTCTAAATTATTAATCAATGTAAAATAGCCTTTTTATATTGAAGGAATAAAATAAAGTTTTGGCAGTTCTGGAGGCGATGCTTTTCACAACTTTAAGCAAATGAAAAATAAAAATATTTATCACATATTATTTTGAACCTATACTTCTCCTATATAAATAAAATCTATAATAAAAACATTTTATAAAAAATATGTAACTCGCACATATTCGCACTCGACGAGCAAATACGAAACGCGACGTACAATACGCAAAATAAAAGTCAAATCCAAAAAAAATATGTAGTAAAAATTAGGAGGTTTACATCCTACCCAACTTACAAGAATTTAGTCCTCGAAATTAAAAATAAGTGGAGGGTTTGAGAGGATAAAAGGATCTCTTTTTGGGGAAACATGAACAAGGCATCTGATGGACAATGAAATAGACAATTTAACAAGTCGTGATTTTGATATCGACGAAAATAAGTCAAGGATGTGGTATTGAACGAGAATCGCTAGCTAGGGTATATAAATCATGATAACACAAAATCGAGTACATCAAAGTAAATAATTTATAGGCTTGGGATATATGGTTCCTTGAGAGAATATAGTCGTCTAGGTTTAGGGTATGATTAAGGAAATAAATTGAATCATTCTTAAGTCTCAAGAATGATTAGAAAGCCGCCATAATGAATGTAGGGTCACGGAGAGGATGAGCAACTCAAGACGAGGATATAGTCATATTGGTTTGTTAATGGCTGACTATCTTGGCAATAGATGGTGTCACGACTCGCTCCTGAATAATCGAACACGAGTCGGACAAGCCCAGCCTTCGTCGTTGGACACGACGAAGTAAGCTGTACAATACTAATGAAAACTCCAAGTCACAATGTAATATAAACATCCATAGCTTTATATAAAACGTTCCAGAAAGATCACCAATATCCATCAAGTCACTATATAGTGTTATCCAGAGACAAATCCGGTCAAATAAAATATACAATGATTAAATCATAAAAATAAAATCTCCAAAAAAATAAATAAAATAAATGCTGCAATATCCAATGATATTACCGTGCTCCATGTGGCCTCAAGCTCACCTGCAACGTATCCTGTCAGAAAAAAGTAAAGTACAACCCCGACAAGAACAATATACAATGTAATCTGAACGATAGAGTACAAGGTGAAACCAGAGTACGAGAACTGAAAATAAAACTATGGTACCAGAAACAAAATGTAAAACGGCAGGCAATGGACGCGACAATCAATATGCAAAGACATTGAATATGGCAATCAATGAAGACGACAATCAGTGCAAGTGTGACATTTTGAAATATTAAACTAATATGTGACCGGCTTAGGACCACAATCCACAATCAATTAATTCTATAAGGTACGGCTTAATCGTACGTGAAGTGTACGATTAGGCTATCCACAATACCTATGTTGGGTGTGGTCACACAAAGTTAATATTTCCCCCAATTCCTGTAATAAATAATGACTTCACAATACAATGAATAAGGTACAAGACAATCATGTGTATCTCGTGTCCGATATAAGAACATGGCACATGAATGTAAGACAGAAATACAAAGTACAAGATTGAGTCGGTGTACTTGCCTCGCCTTGGAAGCACGGGAGAAATACTGCATGAATCTGAATAATCACCTGGTATTTATACAAGTTGTTAGGTTTTGAAATAATGTCATTATTGTAGAAGCATGGAAAAAAATAAAGAAAGATCCATGCGGCCAGGGAGCCCCATGCGGCTCAGAAACCCATGCGGCTCAGAGACCCATGCGGCTCGAGTGTCTATGCGGCTCTGATAGACTCTATGCGGCTCAGAGAGGAGCCACGTGGCCTGAAAACAGCTCGCCCCTTTGTCCTTTACCGTATTTAATGCCTTGACGGCTGACAGCTGACAGCTCTGACACAAAGATACAATTATGACTCTGTCATAATGGCAGACTCTTCGGGAACCGGAGAAATCTCTAACACAAATCTCCCGAGATCCAGAAAGTGCCACGCGTCCTTGCCACGTAGACATTCACATGCGGCTTGAGCAGAGATCACCCCATGCGGTTCAGGCCAAAGTTGTCCCATGCGACTCAAGCCGAAGCCTTCTTATGCGGCTCAAGCAGATACTGCCCCATGCGGCTCACAAAGATTATCACCATACGGCTCACGAAGGAGCTATTCATTATGCGGCCGCCTACGCTCATGCGGCTCAGATCATCATTATGTGGTTCAAATGTTCAGGGGCCACTCCCCGAGCAGCATTGACACGTGGCTAGCCTTATGCGGCTCAATCCTCATGCGGCTCAGATTTTCTCAGTGGCTCGCAGTTGAGCCACGTGGCAGGACACGTGTCATAAAGCCAATCAATCTCAATAACCCAGATTTACTACAAATCAAAGATTAGGTCAAATCCCAATAATCTGGGACACGTAGCGGGAGAATGAATTAAATTTATTCATTCAGATTCGCAGACATCAGCAAATCATCATGATGGAGATTTATTACAATCAGCATTAATTACAGATATGATTTGGCACAATCTATACTAATGGCCCAGATTTATCACACTCAAGAATAATGGCCCAGATTGATCAATCAACAGGCCGCCGCCTCTTCAAGGAGGCAATCATTACAAACCCTAATGATTGCATCCCATTCCTATAAATAGCAAGGTGTCATTGCCTTGCAAGAGGACCCTCTTTTCGAGATCAGAGCACCAGAACACTTGGAGAGAAAAAGAGAGAGAGCAAAGAGAGCAATTCTTCAATGCCAAGCAGATCTTTTTTGGAGCCAAGGCTGCGTACCGATCGTCCAAGGAGTAAGGCAGAGCGGCCTTCGCTTTCCCGAGCCTCTATCGTCACCCCCAGAATCTAAAATAAACAATTGTACTTAGACTGTTGTACCTAGGTTTTTGTCCCTAGGCTTTCTTTGTACAAACGAGTTTGTATTGTGAAGTAAAAGTCCAGTCCGTCCATAACATTGTTCTGTTCTTTTATATTTTATGGCAAACACGATGGCAACTCTGCCGGGAATAAACTTCTCCACGGCTGAGGAGTTGGTGACACAATCGGATACAGCCAAACTTGGCTCCACCCAACAGAAGATGGTCGTCCGCTTCGACCAACAGGCATTTGAAGAAATGCTCTCCGACGGGGGTGCTGGCCCGGTCCAGCGGTGACCCCGCACGAAGAAGGCCCGCAAGGAGTGGAGGCCAAAATTATTTGCTCCTCCCCAAGCCCTGGACGGAGTACTCTCTGCTGCTCAAGACGGCGAAGGTGATTCTCATACGGCCCCACTTCGAGCCATAAAGGATTCTGCTGTCCCCAAGTCCGGCAAAGGAAAGCACTACAATGCTGGACTTGCAGGGACAAAGAATGATTCTATGTGCTCCAAAAAAAAGCTGAATTCTCATGCAGCCAAGACTGCCAGCCGCATGCGCAAGGCTCATGCGGCTGAAACTGCCAGCCGTATGAAAAATTAATATGCGGCTAGATCTTCCAGCCGGATGGAGAAAACTCACGCGACCGAGACTTCCAGCCGTATGAAGAAAACCTATGCGGCCGCCACTGCCTGCCACATGAAGACTGTTGACTCCAGCCGCATACTGCCTGCTCGACACATCTCAGGCTCAGTCTTCGATCGCCTCTCCTATGGTCCTGATCTCTCATGTGCCCAAGAGAATATGTCTGACTCTCTCCAGCACCACTTGGACTCTTTCTACTATGTGCCCTCACGTGCAAGAGTGAAGAAGTCCAAGACGGCACGAGCTTGGCAAGCTCAGCCGACTGTCCCGACCTCTAACCATCCGAGCGCTCCGCATACCGTTATACGGGCTCTGATGGGTACAGAACCACTCGAGTCCAGCCCCGACGGTAAACGGACAAAGTGTTCCTCTGACCTACGTGAGGTTATCCTCCACAAGCGCAAGGAAAGAGAAGGGGCCTCGATGTGCAAAGAGTCCTCACATGGACGTCACTGCACCCAAATCATCGTCAACTGCTGTTGCAACAACGCGACAGCGAAAGAAGACCGACCGTCCGTCCTTCGAAGGCTACAACATTCGAGCTCAGAGGACGAGGCGCCTCTTGTTGTCTCCTGTAATTCCACCCAAAAAAATCCCCGTCGAGGGGAGAGGGAAGAAGACAAGCGTCTCCAGCCCGATGATTTCGACCACTGTAACTAAGAAACTGTCATCTAAACGGTTGTCCACCACCGGAGTTTTCCAAGGCACCCGTTCAAAGATGAAATCTGCTACAGTAGGAGATTCATCATCCACGCCGCTAGAGGTCGCTGGAGCTGGGGGTAGCACTCCTCCGATCATCCACAACTATCCATTGTTCCAAGGAGACGAGCCCGAGGGAACAACTTTTCCATCAGATACAGCAGATGTCGACGTCCCTGAGGACGTCCACAACTCTCAAGATGAGGCAAGTTCTGAAGTTGGGGGTACTATTCCTTCTAAGTCCGAACCAGAGAAGAATATTCCCATATATCCGGATGACTTCTCGGTACATGGGTATGACTCAGAGAGCGCATCCTCCACCATTCCTTCCATCTCTCCTCATGTAAGGACGGTGTTCATGACGGACAGCAACCAAGGTAGTTCCAGTGATCGCCAATGCATCGACACTCTAGAGGCCATACTGCACGCTTTGGTCAAGTCTGTAGACGAGATCAAAGCGGCTCTTCCAACTCTGTAAGGAGGGACACCTGGCCAGACAAGCACGAGTCCTGCGGTCAATGCGGATTCGAACTCAGCAGCACCAAACCTGGGCAACAATCCTCCTGAAACGACGGCTCCCACCGCTGTGGATGAGGCCAGGGAAGCGAGAAGAGAGGTCCAGGAGCTCCGAGCCATATTTCACACTCGAGAAACCTCTCAAGACCTCAGAATACGGCAACCATACCCTGCTGCTTGGAGGGATGTCCCTTTCCTACCAAGATATAAGTCGTTCAACATCAATCCCTATGATGGCAAGACCTCCGCAAGTCGGTACATCACTTACTTCGAGGTCATCACTGACCATCTGCCCCATGACGATGCCATCCTTACATAATTATTCATCGGGGCACTGGAAGGAGTCGCCTTCGACTGGTACCGAAACCTGCCAGACAACTGCATCCACTCCTTCGTTGGCTTCAAACGCATGTTCTTGGTGAGATTCTACGAAGTTGGACAGGACATCACAATGTCCACCCTCATGGACGTCGTCCAAGGGGAGAAGGAGCTGACAAGGAACTATATTGAGCGGTTTCGCCAAACCGCAATGAAGTTGCCGTTTGGAAATCCGGATTCCTCCTTAATTAAAATTTGCCAAAAGTGACTGCGCCTAACAATCAGTCTCTGGATGGGCGAAAGTCAATTTAAGGTCTGGAAGACGTTCATCATCAGTGCCACTAGTGCCGAAGAACGGTTGAAGAAGGCTCGCCAACTGGAATTGCACATCTCGGAGGAAGAGAACAAGGGCAAGCGTCCTAATACCAACAACGACAATGGGGGTAGACCCTCCAACAATCGGGACAACAGGGGCAAGCAGGCTATGGTGGCCGACACAACCAAGAAACCTGAGTCAAAACCAGCAGACAAACAATGGCCACAAATCACCTACTCCTTCGAAGACAGTCACATCAAGCCCATCTTGGACATGCTCATACAAGGAGACAGAATTCAGCTCCCTCCACCAAGACGGGAACCTCGACCGGCAGATATGGAGAACCCGAAGTACTGCCATTACCACCGCTACGTCCACCATGCTACACATGACTGCTTCCAATTGAAGCGATACATCCAAAATCTTTTTGAACGCTCTGGCTATCGATTTTGAGGAGGTAACCGTGGTAGCCAACATGG
The DNA here is from genome assembly GCA_029216955.1 of Iris pallida. Lineage (NCBI taxonomy): Eukaryota > Viridiplantae > Streptophyta > Magnoliopsida > Asparagales > Iridaceae > Iris > Iris pallida. The sequence goes on from JANAVB010002600.1 coordinate 6,833,914, forward strand.
TGTCCGTACAATACGGCAGCTTCCCTACAACAGAGACTCAAGACGGTATGGTACCCATCCCTCTGGCGACAATGGAGATTGCTAATCTTCTATCTCTTCGGGATCAGACTGCTGGTCTAGTGCCCCTCACCACATCACGAAGGGAAGTCATGTGGGTCCATCCGGACCTGGTGCTTGAGGTGACTCAGTCTACACCACCTTCCATTCACAAAAAGAAGGTTGGAAAAGTTAGATCTTGTCGCACAATCTCGACAGATGTCGAAGAAGTCACGGCTGTTGTTACCCGATCTGGGGCACAATCCCAACCTGTGGCTGATAACTCGACTGAGGATCATCCGCCGGCTACTGCTAACGCTCCAGGGCCTTCTCAGCCTCCGACGATCGACAAGCCTAGGCCGAAGAAGACTCGCTTCGACAAGTTCCGCCGAAAATAGATACCTCAGGGGCTGGAAAGGCCCTACAACTTCGACATCTTGGCGCAGTTGGCCAACACACCGGCCAAGTTGTCATTATAAGAGCTCTTGAGACTCTCAAAGGATGTTCGCATGACTCTAAGCGATGCACTCCAAAATACCGACGCATATCTGGCTCAGGTCAACCTCACAGGAGAGAGCCCGCCTACAAATCTCCAAGATAGCGCTTGCACAGGAGCAATGTCCAACATTATCTTCACTCCACAGGATATGCTCATGAAAACCAATCTGCACGATCGCCCGTTATACTACACTGGATACATTGGGGACGTGAAGGTGGACCGGATGTACATTGATCCTGGCTCTTCCATAAGCATCATCCCGAAGGGTCTGCTACATCATCTTCGCATTCCTATGCATCGTCTGACACCAACAAGCACCGCCATCAGCGGTTACAATTCGGGCAGGAGCTACCCAGTTGGGAAGATTCGCTTGAAGTACGAAATGGGCGATCTCCAGTCAGTAGTGACCTGCTACGTCATATATGCGGACACTTCCTATAACATCCTCTTGGGGCGCCCTTGGATACACGATTATATGATCGTGCCTTCCATGCTGCACCAGTGCTTCAAGTATGTCGACAAACACGGCTTTGTGAGGACATAATTTTCCGACATCGATCACTTCAAAGGAGTCGAGTCTTACTACTCGGATTCTTGTCTATACGAAAAATCAAAGAAGCATCTGGATGAAGATGTGCAAGCTCGAGCTGAAACAGCCTCAGGATCAGAATAACCTCTGACGATCCACCTTCAAGCTCGTAAACCTGGCAAATCTGTACCCCTTACGGCCGCTCTGCGTAAGGATGCGATCAGCCTCTCGGCACAAGAAGGGCAAATGATACTCCGGCTGCCAAGGTCCGGCCAAGCGCCGAGACCCACAGTGGAGCCACTGACAATCAGGTTACCGAGGGTCTGCCAGCCACAAGCAAAAAAGTTTAATCCCTCTGACAAGCCAATGACGATACGTCTTCCCAATAAGAATCGTCACCCCGATGCAAAGTCTGGGGCTTCTAGCGAACCAACGACTCCCCGCCCAGTATCGAACACCAAACTGGGGGTCGCTAGTTTGCCAACAACTCCACACTTGGCTCCACCAACAGATTCCCTGATGATCAAGCTGCCCAAGTCATCCTCTCAGTCTTCATTTATACAGGGGATGGCCGAAGAAGAACCAAAACTGGCCAAGTATGTGGCTGCCCACACTGATGTTCCCTCCGCAGATGATGTAATCCCGCTAG